>JAVSCE010020843.1:0-243695 GCA_032199065.1 Smutsia gigantea | reverse complement strand
ATGAACTGGAACAAATAATTCTAAAATTCATATGGAACCACAAAAGACCCCGAATAGCCAAAGCAATCCTGAGAAGGAGGAATAAAACGGGAATTACACTCCCTGACTTCAAGCTCTACTACAAAGCCACAGTAATCAAGACAATTTGGTATTGGCACAAAAACAGACCCACAGACCAGTGGAGCAGAATAGAAAATCCAAACATTAACCCAAACATATACAGTCAATTAATATTTGATAAAGGAGCCTTGGATATACAATGGGGAGATGACGGCCTCTTAAGCAGCTGGTGGTGGAAAAACTGGACAGTTACATTTAAGAGAATGAAACTGGTCTACTCTCTAGCCCCATACACAAAGGTAAACTCAAGGTGGATCAAAGACCTGAATGTAAGTCATGAAACCATAAAACTCTTAGAAAAAAACATAGGCAAAAATCTCTTGGACATAAACATGAGCAACTTCTTCATGAACATATCTCCTCGGGCAAGGGAAACAAAAGCAAAAATGAACAAGTGGGACTATATCCACCTGCAAAGCTTCTGTACAGCAAAGGACACCATCAGTAGAACAAAAAGACATCCTACAGTATGGGAGAATATATTCATAAAAAACGTATCTGATAAAGGGTTGACATCCAAAATATATAAAGAAATCATGCACCTTAACAAACAGAAAGCAAATAATCCAATTAAGAAATGGGCGGACGACATGAATAGACACTTCTCCAAAGAAAAAATTCAGATGGCCAACAGGCACATGAAAAGATGCTCCACATCGCTAATCATCAGAGAAATGCAGATTAAAACCACAATGAGATATCACCTCACACCAGTGAGGATGGCCAACATCCAAAACACAAACAACAACAAATGTTGGCGAGGATGTGGAGAAAAGGGAACCCTCCTACACTGCTGGTGGGACTGCAAATTAGTTCAACCATTGTGGAAAGCAGTATGGAGGTTCCTCAAAAAACTCAAAATAGAAATACCATTTGACCCAGGAATTCCACTCCTAGGAATTTACCCTAAGAATGCAGCAGCCCAATTTGAAAAGGACAGATGCACCCCTATGTTTATTGCAGCACTATTTACAATAGCCAAGAAATGGAAGCAACCTAAGTGTCCATCAGTAGATGAATGGATAAAGAAGATGTGGTACATATACACAATGGAATATTATTCAGCCATAAGAAGAAAACAAATCCTACCATTTGCAACAACATGGATGGAGCTAGAGGGTATTATGCTCAGTGAAATAAGCCAAGCCGAAAAAGACAAGTATCAAATGATTTCACTCATATGTGGAGTATAAGAACAAAGAAAAAAACTGAAGGAACAAAACAGCAGCAGACTCACAGAACCCAAGAACGGACTAATAGTTACCAAAGGGAAAGGGACTGAGGAAAATGGGTGGGAAGGGAGGGATAAGAGGGAAAAAGGGGCATTACGATTAGCAGATGTAATGTTGGGGGGGCACGGGGAGGGCTGTACAACCCAGAGAAGACAAGTAGTGATTCTATAGCATCTCACTACGCTGATGGACAGTGACTGTAATGGGGTTGGTGGGGGGGACCTGATGAAGGGGTAGTTTAATAACCATAATATTGCACATGTAATTGTAGATTAATGATAATAAAATAAATTATAAAAAAAAAGAATGTGGAAAAATTGGAATCCTTGTGCACTGCTGGTGGCACTGCAAAATGGAGAGATCACTTTGGAATTCCTCACTAGGCTCAACATACAGTAACCATGTGATCCAGTAATTCTTAGTAGGTATACTCAAAAGAAAAAATATATGTCCATACAAAAGTATAAACACAAATATTTATAGCAACATTATTCATATCAGCCCCAAAGTGGAAACAATGTAAAGCCCATTCATAGACAGCCATGACCATGATAAACCCTGGGTGATGAATCATCATCCATAATGAATGAATGATGATATATAGTGGTATGTCTATATAGTGGAACATTACTCAGCAATAAAAAAGAATGAAATACCGATACACCCTACATCCATTAACCTTGAAAATATCACACTAAGTGAAAAAGCCAATCATAAAGACTTCATAGGATATGATTCCATTTATGTGATACATCCAGAACAGGCAATCCATAGATACAGAAAGTAAATTCATGTTTCCTGTTCCTGGTGCAGGGATGTGGGAAGAATAAGGGATGACTGTTAATGTGTATGTGGTTCTTCTTGGGGTGCTGAAAATATTCTACAATTAGATTGTGATAATGCTTACACAGCACTGTGAATATACTAAAAGTCACTGAACTGTGTATTTTAAATGGCAAAATTTTGTAATAGGTGAAATATGTATATTGATAAAGATGTTAAACCAAAGAAAAGTGCTATCAACTCAATAGTCAAAAATTTTGTAAAATCCTAAGGACACATATAAAGAAACATAAATTACTAATAGAGATGATGAACTTTCTTCATGATTAACAAAAAACAAATTAAAATAAAAGGACATTTTTTATTCAGCAAGGATTTAAAATTTGGTAATGCTCTGTTACATTTTGGTGGGCCTGTCAGTCAGGGCAAACATTTTGGAAAGCAATTTGAATAGATAAGATGTAGAAATAGACACAGATATAGATATATCTCAACATTTGAAGATGTATAGATATATGGACCCAGCAATTCTGTTTCTTAGAACTTTATGCTAATAACTACAAATAGATAAATGTATGAGAATATGTAATTCTCTATTGTTTGGTATAGTAGAAAAATAGACATAATGTAAATGTTGACTGTGTATAGCTTAAATACATAATATTTTTTCACAGAATTAAATATACTGTGCATCCATTATATATGAAAGGTCTCTTTAAGGATGATATAAAATATGATGAAAATGGTGAGAAAGTTAAGTTACAGTAGAATGGTATATCATTTGAAAAATAAAGTGTATATTTTAGTATAAAAATGCTTTCAGATGCCTAGAAAATGCCTGAAAAGATACACATATAACAGTTAAAAGCTGGTACTTCCAGGATGGGTTGGACACCTTTGTTACTACATACACATATGGGCTTATAATTTTATAGCAAAAATTTTATTAAAATGTTTGGTATATATATTAGATTGGTGGTGCCACCTGGTCAAAAAATAAATGATAGTCCATAGTTATTGGCGATCACAACGTTGAAATTTTTTTTCACTTATGTGGTATTTCCAGTGTTTGATCATATAATTTGCATTTGACAGACATTACACTGGAATGGTAATCTAGAGACTCAGAATCTTTCTGTTTTTCTGCTTTTATGTCCTAGCAGATCCCACACTGCATGATCTCAGATGAAGCCTGAAACTACAAGCATCACACATTTTTTCTTAACTCCTGAGTTTTCTATTTAAAAGGTGTTCATTTAGAGGTGGTGTTACAAATCACAATCAAGAGAAAATTATAACCAGACAATTTCTGTTGTAATTACCATGTCAGGGGTTAAAAATTTCAGTCACATTGGCCTTTCCCACCAACGCTCTGGCATTTCTTTTGGCTTATAATAAAGTAAAACAAAAGGTGAGGGGAGAAAAATGTTTATAAAGGGACCGAACTACATCAAATGTATTTGATACATTTTTCTGTTATTTAACAATATACCTTGTCTGCTATCCCCCTCAAAGTTCTTATTCATTAAACACCTTGTTTCTACAATTTTCTGTACTTCCACATCTAAATTCTGGGTGTTCCATAGCAGAACATTGAATTTTGACACTTGGTGTATCATCTCTGATGTTCCCATCTGGTGGCATTATAAGGTGGCAGGTCTTTAATAATGTCTTTTGAATTCACTCTGGTAATGTTAATCATAAATGATGAACTTTGTGTATTCTGTGGATATAATGGGCAATTCTATATGACTGAGACTCTAATTTTACTCTATATTAATGGACACTAATTGTAATAATCAATGATTATGTCAGTTAAAGTCAGTGCTGATGGCAATTGATGACGGCGGTGAAAGATCTGACACTGTTTTGGAACAGAACTTGGAGCCGTCATTTGCAAAAATGGGAGATCAAATTGGATATTTGCCAGTTATTTTCCCACTCTTTTTTATCTTACAATTTTCTTCTAGTTTCCAATACCCTGTAGCATGTTGTTCTTAAATCCTGACGGCTTTCTCAACTCACTTTTATACGTATTACCATGTTTTTTCTATTATAGCAGACACATCACCCTCAATGCACCAAAGTGACTTCAGGGATCCCTTTTAGAAAGATAACTCTGAATAGAATTGTCTCTTAAATTTGGGGCAAGTCACAGCTCAGGAAGGCGACAGGCGATCATGTGGCACATTAGCTCATGTTCTACTTTCCAGTCAAAAGTCCGTGGGTGTTTACACCTGCTGCCCCTGAATGGAGGCAATGCTCTTCACGGATAATTAAATTTGTGGCCTATCTGACACAAAAGGTAGGATTCAGCTGCAAAGGTGTAAGGGGTTTCAGGGGGAGCATACTTATCAGTGGGGCAGAGAGCAAGTAGTGTTCCTGGACACAGAATGAAGCGGGAAGGCAGCACAATAGCAAAAAATAGAACAAATTTTTGTTAAATATTTACTATTGACAGACACCATGCTGGGGACTTTAGGCACATAATGTATGTTAACTCCAACCACAAACTTAGGTGGAAGCTGAGGCTAAAAGAGCTTAAATATTCAGCATAAGTATTCAGGGCACACAGGCCATTAGTAAGAGCGTATCTCCTAGACATACTCTAATATGCCATTAAGATTGATGTCCTATCCTTCATGGACCTTCTCTGACCACTTCCAGAGTAAAAGTGGACCTACAACTCCTGTTTCTACAGGTCCTGTGGTTCCCTCTATTGTCATGCTTATCACAGCCCACTAAAACTTCCCCTCCACTGGTGGATCTCCTAGGGTGAATTCTAACGCCTTAGAACAATGACCTCATCCTATGAATGTAGTAATCCCAGATCTTTTAGTGTAACAGTGGGCTTGTAGTAGGAACTCAATACTAACACTGAATAAGTGAAGGGATGAATGAACGAATGAGGGAGCGAAGATTAACAGGACAAGGTTACTGGTTTAGGGAAGGGAACCCACTGTGACCAGGGAAAGTCCGTCAGACCACGCAGCCTCTCAGCACACATTGCTGCCTTGCGCCGTGTGGCTTTCCAGCTGGATGCTCTGAGCTGCAGGGGTTCTTGGAACTGCCTGGTTTATATTACACTAGGTTCACTGCCCTACACCACTGGTCTCTTTGAAAGGTTAATGAGACATTGTAGTTCTAAAAGGCTTGAAAATCTTTACGAGAAGTATAGTTTACAGGTAAGCCGGAAGCTGATAACAAATCTACCAAGACTGAGGCTTCTTGATTCATTTTTAGATTCTTCAGGGTGAAGATAGTACTAGAAACTAACTTGTCCTAGATAACTACTTGAAAAGAACCTGTGTGAGTAGCCAGTCAATTTCATTCCTTTTTTGAATCCAATGATACAGTAATTTATGAAAATATATGTACAAACATATATGTTTGAACATATCAGTTACATGTAGTATTTTCTGTGTATATGTGTGTGGGTATATTTTTACAGTGGTCATCTTTAAACTGAGTGATTATTGGCCATCTTAATATTCTACTCTCTCTTTCCTAGCCTTTACACACTTTTAATTGTAAGCATGCATGGGTTAAAGTAATTACAATAATATCTAACATTTTTTGACCATAATGATGTGACATTGTGCTGAAATCATTACATGTTTTATCTCATTAAATACTCACCCTGTAACATGCACATTATCCCTACTTAGGAAACTACAGCTTGAAGAAATGCATGAATATGCCTGAGGTTAATAAGTGAGGGAGACAGGATTCAACTCCAAAGACCCCCTTTTTTAGCTACTACATGCCATATTCACTGGAAAAGAAAATGAGAGAAATTGAGAGACAGACAGACAGAGGTGGTCAGCTATTTTGTAGTTGTTTTGTACAAGTGAGGCAAATGTGGCTTAGTGAAAAGACTGCCAAACTGAAGATACTGAGCTGTGGATCCATCCAGATCTACCTGCTTCTGATGTTTAGAAAGCGATTTTTGGAGGAGCTCTTCCCAGCACACTCTAGACCGAGTAAAAGAGGGGGAAGCTGGGAGACACAGTGGGGAAGGAGGGGAGACAGTGCACAAAGTAAGAACCACAGTGAGGTAGAAAGACTGTGGTTTAGTTGTCTTCCCAAGGTGTTCACCCTTTTCCAGATTCTGCTGTGATATTTCCAAGACCCAAAGGCCAAATGGGTTTTCTTTGGATCCCACTCCGTTGTACTCTCTTTCCACTTAAGCAACAAAACCTGGAATGTAATTGACAGTTTTGTCCACTACCTTCAAAGAGCTCTTTTAAAACAAAGCTATATGACAATTCTCAAGGGTGTTCTTTCCTTGGGGCTCTGTGCAAAAAGATAATAAAAAAGAATAAGTTGAGAGAATTGAAGCTCTTTTGAAGTATTGTGTATAGTTTATGATAGAGATAGTATCATAAAATGACTATTTAACAAATCATAATTAGTATACTTAGGCGTCTATGACCTGGTCCTAGTGTTATTTTACAAACTTCCTTACTCTTCCCATTTCCCTATTTTTTTTCTCTGTTGTGGGCTGGTTCTCTGCCGTTTGCCAAACCACTAAGGTATCCTCGTCTACATTTTATGCTAGATGCTCTTGGACTGGTTATTTCCTTGTCATGAGACCTGGTCTGAAAACCCAGATTCTTGTTTACTTTGTCTGCCGTCTACCAAGGTTCAGTATCTAAGGCCTGAGTTCTTCATAAGCTGGGTGTCTACACATCTGCCTATTTTAGTTCTGGTTTACAATTCTACTCATCAGTAGAATATCAGACCTCTTTCTAACTTCCCCTAGGGTATACGTATTAAATATGCCTAATGTAGATGCCTGGGCACATCTTATTCCTTTGTCCCTCTGCGGTGGAAAGCAGTCCTCATATATTACCGCAGTATTTGGCAGGAGAAAAAAGACCTTAAGCATAAATGCTACTGTAGAAAGTTCTCTCCCATTGATCAAGAGATTGTCTACAGTTACTTCTCATTCAGACTATTGGACATCTCACAATAGTTCTGGAGTTATCTGCATTTTATGCCCATGAATGGGTTAGTTCCAAATTTTTATATTGCGTTAGTTTTGTGAAGACCAGGTATAAGACTTGATAGTTGGCTTGTTCTGCTTATGGTTTGGGTTTATGACGTAAGCAAAGAGGTTCCCACCAATAAAATATCTGTAGCTCAGTTTTTTGGATCTGGCTCTTCTTAAAGGGGAACAAGGCATCTTAAGTGCTTCCCTTCCTCCCCTGCGTATGTGTGTGAGGATGGTGAATGCTGAGACCTGATCCTTGTGAAGAGTGGGAGGGCAGGGGTAGGGAGACCCTATTAGCCATTTCACAGTCCAGTGATTCATCTAGGAGGACTGATCGGAGAGCCATGAAGCTCCAAGTCATCAAAGAAAACCTTAATAAAATAAAAGCAACTCGATAAATATTCAGACACTGTATGGACTCCTTACAATCATCCAGACAGAAGAACAGATCAGACATAGCTTGAAATTTGAATAGCACAAAAAGGCTACACCAACCAGTTTCCGCCACTGCTTATGCTAAAACTGAGAAATACTGAAGATACTGAGCTGTGGACCCATCAAGAAGATTTCTTGAGGTCTCATTTGGCAGCCACCGTCCTAACATGAGACTGGTTTTTGTGACTCTGCTTTCAGGAAGAGATGCTTTCCTGATGTTCTAGGATTCTGTGAAGGGAAGGGAGTTGTTTATGTCTGAACAAGTGGAAGGGCTTTGTGCTCATGAAGGTATATTAAACATCAGAATGAAAGCATATTTCTATTTTCCTCTTAAAATTTGAATAGAAATTCAGCTGTTGAAATGGTTTAATGCACTGGATTATATGACCTTCAATCCATTTTTGTTTAGTTTTCTGGTTTTAAATGTGCTACTTTATACTACGTTTAGACACACATACCATTTTATCTAAGTCTATGTTTATGTTTACATATGTATCATAGTTTAGTTTCAAAGATATTTTGTTACTGTAAGTAGAATTATTTAAGTCTCCTATGTATTTTATTTAAAAATAAGCAAAGTTAAATAATTTTCAAAAATTTTCCAGCTCTGTTTTTTGAGCATCAAAAGGTATAAAAAGTTTTGCACCAGGTCTTGGACTAGGGCTGGAAAGAGGAAAAGTGAAGAAAATAATAAATAATTTTGGGGAGCATTCAAACTACTTGGTCAAATAAATGGGAAAACACAAATGAGCACCTCCATTAGTAATAGATGCCCATGTTCCTTTTCAACAACTCTAAGGATACTTGTACACAAGTGTTGGAGGGAATTTCTATAGCAAGTATAGGAGTATAACAGTGTGTATGTAAAAAAATCTAAGGCTCCCTACTGAGCAAGCAAAGATGAATTGCTACAGAAAATAAATTCCAATCAAGAAGATCAAAATCTGAAAATTGAAAAGCTCTGATGTGGTAATTGGCAAGAATTATTTGGGGGTCAGTGAGCAAGTCATTTTGATCATGCAGAGAAACGCAAGCAAATGTTTGGCTGAACAATCATTCTCGTGTTTTCTGTAGTAAGCGAAGTAGACGTGTGGGTCTCACGTCTCTGCTGTTTCAGAGGCTCAGATCTGCTCACGAAAGTGCACAGCAGTGCTGGTTGGGCCCCAGACCCACGGAGGCATGTTTGGGTGCTCTCTTACACAGTCAGGTCTGAACGACGAGCCACCACCTTTTATTCAGAGGAGTGAAACAAATTGTTTAAAATGACAAGGGTATGCACTTTGCCCCTAATTGCGGGGACAATGAGTGAATCTTTTTCACCTTGAGGTCTTGTTAAATAAAAAACAGTGAACAGTTTTAGTCAATCCCAGGAAGCAAATTGAGAGAAGGATAAGAAATCTTGAAAGGGAAAGTCTTACACTTGACAATGGGGGAGATACCCCTCTGGTTTCCAAATCTCTTATTCTTCAAGAGAAGTTAAAAGTTGATTGGAAGAAATGGAGATAATCAGATGGGGAAGAGAACAAAAATGAGGAACGTGCCATCTGCTTCAAACATTTAAAAAGCCCAATAACATAGAAACAGACTTAGTGTTGGCTAGAGGGTATAGAAAGGGCCGATGGGTGGACTTTGGTTTAATATTATGAAGACTCTCAATTAAATCTTTACAAGGCCACGTAGGCTGTTGAATAAGTTGGGGAAAGTCCTTCAGCAGGACATGTCGAAGCAGAATCTCTTTGATCACCTGTGTAAGCCCTGATGAAAGGATTGGTAAATGACCTGGAAGGGTGCTCCAGAATCTGATATCTACAAGTCTTTTAATTTTAAGACTTGTAACAAAATAATCAGTGGCTTGAGATTGCATTAACAACAGTGTGGAATCATAGGAGGAGCTATGTTCTTCACAACTCTAATCATGCCCAGAGCCAGCCAGGGTTTTTGGGGGAGATACGGGAAGTGGCACAGTGCAGGGGACATCAGGAAGCGTAACAGTGAATAGTGATGGCAACACGGAGATAATTCACATTCAGGAAATAGACTGGTTGTGATCATTAACCTCCTGCATATCCAAATTCTACCCATTTTTCAAGGTCTAGTTCAAAGGTCATCCCCTTAAGCAATACCTCCCTAACCTTTAGCAGCTCCTAAGTGCAACCACTGTGCCAGGCAATGTAATTTAAGCTGATAGCCTAACGTTGTAGTCTCATCTTCCGCTGAGAACATGAAGATTTAAAATGCTAAAGTATTTTTGAAAATTATTGTCTTAAAAGTGCCGCAGCTAATTGAATCACCAAATAGTACTTTCTCATTTTTATTTTTCTTTCAATAATCTTCGTTCTTAAATGCCTGATGATGACGATTCCACTAAATCTTCTTCCTCTAAATACTTGGCCTTGTTGTTTGGGTATAATTAAGTTTCCAGGTTGCTTAGGAAACTAGACCTAGGCAGCAGCTGCCAGACCTTAACAACGAGGTCCCACTCCAATTCAGCTCCTTGGCCAAAGGTTAAATGGACAACTTTTATTATTTCAGAAGAAATATTTTTAAAATAGTGTATTTCATTTCAATTTAAAAATATATATTTTGCTATGTAATAGCCTAATAAATCCATTTTTCTGAGAGCTGCATTACTGTTACGACCACATATTCTGGAATGTAACAAGCCTTTGTATCAGATGCAGGCAGCATTGGGGACCTGGCTGCGAGTGAGAGAGGAGTGCTGTTTGCAGGAGTGCCAGCGTCTCTGGACAGGCAAATGGAAACCACCTGCCACACCAACGACACCCAGGAGCCTTCCTCAGACCAGGCAAGCAAAGTCAACTGTTCTTAGAAAAGGAAGGAAATAAAAGGGGTCAGCTTTGTAGAAATGAAAGTGGTCCAAGAGATGAATAACATAAGGATAATGGCTTCAGCTGTGGCTTTAGCAGAGTTATCAAGCCTTCTTGGACAATTTTTCTGCATGTTTTATCATCATAATTTAGAATCATTTATTGAAGAGCTAGTTCTCCATATCACTTCTGGCAAAATATTTTTTGAAAGTATAGAGTTGTCTCCTCAAGTATCTCAACATTATTGACTGTTATTTGTGCCATTTTGTATGTGTATATTAATTTACTCATTCAACATGTGTTTACTGAATGCCAGGTGTGTAATAAGAACTACCAGGCACAGAGTGATACAAAGAGGAATAAAGCACAGACCATCTCACGGTGTTCAAAGACCGTCATGCAGACAAGTAATAAGGCTGCTTCAGGACACTGATGAGCACAAGAAGGTTGAAGACAAGGGATGTGTGAGTGTATATGACAGACAGTAACCCCGGGTTGTGATGATGTCTAGAGATGATTTTCCAGAGGAATCTAAGCTAAGGCCTAGAGATGGCATTTAACTATTTGTAGAAAGTGTGTACAGGGCTGAGACTTTCCTGTGGAGGAAAGTAGCCATCCATGATGTTAGCAAGCAGAGCAAATGGCAAATTATGCAAAATTGTGCATCATGTTAGATATTTTCTTTATCAGGAGGACCATGAAGAGTTATGTATTTTAGACAGTAGAACGATTTTTTGGTTGTTATTTTATAATCAGTTTCTTTGTGCTGCCTGGATTAGAAGTGGGACGACTAGAAGTAGAAACCTGTGAGAAGCTGTAACTGTAATCCAGAGATGAGAGGTTGGTGGCTTGTACTAACACAGCACTGATGTGATTCAGGTAAACGGACAGGTCTGATAAATAATTGGGAGGTAAACTTGACAGGATTTGACTTTTGGGTATGGGGACTGAGAGAGAAAGAGAAGCAAAGGTTCAAGCAGAGAATTCTGACGTGGGCAGGTAGTGTGGTACTAGTAGGAGGTGGAGGAAGAGTCATTTTGCCAGAGACTGTGGGGTTATCATGACTTTCCCAGACATAGAAGGTTTTTAATACGGATCAGAAGTAAGCAGTTGATGGCGGTTGAATACATGAGATTGAGGAGCTCAGCTGGTGAGAATTTTGAGGGGCACCATCCTTCAGGGGAAGGAGCAAAGAAGGAATAGTAAGGGAGGATGAGAAGCATGTAGAAGGGTAGGAAGGGTACCACATGTAGTGCTACGGAAGCCAGCGAAAGAAAGCCCTGCAGCCCATGGTCAAATGGCATTTTGGCATTGTCACATGCTGAGAAAGTGTCAGGTAAGACACAAACTGAAAAATGTGCTTTGGAGATAGCCATGTGTGGTCATTGGTGGCTTTGAAAAAGTAACCTCAGTGGAGTGGTGGGGACAGAAATCAGATAGTATTGGTTTAAAGAAAGAATAGTAGGTTAGACATGGAGTCAGTACATGTAAATAATTTTTAAGGAGGGCCAATATGAAGTCTGCCAAAGGGAAAAAGAAAGATAGCTGAAAGGAGTAACAGGGTTTACAAAAAGGTTTGTTTGTTTGCTTGTTTTTAAAATATAAGCCCTATAAAATTTCTCCCATTTGTATTCCTCTGACATCTTATTTTGGTAGTGACCACACTGAATTTTATTTTATTTTATTATTTTTTAATAGTTTATTTTGGTATCATTAATCTACAATTGCATGTGCAATATTATGGTGATTAAACTACCCCCTTCATCAGGTCCCCCCCACCAACCTCATTAGTCACTGTCCATCAGCATAGTGAGATGCTATAGAATCACTCACTACTTGTCTTCTCTGAGTTGTACAGCCGTCCCCATGCCCCCCCAACATTACATCTGCTAATCGTAATGCCCCTTTTTCCCTCTTATCCCTCCCTTCCCACCCATCCTCCGCAGTCCCTTTCCTTTTGGTAACTATTAGTCTGTTCTTGGGTTCTGTGAGTCTGCTGCTGTTTTGTTCCTTCAGTTCTTTTCTTGGTTCTTATACTCCGCATATGAGTGAAATCATTTAATACTTGTCTTTTTCGGCTTGGCTTATTTCACTGAGCATAATACCCTCTAGCTCCATCCATGTTGTTGCAAGTGGTAGGATTTGTTTTCTTCTTATGGCTGAATAATATTCCATTGTGTATATGTACCACTCTTCTTTATCCATTCATCTACTGATGGACACTTAGGTTGCTTCCATTTCTTGGCTATTGTAAATAGTGCTGCGATAAACATAGGGGTGCATATGTCTTTTTCAAACTGGGCTGCTGCATTCTTAGGGTAAATTCCTAGGAGTGGAATTCCTGGGTCAAATGGTATTTCTATTTTGAGTTTTTTGAGGAACCTCCATACTGCTTTCCACAATGGTTGAACTAATTTGCAGTCCCACCAGCAGTGTAGGAGGGTTCCCTTTTCTCCACATCCTCGCCAACATTTGTTATTGTTTGTGTTTTGGATGTTGGCCATCCTCACTGGTGTGAGGTGATATCTCATTGTGGTTTTAATCTGCATTTCTCTGATGATAAGTGATGTGGAGCATCTTTTCATGTGCCTGTTGGCCATCTGAGTTTCTTCTTTGGAGAAGAGTCTATTCATGTCCTCTGCCCATTTCTTAATTGGATTATTTACTTTACGTTTGTTGAGGTGCGTGAGTTCTTTATATATTTTGGATGTCAACCCCTCATCAGATACGTCATTTATGAATATATTCTCCCATACTGTAGGATGTCTTTTTGTTCTACTGATGGTGTCCTTTGCTGTACAGAAGCTTTTCAGCTTGATGTAGTCCCACTTGTTCATTTTTGCTTTTGTTTCCCTTGCTCAGGGAGATATGTTCATAAAGAAGTCGCCCATGTTTATGTCTAAGAAATTTTTGCGTATGTTTTTTTCTAAGAGTTTTATGGTTTCATGACTTACATTCAGGCCTTTGATCCATTTTGAGTTGACTTTTGTGTATGGGGTTAGACAGTAGTCCAGTTTCATTCTCTCACATGTAGCTGTCCAGTTTTTCCAACACCAGCTGCTGAAGAGGCTATCATCTCCCCATTATATATCCAAGGCTCCTTTATCAAATAATAGTTGACAGTGTATGTTTGGGTTAATATTTGGATTTTCTATTCTGTTCCACTGGTGTGTGGGTCTGTTTTTGTGCCAATACCAAATTGTCTTGATTACTGTGGCTTTGTAGTAGAGCTTGAAGTCAGGGAGCGTAATTCCCTCTGTTTTATTCCTCCTTCTCAGGATTGCTTTGGCTATTCAGGGTCTTTTGTGGTTCCATATGAATTTTAGAATTATTATGTTCCAGTTCACTGAAGAAAGCTGTTGGTATTTTGATAGGGATTGCGTTGAATCTGTAGATTGCTTTAGGCAGTATAGCCATTTTGACAATATTGACCACACTGAATTTTAATCATTTCTTCAAAACTCTACCATCTACACTATTGTGAGCTAATCAAAGACAGTGAACATACCTTATTCAACTTTGCACTCCAAATAGCCATCACAGTGGGACATAGAAGCATTAAAATGATCCTTTTTGAATTTGTTTCTGCACTGCAACTATATTTTGGAAAAAAAAGAGATAAATGAAATTAGAACTGAAGAAAAAAAAGATTAAATAATGGTTACCGTGGCCCGTTAAAGAGTTTAATCTTTGTGACAGTGTGTTGGATAGGGAGGTAGATCACCAGAAAGAGCTGTAACCTGAATTGACTGGCTTTGTATGCGGCAGGGATGGAAGAGGTATGAGGAGGTTGCTGTTGTTTAGAAATCACTGGAGTGAAGGGATGCTTTATGTTGGGAGGAAAATACTCAGATGTTTTCTGGAATAGATGAGTGAGGAGTACAGTGGACTCCCTCCTCAGCACATAACCATTTATTTGAAGAAAATTAAAAAAAAATAAACAAATAAAGGATGCAATCATTTAAAGTCTCTGGAAATAGTCCTAATGGCATACAGCAAATGAAGAAAGATTCCCTTAAGAAAATCTATTCAATCTCTGTCAGAACAGTGAGAGTCTGTGATCTCCTATACCAAAGGTTTACTACTTGGAGAACTGTAATCCACATAGGTGTGGTTAAGAAAATGTGGCTCCTTGTTTTTCCAGCTCCAAGTCTGGGACTACGAATTTACTCTGGAAAGGGAAAACCACTGATGTTCATCTCTCCCAGTCCTGTTTTACAGAAGCTCTATTCTGTATAACCTGGAAGCCTGGGCTCTGCTCCCTCACCAGCCTTCACTTGGAAGGCAGACACCTGCACCAGGTGCATCAGGCTGAGAACAGAGGCTTTGATCACTTCTGCTCCAGCTCTACTCTTTTGGTGGAGGTTTCATGTTGGGAGGGGCAAGCCAAAAGTGTCAGTACGATGTGGTGCCTGCTTCTAGACAAGGGTGACAGTGTGGTCCTGGGGTAAGAGTAGACGTATAGGCCAGTGAAACAGAATTGACAATGCAGAAGTAAATCCTTACATCTATGGCTGACTGATTTTTGACCCAAGTACCAAGGCATTTCAATGGGGGGGGCGGGACCATCTTTACAACAAATGATGCTGGGACAGACGACTTGATATTCATGTACAATGAGTGGATTTTGTCTCTTCCTTCACACCAGACACAAAAATTAACTCAAAATGGATCATATACCCAAATGTAAGAGCTAAAACTATAAAACCCTTAGAAGAAAATACAGTAGTAATTATTTGACCTTGAGTTAGATCTCTGAGCTATTATACCAACAGAATAAGTGAAAAAGAAAAATGTACAAATCAGAATTTCAACACTTCTGTGTTACATCAAAATTAAACACTTCAATGTTGCAAATAGTATCTTTCAAACAGGGGAAAAACAACCCTGAGAAGAGGGGAAATATCTGAAAATCATATAGCTGATAAGGGGCTGATATACCAAACATATAAAAAATATGTAACAGTAAAAAAAAATGAGTATATCAAAAAATGGGCAATGGATTTCAGTAGACATTTCTCTGAAGAAGATATAACACATGGCCAATAAGCATATGAAAAAACGCTCAACATATTTAGCTATTAGGTAAATGCAAATCAAAACACAAAAGATACCACTACACTCCCATTAGGATGGTTACTATCAACAACAACAACAAAAAAAAAAAAAGCAGAAAATGCCAAGTGTTGGTGGTGATGTAGAGAAATATGTAACTCTATACATTGCTGTCTGTAAAATGGTGTAGCCATTTGGGAAAACAGCTTGATATTTCTTCAAAAGGTTGAATATAGTTATGACATAGCCCAGCAATTCCACTCCTAAGTATATACTCAAGAAAATTGAAAACATACATCCACATAAAGATTTTAACACCAGTGTTTAGAGCAACACCATTCATAATGGCCAAAAAGTGGAAGCAAACTGGATGTACATCAATGGATAACTGGTAAATAAAATGTGGTATATCCATACAGTGAAATATTATTCAGCAAGAAGAAGGAATGAAGATAAATGTAAACACATTGATGAACCTTGAAACATGTTACATGAAGAAAGCCAGTCACAGAAGGCAACATATTTTCTCTTTCTGATTATATGAAAAGCTCAGAATAGACAAATGCATAGAATGAAGGTAGATAGAAGTTGTCTGAGGCCGCTGGAGGAGGGGTAAGGATAAGGAGTGACTGTTTTGCATAGGATTTTCTTTTGGGGGTGATGCAGATGTTCTAAACAGAGTATGGCATTGGTTGCCTCTTGATATACTAAAACTCCTGCATTGTACATTTTAAATGGGCAAATTTCATGCAGTGCGAATTCAACTTCGAAGGTGCTGAAAAAAAGAAAATACTCAGGTTGATGGAATGTCATAAGGACAAACAAAAAGATGGGACTGGGTAAGACAATTTCAAAGAACGGCAAGTTGTCTCATTGGCTGGAGCATAAGATGAGCGTGTGTCTGTGGGGTGAGTGGCAGGCAAGTAAGCGAGAAATGCAGCCCGCAGCCAGACGCCTTCCCGCGGAGCTCACTCTGATGAGGTCACTCCTCTGTGGACTGACTGATGGGAGTCCATGAAGACTTTTGAGCAGGAGAGTAATGTGGTCCACACAATGCTGTGAGAAGACTGACGTTGGTGTGATCAGATCTTTAGTTTAGATACACATCATTCTTACGTTTTAGAACGTCGTCATTATATGCCAACATTATTTCTCATTTTTCGTCAGTACGGTCCTTCTCCAGGAAACCAGCTAACTGCTTTGCCATTTCTCATATGTAAATGGTGTAAATCTCTCCTTATTCAGTTCACCCCAACTGGAAGTCAGTCTTCCCTGCCCTCTACTGTAGTCGGAGGCTCAGTTTGAAACACGTTTCCCTGATTACACCATTCAAGTCTGATCATTTCTTCACTCGACATCTCTCAACATGCAGGCATTCAGTGTGTTCTATAAGGGTCAACATCTCCCCCCTCCCTCTGTATATATACATATATAAATATTTCATTTAATTATAAAGTATATATATGTATACATATAAATATATATAATAGAGTAAGTATAAAAGATATGTCTGTTTGTGTCTTTAGTGTATGTTTTCCTAATGTAAATTGAAAGTCAGTGCTACTTCTTTGATTTCTGATAAATGTGTCCTAAGGAACCATAACGTACGATTCAGTGTCTAAAGTGTCACTCAGAACGTTCTAGCCAGCAAACTTCAGGGAAGGTCACACTCTTTCAGTGTCCTCTCCCTTCAGATCATTTGGCCACATCTCATTTTCTCTGTGCAACATTTAATGGCTATGTTCTCAACGTTCAGAATGTGCTAGCTATAATGTCCATTTCCCAGATGGTCCTGTTGTGCCAGTGAAGTCACAAAATGCTTACATCTTTCTCACTGACTCTCTTCCTGACACCTTCTGACTAGTGCTGCATCCCAGTCACCGTGGCCTGGGGATGACACGAGAGGTTTGGAAAGCCAGGTGCCCTATTATTGTGACTTCACCGCAGCTAAGACCAACTGCCTCGGGGACAAAGGGAGCTCTTAGCACCGTGCTGGGGGGCGTTATACCACCGCTTACCGTGGGTCTTCACCAATGAGCATTTTTAGTTAACAACGCGGCCTAAGGGAAAGGACCTTATGAGGGTTTGTAAAGTCCAATTAGTTCTCCCCGTAGTAGTTGATAAGTCCTCAGATACTTAACTGGGGGCTTCACAAATGACAACAAATGATATAGGGGAGGGCAAAGGGTCAAATCAAGGTAGTTGCAGACTTTTGGGGGAAATAAGTGTATCAAGGGAAAATCTCAGTCACAGGGAAACAGGACTAGGATCCAGTTACTGGAGGTTGGACACAAGATAAACAGGGGGTTTCTGGATGAAGGCAGAGGGCTATTTATAGAAACTGGAGAATGAATCTTATGATGCTAATATCAATAGTGACACTGGCGAATGTTTTCTGATTGTTTAATAATTTCTTCTTTGTGACACATGCATTTTTCATGCACTTCTTATTCAAATTCTAGATTTGAATCTTATAATCACCACTGTTTTATAGGTGAGAAAGCTGAGGCACAGAAAGGTTGAACAACATGGTTCAGATCAAAAAGAAATTCCTACCCAGGTATATGGCTTTATAGCCCTAGCTTTTAACTACTGTATTATATGTGGTGAGTAAGTCTCCAAGTCTCCTGAACAATCCCAGAATGACACTATCAAGAAAGGTAACTTCATGCTGTTTGCTGTTCACTATTATAGGAATGGATTCCCAGTAGCCAGAGACAATAAAGCTAGATTGGAGGTTTATTACTGATTTTAGAGACGTTCAGGTATGAGTTTTGAAAATAATTTGGGGGTCAGGTCTAAACTATAGTGAGGATGTAGATTCAGAGAATAAGGGGGAAGATGGTAAAGTGGTGTGCATGATAAGAGAGGCTCTAGAAATGGGTCCAGGCGCAAAGTCAAGAGAAAAGCATTTGATGTAGCAGGGATAGCCATAGCAACTTAAAAGAGAAGGGTGAGGTTGGAGATTACTAGATCCAAAAGATGTGGTTTGTGCTCATTAAATAGCTCCTCTCTGAAGTAAGAACTGGACGGACTGGGATGGCTTCACTGGTAGGGAAAACAGGCAAAGAGGACCATTATTCTCTTCCAGGAAAGGTTGGCTTTTGCTGGTTTTAGGTGACCTCTCTCTTCAGATGGCCTGCTCTCGCACAATTAACATTATTCTGTTTTAGAGATAGTTATGATCAAGATGAACATACGCCCCCTTCTTCAGATATGAGTAAGAATCAGACACAACTTCAATTTCAGCCATTCAAGCTGTCTGTGGCCCACACTCCTGGGGGTCTAAGTGGTTATTTTGTAATTGTACAGAAATTTCCTGGTGAGGTAGTGAACCTAGGAATGTTCCAATACTCACCAATACACAATAAATCATGCTTTGAAAGCTTCCCTTCCTGAAGGCACATTCAGCATGTTTCCACATTGCCTCAAAGGGACTCTGAATTTCTGCCTGCACATTCAAAAAAGTAGGAACTAAACTGGAAGTACACAAAATAAATCATAATGGAAGGAACTCCTTCTCCTTATACCAGTACCAGAGTATGTATATTGCCTATAGGAGATATTATAATAATCTGGGTAAAATGGCTCAGGGTAAGGCACTGGGGCTTCTGAAATGGGTTGAAAGGACTGTATTATTTAATTCTGGAAATATCCTTAGGGATATTCTTTATGTAAATATTCAATCTAATTCAACAAATATTTATTTTGCTCCTAATACTAGACTTAGGAAAATAAGATAATTGCAACATGATCTCTTCTACATTTGCCATGATTGTTTAGTTATTTTTACAAAGAAACTACACATTTAACTTTCTCCCATATAAAAGTAAGGGTAACTAGTCCAGGACTACTATGGTAGTTTGAGATTTCAGAGACCCAGGATCATGTCACTTTTTTACATTGACCTTTCTTTTCTTTATTGACATGTAATTTACATAGCAAAATGCTCAGATCTTACGTGTGTAGCCAATAATGATTTTGACATCAATACCCAAATCAAGATACTATTTCCATCATTCCAGAAATATTTCCTATGTTCTTTTCTAGTTAACATTTCACCTACAAACTCAGCATTACCCTGATACCAAAACCGGATAAAGACACCACAATAAAAGAAAATTACAGGTCAGTATCTCTGGTGAATAAAAATGCAAAAATCCTAAACAATATGTCAGTAAACTGAATTCAGTGGTACATTAGAAAAGATCATATACCATGGTCAAGTAGGATTTATTCCCAAGATGCAAGGATGGTACATCTGCAAATCAATCAACATGATATACCACATTAAGAAAACAAAATATAAAAATCATATGATCATCTCAATAGATGTAGAAAAAGCATGTGACAAAATTCAATATCCATACATGATAAAAACTTTCAACAAAGTGGGAATAGAAGGAACATACCTCAACAGAGTAAAGACCATATATGACAAACCCACAGCTAACATCTCACTGGTGAAAAGCATAAAGCCTTTCCTCTAAGATCAGGAACAAGACAAGGATGCCCACTCTCTCCACTATTATTCAACATAGTACTGGAAGTCCTAGCCATCACAATCAGTCAAGAAAAAGAAATAAAAGGCAACCACCTTGGAAAGGAAGAAGTAAAACTGTTACTATTTGGAGAAGACATGTTACTACACACAGAAAACCTTAAAGACCCCGCTGAAAAACTGTTAGAGCTAATAAATGAATTCAGGAAGGTCACAGAATACAAAATTAACATACAGAAATCAATTGCATTTCTGTACACTAACAGTGAGCTATCAGAAAGAGAAATTGAGAAAACAATCCCATTTAAAATTGCATCAGAAAGAATAAAATACCTAGGAATAAATTTAACCAAGAAGGTGAAAGCCTGAAATCTGAAAACAATAAAACACTGATGAAAGAAATTGAAGGTGACAAAAATAAATGGAAAGATACCAAGTACTCATGGACTGGAAGAAATAATATTGTTAAAATGTCCATACTCCCCAAAACAATCCACAAATTCAATGCAATTCCTACCAAAAATACCAGTGGCATTTTTTACAGAACTAGAACAGGGAATCCTAAAATTTGTATGGAACCACAAAAGACCCCAAATAGCCAAAGCAATTTTGAGAAAGAATAATAAGGTGGTCTTATCATTCTCCCTGATTTCAAGCTGTACTACAAAGCTATTGTAATCAAAACAGTATGGTACTGTCATGAAAACAGACACAAATTTATGGACTAAAATAGAGATCCTAGAAGTAAACCCACATGAATATGGTAAATGGATCTATGACAAAAGAGACAAAAATATGCAATGAGGAAAAGACCATCTCTTCAATGAATCATGTTGGAAAAACAGGACAGCTGCAAGCAAAAGAATGAAATTAAACTACTATCTTATAACATATACAAAAACAAATTCAAAATGGATTAAAAACTTGAATGTAATACCTGAAACAATAAAACTCCTAGAAGAAACCAGAGGCAATAAGCTCTTTGACATTGACCTTAGCATTACTTTTTGGGACCAGTCTCCTCAGGCAAGGACAACAAGAGCTAAGATAAACAAACAGGGTTACATCAAACTAAAAGACTCTTGCACGGTGAAGGAAATCATCAATAAAACCAAAAAGAACATACATAATTTAATATAAAAAAGCAAAACCAATTAAAAATGGACAGAGGACTTGAATAGACATTTTTCCAGAGAAGACATACAGAATGGCAACAGGCATATGAGAAGATGCTCCACATCACTAATCATCAGGGAAATGCAAATCAAAACCGCAATTAAGATATCACCTCACCCCTGTTAGATTGATTATTATGAAAAAGAAAAAAAGTAACAAGTGTTGGTGAAAATGTGGAGAAAAGGAAACCCTCATGCATTGTTGGTGGGAATGCAAATGGGTGCAGACAATATGAAAAGCAGTATGGAGGTTTCTCAAAAGATTAAAAATGAAACTATCACAGGGTCCAGCATTTCAACTTCTGTGTATTCATTCAAACAAAATGAAAACACCAATTTGAAGAGATGTATGCACATCTATGTTCATCGCAGCATCATTTACAATAGCCAAGGTATGGAAGCAACCTAAGTGTCCATTGACAGATGAATGGATAAAGAAGATGTGACACATATATATAATGGAATATTACTCAGCTATAAAAAGAATGAAACCTTGCCATTTGTGTGAACATGGATGGACCCAGAGGGTATTATGCTAAGTGAAGTAAGTCAGACATAGAAAGACAAATACCATATGATTTAACTTATATGTAGAATCTAAAAAAGAAAACAAATGAACAAATACAACAGAAACAGACCTATAGATAAAGGAAACAAACTATTGGTTGCCAGAAGGGGGAGGACTTGGGGGTTGAACAAAATAGGTGAGGGAGATAAAGAGGTACAAGCTTACAGTTATTAAATAAGTAAGTCCTGGGGCTACAATGTACAGCATAGGGAATGTAACCAATAATATTGTAATAACTTTGTCTGGTGACAAATGGTAACTGGACTTTCATGACACCATTTCATAATATATGAAAATATTAAAATAGGTGTATAATGTATACCTGAAACAAATAGGATAGTGCATGTCAGTTACACTTCAATAATAAATAGAAATAAAGGAGTAAAAAGAAACTGTGGGTGGGAGCTTCAAGTGGTTGGGAAATATTTGAGCACAAAGTTCAAGGTAAGAAGTGGAAAAGGATATTGGAGAGTAAATAGGCATCAAAATATGGGAGGTCTTAAATGTCAGGCTAATGATTTTGTGCTTTGCCCTGTAACTGACAAAAAGCCACAGAAAGGTTTTAAGCGGAGGAGTGATAAGATCCTGTTTTTTAGATCAGTCATCTGGGTATCACATTCAGATTGGATTCCAAGGGGGCAAGAGTATAAAATGACCAATCAGAAGGAAATTGCATTCAGTGAATATGAAAGAGCGTGATGGGCTTGTTAGGACAACATAAATAAAGTTGGAGATGAGGGAATAGATTCAAGATATATTTAGGAAGTAAACCAGTAACCCTTAGTTCTTAGGGATGAGTGGGTAATGCATAAGGAGGGATCTCAGATGGCTCCCTGGTTTTTCAATTAAGTAACTGAGTGGACCGAGACATGCAATAGAGGAAGAATTACAAATCAGTGCAGAGTAGAAAAAAATGTGAGTTTAGTTTTGAATTGTTGAGTTTGAAGTTCTTAAGAGCATTAAGTTTTACATATAACTTTGACATTTGAGTAAATGTCCAGCTGCACAAATATATGTTTGGTAATCATAAGCATATGGCTGTAATTAAACCAGATGATTTGATGAGGTCACCTGAATCAGAGTATATCTAGAAGAAAAAGACCAGTGGGATGAAGTCAGACTCCTCTAAGAGGCGCATCAAAAGGGAGACAGAAGAGGAGGCTATGGAAGAACTTGAAAAGGGAAGGTTAGAGGGTTGGTGGGGAAACAGAAGGGAATGATACCATCAATAACAAATAAACAGAATGTCTTTAGAATAAACAAGCTGCTAATTAATAGCAGAGACATAGCATAGATAAGGCTAATTAAGAGCAGCCTTATCTTTGACTCTTTTAAACAGTCTGACTAAAACAGTTCTGTAGCAAATCTCATTAGCTGCACCTTCACTAGAATTTAACCATTCACAATCTCTCCACTGCTAAGTCCCTCCTCACTTCCAATTTGCCTCCTTATGTACTACTCTCAACACAGCCCCTAGAGTCACTCCATAAAAAAAGGTATATGATCAAGTTACCTCTCAGCTTAAAATCCTCCAGTGTCATCTCTTTGGGTTTAAGAGAGATTCTTAATTATGGTGTAACCCAATTTATGGATATTGTATTAATATTTTCTTTGTTGTTCATGCTGTTTCTGTTCTTTTAAAGAATATTTCCCCAATTACCCCAAGGCTCTGAAGATATTCTCCTATATTATCTTCTAGAATTTCACAGTTAGGCCTACAATCCATCTGGAATGTATATTGTGTATATGGTGTGGGTTAAAGAAAAGGTTAATCTCTCTCTGCCTCTCTGTCTGTGTCTCTCCACAGTGCCATCTTTCATAGAAATCCTATAGCCAGTTGCATGTAGGTGTATATTTTCCTGCCAATATCACACTGTCTTAATTACAGTAAGTCCTCCAATTTTGTTCTTCCTGTGATTGTCTGGGCTTTTTTTTTGGTCCTTTCCATTTTGAATTGAGATTTAATTAATATGGCACTGAAAGCATAGATCAACTTGAAGAGAAATGACATTTTTGTAATGCTGACATTTCTAATACAAGACTTTAGTATATCCCTTTATTTATTTTTCTCACTGATATTTCATAGTTTTCCCTGTTAGAGTTCTTCTATTTCCTATTGTAATTATCCCCAAATATCTAATGTTTTGGGGTGTTATTTTAAACTGTAATTTTGTCTTTTTAAATTGCACTTTTGTACCATGTCTTCTCATTTTTTAATTTTTCACCAAAGCACTTTTCACCCTGTGACACACTATTTTTATTATCATCTATGTCTTTTCACTAGAAAGTAATCTCCATGAAGGGTGGGAAATTTTATTTTATTTTCTGTTTACCAGTGTAACCCAGGGTTCATAACAGAATAGTGCAGAGTAGGGATTTAGTAAATGTATTGTATGAATGAATGTATTTTAATATGCTTGACTAAGGAACAGGAGTGAAATAAGATGGTAGCAAGGAGATGTGAGGTTCTTGTTCCATTGATGTTATTTTTGACAAATATGTCAATAGGCTGAGGTGTTAGAGTTAGTGCTGAAGGAGAAGTTGAAATTTAGAACAGACTGGGAAATAATAGACATCTATGTGGGTGAGAAGAACCCTGTAAAAGTGGATTCCTTGTTTTAAGATGTAGGATAAGAAGAGTTAACAAGCCTTACTGTGGCGATCATTTTACAACGTATGCATGTACTGAATCATCAGGTTGTACTCCTAACACTAATATGCTGTTGTATTTCAATTACACCTCAATTTTTTAAAAGAGAAGAAGACTGGAGGAAAGGAGGACCTAGCAGTTCTATTTGGATAATTTGCAGGCAGCTACTCAGAAGTTAAAGCTGTTCATTTGGGATAACTAAGTCTCTGACGATGTTGCATAAGACCTTATCTTCAGAGAATGAAAAATGTGCTAGACAAGACATTGCTGCGCCTAAGGAAAGAGGTGAAGGTCAGGAATGGTCACCGAAGAGACCAGGAAAGGAGATTAATCAAGGACAGTGAGCCAAGGGCACAAATAAGGTTGGAGACCAGGGCTTGGCTGTGGCCTCAAATCACACGGTCACACAGTTTTCCCTAGCAGTGCCAGTTGTCGAATTAAAGGATCAGAGACTATGTGGTGGATGGAGGGTTAAAAAAGCCACAGGGATTTGAAAATATTAGCAAGAGTGGTTCCAGTGATCACACTTGGAATCTAAGTTGATAAAAGAAACTTTCTTGAGTGATCGAGAAGATTGATACTCTATGGTGTTGAAAAATAGATTCTATAGTCAAGAGGTTGTTGGCCTTATGAGAAGAGCAAGTTTCTTCCCAACTCTGGCTGTATTTGAGGAGCATGGACGAGCAGTTTCCCCCCAAACTGTTTCTCCTTCACCAACCATCTTCCTGAAAATCCCCAGAATGTTGCCACCGCCAATAACAAATGAAAATTGGGTCACGTGATAAACTGTCAACTATATCTATGCCCGTGGAAATAAGAGGCAGAGTATTTGAAACCAGGTCTACCCCAGAACACCCGGGAAGCTACACTTTCCTGGCTATGAGATTCTGTGTCACACCAGGATTCTGAAGGCTGTTTCAGTGCCCCGACGTCCAGTGAGTTCAGCCACAGAATGAGGCAAATCGACATAAACTCATCAGGGGGTGAGGTAAAATGTGGGTGGATTAGTGATGTTCTAGTTGCCTTTCAAGACAGGTTTTCCCAAAGAAGCCAATCTGCCCACCCCAACGAACTACAGCTCAACCTGGTTCTCATTAGGAAAGCCCTGGGGTTTCCGTAGCATCTGTGCAGGACTTTGAGGGGTCCACCAGGCTCTGCTTGGTTGCTAGGGAGACAACAGCAGGGGAACTGGGCAGGCCGGGCAAGGAGGGTAGCTACTGCCAATGAGGCCCACATCCTGTAGCAAGAGCGTTTCCGACTCCTGAGCTTTCAGTCTGCAGGTGTCATCCCTGGAATTGCTGGTGACAAAGGACAAGAAAGAGATTCCTGACTTTAGCAGGAAGCCTGGAAGAATCTTCTCCTCACTTACCCTTCCTCAGTCAGATGTGTGTGCATGTAACTAATTGGCAAACAATAATTACAGGATAACTACACAAAGGTGATTTTCAGCGTGGAAGATGAGGATCCTCTTGTGAGGTGGGGCACTGAGAAGCATCTGGTCAGAGACACCATGAGGGAAGGGCTCTGCGAAGTTTGAGAGATGTCTCCCATTATCTGTGGAGCAATATAGGAAAACTTCTCAGACTGAAACAAGAAAAGCAATTCATTTTCTGTTTGGAAACAAAGAGACATTGTGCAAAATATGCCAGCAGACTCCCAAGGGGCAGTACTGTACTCCAGCCGACATGTCTCCCCTTCCTGTCCCAGTTCAAAAGCTCCAGCTAGTCTCGAATAGAAGTACTCACCACGCTCTAAGGAAAGTACAGATGCATTAATAACTGATTCCCAGCCTTTGCAAGGGCACAGGGAAAAGATATGCTTAGGCCCTAATTACAGTACTTGTTTTCAATTTTAATAGATTTTTGGGCTCTCTGAACCTCACCAATGAACAAGATCCTTATTATGCAGAGAAGAAAATTGAAGCCTGGGGACATGAGTAACTTCCCCGGTAAGTTGCAGAATAGGTAACTGAGAGAGAATCTGGATCCATACTGCCTGACAATATTAATTACACTACCTACTGAACACTTCATCTGTAGGCCACCCTTTACATACATAGTCTCATTTAATGCTCACAGTCATCCAGGAAGGTATGCGTTACTATTTCTATTTTATAGAAAAGGCAACAGGCTCAGAGAGGTATTAAGTTAATGGCTCAAGGTCACATGACTAGTAAGTTCTAGAAACCAGATTCAAACCCAGGTGTGCATCTGACTCTTAAGACCCAAGCACCTTATACTACCTGACTCCACACGGCTGACCCAGAGTCTGGGTGGCTTCTAGGCAGGGCATGAAAGCCCCTTGTTAGACAGTCCCTGTGGAGAAGACAAAGCTGAATTCATAGACACACATGTGAATATTGCCCTAAATATACAGCCGTCTCCAGTTTCCTGCCACTTGAAGGATGGTGACAAGTAAACATCTACCCTGTCCTCATCTGATACAAGTTTGCCACCCTGTTTCCGACCTGGCTTCACCTTGCTGTGCAGATCTTGGCACGGCTTGCCCTCACCTGTCCATGCCATCCCTTCCTAGGCACTGAGCCCAGGTCTGAGCTCCAAAGCCCTCTGCCCATACAAATTCTGCACCATCTTATGGCTCCCCCATTTTTATCTAGGGTTATGTACAGTTTCAGCCTTTTTCTCTGTACAATTTTTTAAAATAAAAAGGGCTCATCTGCGATAACCTGTATTCCCTCTTGTCCTGGTTTGCTTTCCTCCTCCCCTGCATTAGGAAGGAGGCTGTATGGAGCTGACTGGCTAGGAAAAGGGAGATTTTTATTTATAAAATCCTTGACCAAAACCTAATCTGAAGTAGAATTGAGATGCATGATCTACTCCCATGATGCTGATGCTACACACAATTAAATTTATATAAACAATTCTCTATCATCAATTCTTACCCCCCTATCCTAGGAAACAACAGTCACTAGGGCTGTGGGGTTCCCTTCCTAAATTTAGTGAATCATATTATGACTGGTGTTACAGGCCATCATCTCCAATCTTGATGAAAGCAGGTCATAGTTTCTGCAGGCGTTTAGCTCCTTTCTGCTGGCCTCACTCATGTATCTGTAGTCACTAATGGCTCCCGTTCAGCCTTCCATCTTAGAAGGACAAAAATTAATATTCAGAATGTCTATTATATGTCAAAAAATTTTCATGGCTTCTAGGAGGGAAGTTCCTAAATTAATGATGCCTCTATATCTGCAGACCTGAAATATAATGGGTATCAGAAACTCTGCCTCTCTCACACCTACTTATTTTTCAGTTTTGTTTTTCCATACAACCTACATTGTATTTTGTAGTGGGGCTCATTTTGATCAATGGCACACTAGCAAATGTGAACAGAGGCCTCAGAGTCCTTGTGTTTGGGGACATGCCCTTTCTTGCTGTGCTCAGAACCTTGAGGCCGTGACCGTGTGGAAAAGCCCAGAGAGTGAGGAGAAGAACCTGGAGAAGAACCTGGGTGCCCCGGCCAACACCCCGTCAAAGGGCAGATCCATGCCTGGGGCCGTCCTGGATCATGTGGCCACCATCCGGCCTGCCGCGGACTGCTGGTGCCTGAGTGATCCCAGCAGAAAACAGGCTGGCCAGCCCAGACAAAAGACCTGCCCAGCCGATCCACAGCATCACAAGCTGCACATACAGATATCGTTTCAAGCTTCCAAGATGTGGGAGTGCTTCTTACGCAGCAAAAGCTAACTGATACAGTGGGGAAAGAGACAGTGTTAAAGTTGGGGGAGGCATTCACTTAGCCTCGGTGTCCATGCATGTCAAATATAATTACATTCCCCAAAGTGACATCCTTGAGTAGGCAAGAGGGGAGGCAGAAGTGTTCACAACTGGAGGGATGAGTCTTAAACAGGAATATAGCCAGTTCTACTGGATCAAGCAACAGGCAGGTAGATGCCAATAAATACATACATACGTATGGTGGGAGCTTATGAATGCTCTCTTCTGATAACGTCTGTATATCTAGTGAAATGAAAAGCAAGTCCGTCAACAGAGAAGGAGGGTGGTTGAAGAGATGTTAAAAGTTTCACGAGAGAGAAAACAATATCAGACATCTATCTGGAAAAGCATGAGCATGAATAAAAGATTGTCAAAATCCTCTCCCTTACAATCAAAAGCAATATGTGCTAAACATAAGTGGGCTTATTGGGAAAAAAATCATGATCCAACCATACACTATGATACTACACAGTCTGTTAAAATCATACTCTTTAAAGACTGCTGAAAGTCAAAAGAAAATACTTGAAAGTCCAAAACAAGAGGAAAAAGCAGGATACAAAACTATATGTAGAATATATATGCTTACAAATATTTCCTCACAAGTAGATATAAATAAAACTAGAAATAAATATGCCTATTAACAGTAGTGTTTTCTGGGTATAATTCTAGTAACTTTTCCATCTTCTTACACTTTTTGCATTTTCTAAGTTTCTTGCAAAGAACATGTTAAAAAATAGGAAAAGAAACATTTGATGCTGTTTTGAAAACTAACAATGGGAACAACGATTCCTTGCCTTCCTTTGCCTCCTAAAGGCAGAGTTCAAATATTGGCAACTTCCAATAGTGGGCAAAGTGCAATGGGAAAATAACAGAGGACACACAAGATGAAAGACTTACTGAAATATAGACCAGTTAATAAAGGACAGGAGCTCTGCTTTTGGGGCTGTCAGACTCTTTCTTGTTCACTGCTGGTCAGTTTATGGTCTATCCCCAAATGGTCAGCAACCCTTCACATTTTCTTATCTTGATTTTGTACTTTCCAGCCAGCAGCTTGCCTCCCAGTGAAAGATGCAGGTATGAGAATTCCTCATTCCAGAAGTTCAGCTGGGAAATGTTGAATTTCTCCAAGGTCAATACCATTCCTTCAAGGTCAATACCATGGGAAGAAAGCCTCAGTGGCCCCATGCCCAGGTTTTTTCGTTTCCACCTCCTGATTGGAAGACATATTTCATAACTGCCACCTCACCGTTCAGGTGAAACCCTGCCTCTACCCACAGATTTAATAATAGAATGAAGTTTTGATGACAACATAGCCCTATCCATCCAGCAAGAGAAAAAGATATTTTTTAAACATTGATTATGATGAGTCTGCAATAGTGGATGAAACTGAATCCCTACCCTTAAGGGGTAAACGTAATGTAGAAAAAAATCATAACATAATACAGTGGCTTTCAAATTCTTCCAGCTTTGAGAAGTACAATTTATACTGTATCTCGGCATACACACCCACCCACCCCCCCCCACACACACACACAAATATGAAGACTCAAATAAAAGTTTCACAAGGCAATACGACTCTTACTATATGTGATACTCTCTGATAGTTTAAAAATTAATTGTAGGAGTCATGAATGGGTCACAAACCAAGTGTTGAAAAATTCTGTTACAATAAAAAGAACAGAGGATTTGGAGTCAGAGAGACCTGAATTAACTGTGGCTGACTGGCTTTGTGATCTTGGAAGATCCTGTAACCTTTTTTAATCTCAGTTTCCTCATTTATGAAATTGTGATAATAGCATCTATTTTGAAGGGTAGTTCCAAGGATTAAATGTTATAATATCTGTGAAGTTCTTACACAGTCCTGGCCCATAGGAAACATTTGCTAAAAGGCAGTTAGTCATAGTAGTAATAACAGCGGTAGTAGGTTCAGTTACTACGTAGAGATTATTACAGTGTGCAGGCGAGGAATGCAATTCCCTTACTAGTGGTGTGGAATGCAATTCCCTTACTAGTGGTGTGACACTAATTAGGTGCTCAGTAAACACACAGGGTTGTCTGGTTATGTAGATGATGATGGTTATAATTGTCTAGGCTACTCAGACAGGGGAGAGAGGAAATGGGTTTGAAAGACCCACTGATTCTGCCAAATGGAGTGTGTGGAATATAAGCAGGCAGGCACCTCAACAGCTATAGAAATATTCTGTCCCTCTTTTATTTTTCCTGTTGCCTTAAGAAAATTATGGACCATCCAGCATAGCCATATGCTGGATTAAAAATGTTTACAGAAAAGAAAAAAGAGAAAGAAAGTGCATTAAATGAAGACAATTCAATGTAGCTAGTTTGAGGATGGTTGTATGTCTTTGGAAACTCTTTTAAAGAAAAAGCTGACTGGTTTTTTAACCCAGTGTTTATAAAACCTACAACCCACAGCTCGTGCTGACCTGGGTGCATAGGAATACTATTCAAAGGGATAAAACAAACTCCTGTTAAAGAAATATATAGGAACATACCTGGGAACATATAGGAAAAGTTGTTTGGAGAAAATGACACAATTTCCTGTCTCATGTTGAGGACCAAACCGCTCTGACTCCCACTACTTGGTGAATCTTGTTGACCTGCGGAATAGCCCTGTCATTTATCTCCCTCCAATGAGAGATGGTGGGGATGGGCTCTGTGTCTGTTAATTGACTGTCTAATAATTTAATATGAAAGTGATCATTAGAAATCCTTTTAAATGACTTACAATTCAAGATGAACATTAACATATATTTTCCCCGTTCAACAAAAACTTATTAACCAAAAAAAAGAGGATAAAGAAGAAAGAATTTAGAGGCCACCATAAAGAATCTTAGCCTCCCTTTCAGAGTTATCCAAGACATTTACCTTAGCCTGAGTGTGATAAATGGCTGCATCACCTCTCAGAGATGAGAATCTCTGACCCTTCAATGTGTGGGTGGGCTATTAGCGCAAATTATGAAAAAGCAAATTCAGTACAGAGCAGGGTTTAACCCTTTTGGATTTCAAATTCTCTATCACAGAACTTTCCTCTCTTTCTCTCCCCCCACCTCTTTGGTCCCTTTATCTCGCTTATCAAAACCATAATCGGGATGACTGGGAATCCATGCTTGGTGATGTACAGTGTCTGCTTATGTAAGGTGGTAAATGATGCAAAAATGACTTGTCTCTTATCATGGACAGACTCGGTGCCTCATGCTCTGGATGAACAGGGCAGTGTCTTGGAAAGTCAGGTAGGCAGGTGCGCCTTTGCGACCTACTTAATCATCTGGAAGTTTCCATGAAGTGTACTCAGTCACCAGAGATTCTGCGACTAGAGAAACCTTGTAGAAGGCCATTGTCATTGCATTTTGAAGTCACAAATACCAGGAGGTGGAATGAAACCCAGACCCCTCATTTTCTGTGAAGATGAAGGGCCAAGAAGACCGAAGCACCTTGTCAAATGTCACCAAGCTGCTTGGTGGAAGGCCAGACCTTGTGATGTGTGGTCTGTGGTCCTCTGATGACATCATCTTGCCACACCTGAAGAGGTCCTCTCACTGCTCTGATGCAGAGGAATCTGCATGCGCTTCTCCCCAGCGTTTTTATGATAATCAAGACATTACTGACTGTTTAGGTGTGTATGATACTTTGCTAGCAGAAACTGAAATGACAACAGCAACAACAAAAGCCCCCAAAACAGAATTTCTTGGAAAGGAAAGAAAAAAAACAAAAAGCAAGGCATGCGTATAGACTATGTCTCCATGGAGGGAGAAGCAGAGTTTCAGAGGCATTAATTTAAGCAAATTAACTAATATTTTCATGTGACTGGGTTAAAAGGAAAACAAATCATGGTTTATGGACTGCGTCTCAAGTCAGAAGAATACTGTAGTGTATGTAACAGTCAGATCACTGTTGTGTACTTGAAACCAACATAATATTCTATATCAACTATACCTCAATAAAAATATATCAAAAAAGAATATTGTAGTATCACTCTGTATGTTTGTGAAAACCTAATTATTACATTCTAATCAAACATGCAGAAGGAATATTTTCTAGTTTTTCCTTTTCAATATTGTATTAGTTCTATGATGTCCATTGTATTATTATTTCTATCTTGATGGGAGGACATAGTGGAAAATGTGGAGACAGCTGTGAAGGAGAAAATCAAGGGGGGTGTGTAGAGCAGGGAATGAAGAAAGGAAAAGAAAAGTGAAGAGATGTGAATAAGAGAAGAGTTAGCTCAGATTTTGAAGACATTTATGCCCTGTTTTATAAAATCATTTTGTTACTCTCCTGATAAAGTATAAGAAACTGTTATATGGGTTTGCATTTCCTACTCAATAAAGTAACTATTTACAACCTGTACACAACTCACCTTTCCAAATCTCTAGCCTGCACACTGTTTTCTGGTTAAAGTCCTTTATTCATCATTTGCTAAATATGCCATCCATTTTCAGATCTTTCTATGTACTCTTGTAAATGCATATGGAACTGGGAATGCCTTTCTTTCTCTTGTCTGCTGACAAACTTACTTTCCCTTCACGACACAGGGCATAATTCACTTCATCTATTCTGCTTTAGCCCCACCCTGATTTATGTCTCCACAGTTCTTTCCATCCATTTAAAAATAATACTTGCCGTATTTTTAAGTCATGCATTGAGGTGTTTATTTACTCTAATAGAATAGGAATTCCTTAAAGTCGGAGATGTCCTTTATTTATCACCCCTGCGCATGCCTGACCAGTGGTTAATACATATTTATTGACATGAATTTATGTGTATTCTTGTATTCCTTGTAAGAGTAGGGAACAGATACGAGACCTCCTGATAGATTTTGGAGCCCAGTTCTCTTTACTGAACTGCTCGGATTCCTCAACTCTGCAGCTCTGTTTCAGAGAGCTTCCCCACCCACCCCAGCTGGAATCCTCACGCTCTAGGGACTCCAGATGGTTGGCTTGGGCTTTGGGCAGCTGGATGAGGAGCGCACCTCCCGTCTGATCGCACTCACCATGGGTGGGCAGGTACCCTCCATCAGGGTGGCTGAACCAGAAGCCAATGTTTCTCTGACGTACAGAGAGCAGCAAAGAGGAATTGCCAAGATCCCAAACCTAGAGGAGACCCAAGTTTAGGAAGTATTACGCTGTCGATGTTGAAATAACTGGTCCCTGCCATGCAGGTCATTTCCATTATGACAGCCTAAGGGCTTGGCTTCTTTCTCAGATATACTTCCCTTTCATTCCATAACCAGCTTGAGAAATAAGTCATCAAGAACCGCAATGCCTTCCTGAGTCAGCTGTCTGGAGTGCTACCAAATTCTCCTTAGGTGGTGGGGGTTTATAAAGCCACAGATTAAGTCCAGACGGGCAATCACAGGTAAACAAAAGAGGGAGAGAGGCCAGCTTCATCTGACTTGGGAGAGCTCTCAGAGGGGCCGACCAGGCTCTTGCCAACCTGGAACTTCCCCTGCTCTCTCTGACCATTCTCGCCACCAGCATTGCTCCCAGGATAATGCAGTAACCTCTCACCTGGTTTCCTGGCTTCTGCCTTGCTATCTGTTTGTGTTTTCAGCATGATGAAGTGATTTTTTTCCCTTTTAACAGGACTCAGTTCAGACCACTCCACTGCACAAAACCCTCCCGTGGTCTCCACTTCATACTTAGTAGATGCCAAAGTCGTTACAATGACCTCTGAGGTCCCGTATAGCTTAGTTCCCATTAGCTCTCTGACCTCATCTTCTAGTATTCTGTCCCTCCCTCTGTCTACTCCAGTCACTCTAGCCTCCCTGTGGATCCTCAAACACCCCAGGGTCTTTGCACTGGTGGTTCAGTTGTGCCTGGGTTGATTTTTTTCCCCAAGTCTACCTTGAAAATTGCACACCTAACCCCCCTCACCTCCTCAAGCCTCACCTGACCACCTGTTACAAAATGAAAGCACCCTTCCCCAGGATGCTGGTAATCACTCTTCCTGCATTAGTTTTGTCTATAGTACTGTTACTAGCTGCCATACATGGTTTATTGATTTGCTGTTTTATTGTCTATTTCAGAATATATTTATGCATAAAATGTTACACAAATATTCAGGTTGCCCTTTTCTTATAGCTGGATACCACCAAGGCAGCCCTCTGACTGGTTTCCCTATTTGCATTCTTGTCCCACTGTGCACTGTAAAGGAGATGCATCAAAGGGCATAATTTTTTAAAGAGAATGATCAACTTACACCATCTTCTGCTCAAAACCACCCATTTAGAATTGCATTCAGACTCCCTGCATAGCCCCAAGGCCCCTGGTCTTCCAGTCCCTGCCCGCCTGTGTACCTCACTTTTTCCCAGTTTCCCCTTGTCCTGATACTTCAGCTACCCTACCTCCTTGAGCTCCTTCATTTTGCCTTAGTCTTCGGACAGCAGCTCACCCTCCTGCCTGGCTGTCTTTTCATTATTCAGGTGCTTCCTTCATAGAGAAGCTCCTCTAGTCCTTCTCTAGAGCTGCACTGTGCCGCAAAGTAGCCATCAGCCCACGTGGCTACCGGGCACTTGTAGTGTGTCTAGTCTGAACTGAAATGGGCTGCAAACGTAAGTGTAAAAATGAAACTATTTCAAAGACTTATAACAAAAAATACCTCATTACTATTGGATGCCAGATAGGTGATATTTGGCATATATTTGATTAAATAAAACAATACTAAAATTTATTTCACTTTTTAATAGGGCTACTAGAACCCTTAAAGTTATATGTGGCTTGTATTATATATTTCTATTGCACACCACTGGTCTATATCATGACTCTGTTTATTTTCTTCTTAGCATTCATGACTCTGAAATTATTTTACTTTTGTGTTTATTTCCTGACTCCACCACCAAAATGAAAGGCTGGAAGGGCTGGGACTTCATTGTGTTCACTGCTGTATTTCAAGCCCTAGAATAGTGACTGGCAGACAGCGGATGCCAAGTAAGATTCAGGGACGATTAATGAATAAAGCAAAGGGGTACTTTTTCATCAACGCCACTCTTCTTTCAGTGGATTCTGTTCAGTTGGGCCTGGGTGTCTTGAGACTAATAATAATTCTTTTGTGTTATGACACTACTATTCATACAGGCCTGGAATCAGCAAACTTTCTCTGTAAAGGACAAAATAGTGAATATTTTAGGCTTGTAGGACAGACTGTCACTGTCACAGCCACTTAAATCAGTAACTATAGAGCAAGTGCGGTTATAGACAATATGTGAACAACAGAGCTTGGGTGTCTTCCCAATAAAACTTTACAAAAATGGATGGTGGGCTGCATTTGGCCCATGAGCAAGAGTTTTCTGGTGCCTGATTTAGTCCAAAGATAACAATTTGACCACAAGGCCTTTTTTTTTTTGCTATTATTAATATACAATTACATGAGCAAGATTATGGTTACTAGACTCCCCTTATTATCAGGTCCCCACCACATAGCCCCATTGCAGTCACTGTACATCAGCGTAGAAGGATGTCATAGAATAACTACTTGTCTTCTCTGTGATATACTGCCTTCCCTGTATCCCCCCGCCACACCCACACCCCCGCTACATTATGTGTGCTAACTGTAATAGCCCCTTTTCCCCCTTATCCCTCCCTTCCCACCCATCTTCCCCAGTCCCTTTCCCTTTGGTAACTGTTAGTCCGTTCCTGGGTTCTGTGAGTCTGCTGCTGTTTTGTTCCTTCAGTTTTTTTTTTTTTGTTCTTATACTCCACATGTAAGTGAAATCATTTGCTACTTGTCTTTCTCCGCCTGGCTTATTTCACTGAGCATAATACCCTCTAGCTCCATCCATGTTGTTGCAAATGGTAGGATTTGTTTTCTTCTTATGGCTGAATAATATTCCATTGTGTATATATACCACATCTTCTTTACCCATTCATCTACTGATGGACACAAGTTGTTTCCATTTCTTGGCTATTGTAAATAGTGCTGCGATAAACATAGGGGTGCATATATATTTTTCAAGCTGGGCTGCTGCATTCTTAGGGAAAATTCCTAGGAGTGGAATTGCTGGGTCAAATGGTATTTCTATTTTGAGTTTTTTGAGGAACCTTCATACTGCTTTCCACAATGGTTGTACTAATTTACATTCCCACCAGCAGTGTAGGAGGGTTCCTCTTTCTCCTCATCATCGCCAACATTTGTTGTTTGTCTTTTGGATGGCGGCCATCTTAACTGCTGTGAGGTGATATCTCATTGTGGTTTTAATTTGCATTTCTCTGATGATTCGCGATGTGGAGCATCTTTTCATGTGCCTGTTGGCCATCTGAATTTCTTCTTTGCAGAAGTGTCTGTTCTGCTCCTCTGCCCATTTTTTAATTGGCTTATTTGCTTTTTGTTTGTTGAGGTGCATGAGCTCTTTATATAATTTGGATGTCAACCCCTTATTGGATATGTCATTTATGAATATATTCTACCATACTGTAGGATATATTTTTGTTCTACTGATGGTATCCCTTGCTGTACAGAAGCTTTAGTTTGATATAGTCCCATTCATTCATTTTTGCTTTTGTTCCCTTTCCCAGGGAGACATGTTCATGAAGAAGTTGCTACGTTTATGTCCAAGAGATTTTTGCCTATGTTTTTTTCTAAGAGTTGTATGGTTTCATGACTTACATTCAGGTCTTTGATCCATTTTGAATTTACTTTTGTGTATGGGGTTAGACAATGATCCAGTTTCATTCTCTTATGTGTAGCTGTCCAGTTTTGCCAACACCAGCTGTTGAAGAGGCTGTCATTTCTCCACTATATCCATGACTCCTTTATTGTATATTAATTGACCGTATATGTTTGGGTTAATCTCTGGACTCTCTACTCTGTTCCACTGGTCTGTGGGTCTGTTCTTGTGCCAGTACCAAATTGTCTTGATTACTGTGGCTTTGTCATAGAGCTTGAAGTCAGGGAGTGTAATTCCCCCTGTTTTATTCTTTCTTCTCAGGATTGCTTTGGTTATTCAGGGTGTTTTGGGGTTCCATATGAATTTTAGAACTATTTGTTCCAGTTTGTTGAAGAATGCTGTTGGTATTTTGATAGGGATTGCACTGAATCTGTAGATTACTTTAGGTAGTATAGCCTTTTTGACAATATTTATTCTTCCTAGCCAAGAGCATGGGATGAATTTCTATTTGTTAGTGTCCACTTTAATTTCTCTTAGGAGTGTCTTGTAGTTTTCAGGGTATAGGTCTTTCACTTCCTTGGTTAGGTTTATTCCTAGGTATTTTATTCTTTTTGATGTGATTGTGAATGGAATTGTTTTCCTGATTTCCCTTTCTGCTAGTTAATCCTTAGTGTATAGGAATGCAACAGATTTCTATGTATTAATTTTTATCCCACAACTTTGCTGAATTCAGATATTAGTTCTAATAGTTTTGGGGTGGATTCTTCAGGGTTTTTATGTACAATATCATGCCATCTGCAAACAAGGACAGTTTGAGTTCTTCCTTGCAATCTGGATGCCTTTTATTTCTTTGTGTTGTCTGATTGCCGTGGCTAGGACCTCTAGAACTATGTTGAATAAAAGTGGGGAGAGTGGGCATCCTTGTCTTGTTCCTGATCTTAAAGGAAAAGCTTTCAGCTTCTCAATGTTAAGTATAATGTTGGCTGTGGGTTTGTCATATATGGCCTTTATTATGTTAAGGTACTTGCCCTCTATACCCATTTTGTTGAGAGTTTTTATCATGAATGGTTGTTGAATTTTGTCAAATGCTCTTTCAGCATCTGTGGAGATGATCATGTGGTTTTTGTCTTTCTTTTTGTTGATGTAATGCATAATGTTGATGGATTTTCGAATGTTGTACCATCCTGCATCCCTGGGATGAATCCCACTTGATCATGATGGATGATCTTTTTGATGTATTTTTGAATTCGTTTTGCTAATATTTTGTTGAGTATTTTTGCATCTATGTTCATCAGGGATATTGGTCTGTAATTTTCTTTTTTTTTTTGTGGTGTCTTTGCCTGGTTTTGGTATTAGAGTGATGTTGGCCTCATAGAGTGAGTTTGGGAGTATTCCTTCCTCTTCTACTTCTTGGAAAACTTTAAGGAGGATGGGTATTAGGTCTTCACTAAATATTTGATAAAATTCAGCAATGAAACCATCTGCTCCAGGGGTTTTGTTCTTAGGTAGGTTTTTGATTACCAGTTCAATTTTGTTGCTGGTATTTGGTCTATTCAGATTTTATGCTTCTTCCTGGGTCAGCCTTGGAAGGTTGTATTTTTCTAGAAAGTTTTCTATTTCTTTTAGGTTATCCAGTTTGTTAGCATATAATTTTTCATAGTATTCTCTCATAATTCTTTGTATTTCTGTGGTATCCATAGTGATTTTTCCTTTCTCATTTCTGATTCTGTTTATGTATGTAGACTCTATTTTTTTCTTGATAAGCCTGTCTAGGGGTTTATCTATTTTGTTCATTTTCTCAAAGAACCAGCTCTTGCTTTCATTGATTCTTTATATTGTTTTATTCTTCTCAATTTTATTTCTTTCTGCTTTAATCTTTTTATGTCCCTCCTTCTACTGACTTTGGGCCTCATTTGCTCTTCCTTTTCTAGTTTCATTAATTGTGAGTTTAGACTGTTATTTTGGGATTATTCTTCTTACCTGAGGTAGGCCTGTATTGCAATATATTTCCCTCTTAGCACAGCCTTCGCTGCATCCCACAGATAATGTGTTATTGAATTATTGTTGTCATTAGTCTCCATATATTGCCTGATCTCTCTTTTTATTTGGTCATTGATCCATTTATTATTTAGGAAGATGTTATTAAGCCTCCGTGTGTTTGTGGACTTTTTTGTTTTCTTTGTGTAATTTATTTCTAGTTTTATAGCTTTGTGATCTGAGAAGCTGGTTGGAACAATTTCAATCTTTTTGAATACTGAGGTTCTTTTTGTGGCCTAATATATGATCTATTCTTGAAAATGTTCCATGTGCACTTGGGAAGAATGTGTATCCTATTGCTTTTGGATGGAGTGTTCCTTAGATGTCCATTAGGTCCATCTGTTCTAATATGTTGTTCAGTGCCTCTGTCTCTTTACTTATTTTCTGTCTGGTTGATCTGTCCTTTGGAGTGAGTGGTGTGTTGAAGTCTCCTAAAATGTATGCACTACATTCTATTTCCCCCTTCAATTCTGTTAGTGTTTGTTTCACACATGTAGTTGATCCTGTGTTGGGTGCATAGATATTTATAATAGTTATATCCTCTTGTTGGACTGACCCTTTTATCATTATGTAATGTCCTTCTTTGTCTCTTGTGACTTTCTTTGTTTTGAAGTCTATTTTTTCTGATACAAATACTGCAACTCCTGCTTTTTTCTCATTATTAATTGCACGAAATATCTTTTTCTATCGCTTTACTTTCAGTCTGTGTATGTCTTTGGGTTTGAAGTGAGTCTCTTGTAGGCGGTATATAGATGGGTCTTGTTTTATTATCCATTCAATAACTCTATGTCTTTTGATTGGTGCATTCAGACCATTTACATTTAGGGTGATTATCGATAGGTATGTACTTATTGCCATTGCAGGCTTTAGATTTGTGGTTACCAAAGATTCAAGGGCAATTCCCTTACTATCTAACAGTCTAATTTAACTTACTTCATATACTATTCAAACACAACCTGAAGGTACTTTCTTTTTTTTTTCCTCCGTTTTCTTCCTTCTCCATTCTTTGTATGTTATGAATCATATTCTGTACTCTTTGTCTTCCCTTGGATGATGTCTTTTTGCCTTAGGAATACTTCCATCTATAGGAGTCCGTCTAAAATGCACTGAGGGGTGGTTTGTGCGATGTAAATTCTCTCAGCTTTTGCTTATCTAAAATTGTTTAATCCCTCCTTCAAATTTAAATGCTAACCTTGTCAGGTAGAGTATTCTTGGTTCAAGGCCCTTCTGTTTTGTTGCATTAAATATATCATGCCACTCCCTTCTGGCCTGTAAGGTTTCTGTTGAGAAGTCTGATGATAGCCTGATGGGTTTTCCTTTGTATGTGATCTTTTTTCTCTCTCTAGCTGCTTTTAAAAGTCTGTCTTTATCCTTGATCTTTGCCATTTTAATTATTATATGTCTTCATGTTGTCTTCCTTGGGTCCCTTGTATTGGGAGATCTGTGCACCTACATGGCTTGAGAGACTATCTCCTTCCCCAGATTGGGGAAGTTTTCAGCAATTACCTCCTCAATGACACTTTCTAACCCTTTTTCTCTCTCTCCTTCTTCTGGTACCCCTATTATGTGAATATTGTTGCGTTTGGGTTGGTCACACAGTTCTCAATATTCTTTCATTCTTAGAGATCCTTTTTTCTTTCTGTACCTCAGCTTCTTTGTATTCCTCTTCTCTAATTTCTATTCCATTTACCATCTCTTCTACTACATCTAATCTGCTTTTAAATCCCTCCATTGTATGTTTCATTTCAGATATGGTATTTCTTAATGATTGAATCTCCATCTTAAATTCGTTCCTGAGGTCTTGAATATTTTTCTGTACTTCCATAGCATGTATGTAATTTTTATTTTGAACTCTTTCAGGACGATTGGTTAGTTTGGTTTTCATTTGGCCCTCCTTCTGGGGTTTGTGAGATTTTGGTCTGATCCATGTTCTTCTGATGTTTCATGTTTCTGTGTGGTGCCCACTACTGTGCAGAAACTCCAGTCTCTGGAGCTGTTCAGCCCCTAGAGTGAGGTTGGGGGTAGTAGGGGAGCGGAGTTGGTGCCTGGGGAGAGGAAAGATCTGTTTCCTGATTCCCATCTGTGGTGCCTGTCTCGTGTCCCAGCCAGTGGGCCAAGCACACACTGGTAAACTTCTGTGCTTTGCGTCTCAGCTGTTGTAGGCGGGGCGTCCCTCTGGCTTGTCCGGTGCCTGCGTAGTGACTGTGGGTTTGCGATCAGGTGACTGGAGGCAAGTACAAGGCTTGGCAGGCTGTGTGTCACAGTGGGGGGCCTCAGAGCTGAGTAGGCAGTCAGGGGGGTAAAGCACCTGAAGCTCCTCAAAGGGCAGAGCGCGCCCAGACTACCTTGTCCAGCTCTCCCTTCTCCAGCACAGCAAGCTCCGCCCAAGGCCCACCCCTTTAGTAGCCCCTGGCTGCCAGGAAGCCTCTCAGACCGCCCACCCCTCCTCTGACACACAGACCCCGGGTGTGGATTCCGTCGTCCACAAATGGCTGGAATATCAACATCCCAAGCACTCTGCCCATCCAAGCCCCTGAACGTCCAGAGCACCACACACTATAGGATTCTGCTTGCAAAGCAGAGCTCCAGGGCCGTGTGTCCAGCAGTCCCAGGCTTTCACCCCCTCCTGTGCTCCGTTTCTCTTCCTCCCGCTGGTGCGCTGGGGTGGGGGAAGTGCTTGGGTCCTGCCGGATTAAGGCTTTCGTCCGTTACTCTGTCTCTTGAGGTCTGCTCTGTTCGTGAGGTCTGCATACAGTCTGGTGCAGCCTTCTTTCTTGTTGCTCTCTGAAGGTTAGTTATATTTATTAACTATATTTTTGTATTGTTTGTGGTTTTGGGAGGAGCTCTCCATCTCACTTCTCACACCACCATCTTGAAAAGCCCCACCACAAGGACTTTTGACTCAACTTATAATATTGTAATATACGATGCCTTGGAAACACAGAAATGAGTAAACTGTGTTCCCAATCTTCAAGTGTTTATGTATTATCTGGAAAAACCAAACATGCAAATATTTATATAAAATTCTTAATAAGTATATAGATATTAAGGTCATATCCAAAAAGCCATACGTTAAGGGTGATAAGTTTTACCATTCCTTGAGGTACTGGGAAGACTGTTGGATGTGGAAAAACTATAGAGCTGGGACATTCGACGAGCGAAAGAAAGGCATCCTTTCATGTAAGTCCTGTGGGAAACAGGCATCTTATTTTGCTGGGCGGTAATAGAAGCGGCTCTGAATTCTGCTGAAATCTTTTGAAGATACTGCACCTTTGTTCAGACTGACTCCACAGACAGAAATTCTCTAAGATGTTTACCACAAAATTGCAAGTCTTCAGGAGACATTCTTTCCCCAAACATCCAAGCCTGACCTTTTATGCTTTCAACAAGACCAATTTAATATTAACTTACAAAACATGGAGTAGGGAAGGCAAGACTAAGGCCAGTTAATTTGATCAACTGAAAGGATGGGCTTACACAAGTACCAAGATGGTGATTTCAATATTTTGAACGAGATCTCAGGCAATCAGGATGTACTTCAGGTTCTCCAACATGTCAAATTCCTCTGAATCTTATGAGTATGAGCATTTCCTAGACAGAACTGTCAATTCTCTGAAGAATAGGTAAGATCTCGCTATTTTAGAACCAATCGTTCATTTCACAATCATATTGAATTAGTCACCTAATTGTTGAATATAGTCACCTATCCCCCAGGTGAGATCTTGCTTGACTTGGTGGTTTCTGTTTCCTGGACACATTCCTTCCCTCAGTTAGGAGGATGGGAGGGAGGGACGAAAGATACCAACAGCTTACAGCCAACCTTACCATTAGCCAGATTTGCTTTCATTGTCTATCAACGTGCAACACTTCTCTCTCTCTCTTTGTCTCCAAGTTGCTCTCTTTTAATATCCATCTTGCAGCTGATGCACTTCTGCGGTTTTTCTGGGAAAGAAAGAGGTTAAACAAGTCTACTTTGAGAAGCCAGCTGCTGAAATTTGACATCGTAACTACCACTTACGGTGGCATTTCTGGAGGGGAACGTCTGTAATCACTGGAGCCACATCCTCTGTGCCTGACTATGCAAGGACAAGGAGAGAAGAAGTGGGGCAGAGGGAGAAATGAATGAATAATTACAGCTGTATAGTGTTTCACAGTTTTCGAAGTGCTTACTCTATATCATCACATGTGATTTGGATAAAATACTGTGAGGGAATACCCCCTTCATACACAGGCACCTCCATATGCAGTCATCCAGTTACACTGAATATTCCCTGTTAGAAGGACCAAAGTGGACGATTAAGGTGGAAATTCGATGGACAAAAGACAGAGCACTAATTATGATTTAAGACAAGTGACACGCACTGAAACCACACGACTAGCCTGTGGAGGGCTGGGATGAGGCCCATCAGCAAGGATTTTGAGTTTCCGTCTCCTAAAATTTTCTCCCTAGAATTTAAGATTAGCTTCTGGGGGTAGAGAAAACTGGGCAGACCTGTGTGTGAGTTGGATATATAAGCAGGGGCAGGTGACAGTCAGCCCCAGAGGACTGCCCCTTATTCACTTGTCCTGCTTGCACAACAAGACCTGATTCCCTACATGGCATTATTCTTGCCCATAAGCTCTCTTCTTTAATGAAATCAAATTTGGAACTGTAAAATACAAGAATTTAAGAGTCCTGTCTCTCACACTCTGATGTGTTTCCACTAGTTTGTGCTTTGGCAGAGAAGAAAAGTAGAGAAATCAGAAAGAGAAGGGGAGAGGAGAGGAGAAAGTGAAAGTGCACACTTCGCACTGTTAAAGCCTGCTCAGTTTGGAGACTAGACTTATAGTTCAAAAGGCAGCCTAGCTTCCTCATCTTCAATTCCCATTCCTCTTTATCTCAGATACTTACCTTTTCCATTTGTGTCCACCAACCCCCCTCTCTTCGTCTATTGCTCTTTTCCTTCTCTGTTTATATCTCGTGCTCATGTCTTTAGACCTGCCAAGGGCTGCAAGGTATTTCAGTCCCCATCCCAAACACTCCCCTCAAGGCCTGGGTAGGAGGAGGGGGCAGATGCAGTCTTCCTAAGGTTTCACTGAATTCCACTTCAAACCCTAATCTGTGAATCACAGGATTAGGCTAGGAGAGGCTTCCAAGCACTCTGACCACTTTGCTGTTTCAGGAACAGAGAGTCGTGTGCTGGTGGGAACCTGACAGAGGACTCAGCAGCCTCCTTTTAAAATAACAGAAGGAATGAACAATCCCTCTATTTCTGGTCATTCCCTCAACCTACACAAAGTCCTTGTCCAAGAAAGCAATCAGGCCCTTACAAGAAGTAATTTCACAGCTTCCATGGGCTCCTCGTATAGCTAGGGGAACAGCCATTAAGAGGTACATGGCAGACAGAGTCCTATTTCTCACTCTGGCAGGCCCATGGGGGCACAACATGCAGCGGGAGTATGGGAATGAATGGAATTAACATTGTGTTATTTGGAAATGGAAAACACCAGCATGGAGGTGAGAGGTGAAGCCTTGTAAACTCTTCTACTTTAATTATTGGGTGAGTGCTTCTGAGGCTGAATCTAAGGATAAACCAAGCATTGTTTGATACACACATGGAATAACAATTTTAGAAAATGTTTTTTAAAAAATGATTTGGTCATATGCAATACTTAGGGGATTCTGAGTGCATAATTATAGCCACTAAAGAAGTCAAAGTTGTAAGCAAAGAGCTATTTCCTTACAACCTCGCAACAAAATATCTAGATATAATGAACAAAGATCTCAGACTAAGTTATGTGACTTATTTATTGGCCATACGTTCTTTGGCAAGAGGCACAAAATATTTCATAGACTTAGATGCATTCAATGAAGTCAAGTTCTTGCATGCTCTAGGCAAAATTACGTATCTTTTCCAAGGGAGGAGGCAGGATTCTATGCACTATAATCAGAGTCTTGCAATCAGAAATCCTAAAATACTGGCTGGATGGAGACTACTTAGGGATCCAACCTCAGAGGGTCCATTCCTAAGAGCTGCAGAATGTAGGCCTCAGAGGAATATTTACATGCAAGCATCAAGAGTATCTCTAAGCTGCTTAAGCCAATCTTTGTATGTTAAATGCCTTAATTTCAGCAAAGGCAGAACATTTCTAACACCATCATGCTAATTAATAGGTTGCTAGTTTCACCAATAAAAATCAAATCTGACATCCAATATCCTAATCGACAAATGTTGGTTGCCCAGTAAGACGGTTAGAAGGGCTTGAGGTGAATCTGGAATGAAGTTCTGACTGATAAAGGGCTGGTTGGCTATGTCAGGACTGGGAGTTCTTGATAGTATGTTAGCTGACCACCCCCCAAATTCAAGCTTAACCTAACTGGAATATTTATACTATCCTACTGATTATACTTAACATTCTGAAGTCAATTACAGATCTCAAAAAAGGTAGGTGGAGAGGCCCCTAAGAAGAGTCCAAGGTTGTGGTTGAAGCAGTGGACTAGAGTTGCAATTTACTGAGTAGTCACAACTCATGCGAGATTTGGGGAGAAAATAAAATAACCGTTTGAAATAGCTATTGAACATAAAGTAATGTTAAGTAGGAAGTTAATTATATGAGTCCAGGCGTTCATAGAAGTAAGACTAGAGACATGAATTTGGGAATTATCAGCCTCTTCGTGGTAATTAGAGTCCTGAAGCTGATGAAATCACTTAAGGAATGATGTAGATAGAAAAAAAGAAGTTGTGGGAATGGAGCCCTGGGGACCCCGAGTCACTCAGTGGTCAGGATGATCATGATAATGATAGTGGCGATGAAAAGCATTCTCATAGTGCTCACCTGGTACAAGACACTGCTTAAGCACTTTAAATATATTAGTTCATTCAATCCTCAGAGCAACCTCATGAGTCAGATATTAGTATGAGTTGGGCTCTACAGACAAGTTAAAATCATAAATATGTTAAATAAATAAGGTGAAGATAAACTCAGAAAGGTTAAGTAACTTGCACAAGGTCACAGTTAGTAAGATGAGGAAAAACCAGCAAAGGAGACAGAAAGATCAGCCGTTGAGGAAGGAGGTGAGCCCAGGCAGCGATATCAGGGCTGAGTGGATAACGATTCATGAAGGTGGGAAAATCTAGGGTTTAACACTTTTGGGTCATGTTAAAATAATTTAGAGGTATAGCCATTGGTTGCCTTCTGAAGATCAGTTTCATGGGAGTGAGGTGCTAAAAGCCCAATCGGCATGGATTCGAGAAAGAATGGGAGGAATGGAGGTGGGGATGGACAGAAAACCATTGTTAAGGAGTTTTGCTGTAAAAGGGAGTAAAAATTAAGGCTGTACATAAAGATGGTGGTGGCATGTTTGTATACTGATAAGAATAACTGAATAGAGTGGGAAACTTTGACGGCACAGAAGAGGATAGAACTTTGAAGAGTTCATAGTATCATTTTAGAAATAGGCAGATTGGGGTCCAGGTAGTAAATGGAGGTACTGGTTTTAGATAAGGTGAGGAAGGTTTGTGCATTTCATCTCTGGGATGCAAAGTATCCCGTCAGGTCAAAGGCAGATGGTTTGGTATATCTGGTGGTGGGAATGTAGTTCTGTTTTCTTAGTGAAGCAAGAAAGAATGCCATCAGTTGAGGATGAGATGGAGAGAAATTGTGGTGGTTTGAGATGTGTGGAGGAGGAAAGAAATATTACTTTAGAAGACTGAAGAGTAAACTAACTAGAGAAAGTAAAAGAAGAGTCAGGTAACAGCAACAGTCTGTTCTATGTTAGTGGTCATGAATTAAAGGGAAAGTATTATCTGAAATTGTAGGAAACGTTAAAAGTGAAGCTTTGCCAAGAAACCAGGATGTAACTGATACAGAAAACCAAAGTGTGGGGCCGCAAGAAAATACAAACTTTCAAAAGAGGTGACTGTAGTATCCGAGAGTTTTCCATGAAACAGATGTGGCCCACAGTAGAAAAGACACCAATTTGGAGACATTTTATGTTCTGCTCAATATCACTTGGAAATGGCAATGAGGTTTCAACAGAGAGAGTCAGGGTATGGAGTGGACCAGGGTGTGGGAGGAGAAAGGCCATGTCAAGGACAGTCGTGTCCATATTACCAGAACTTCAGCCAGAAGGCTACCTACAAACAACCCCAGAAATAGTCCTCCTCTGCTCACCTGCCCATAAAGAGCTCTGAGACCGGAGGCTGACCGCCCATGTGTGGGTAAAATTGCAACATTTCCAGAATCTCTCGCCTGGCCTTAGTGCATATCCATATCAATAGGTGTTTCCAAGGAGTGGAGAGAAGTATCCATCTCCATATCAGTAAATAATTACAAGGGGAAGTGAGGGCAGATCTAGACGGAGAGGTGGGGTGGGGTCCCTTCTTCTGCAGCCAGATTGCGAGAGACACAGGTGAGCAGAAGCGGATGACTGCTTGTCAGCAATAAATGAGTCTCTCCCACTTTATTTCTCCCTTTAACTGACTTCGGTTTCAAAGGTATTTTGTCCCGGGGCGGGATGGTGTATAGCCCCCAGAGCCACACAGTGTCAAACCAGGGTCTACCCCTTGGTCTTATTTCCAGGAGCATTTAAAACAGCAATTACCAAGTGGGAGCAGGGAAATGCTAAGTGAGGAACAAAAACGGGAGATACCAACTCCTCCAGCTCTATATGGGGCCCATTGTGAAGAGATTTGTCATGAAATGAATTTTGGAATTTATGTCCCATTCATGACCTGAGACAGTGTTTGTGAACTAAGTACCCAAGGGCTCTCTGTTAGTAGACAGTAACCATCAGAGCCATGGAATTTGCCTGCTTCCCTATTTTTTCAATCTTGGGTCAGAGAAAGCTTTGGCCTGCACAATGAATTTTAAAGTTACAGTGAAAGATAAAAATTTGTCACTTAGTCAATATGTTAGCTGTACAATTTTCACATCTTTTTAACTTTTCTTACTCTTCTATTAATGTAAACAATGCTAATTTGCACATATAGGTTATTGTCAAGAGTAAGCCTGTTAGCAGTTCTGTCTGAGAGTTCTGGGTGCTCAGATCAAACAAAGAGCCATAAATGGAGAGGTTTTTCTTCAAAGCACTTGACAAATACTATGTGAAGATGAAGGACCCATTCGCTGCACTACAGTTGTGCCAAGGTGAAGAACCCGTTGCACTAAAAAGCTGGAAGGTTTAATGTTTCAGCCTTCAGGTGCACTGAATTCTGGAAAGTATTTCTTCCTATTAGTATTGCAGCATGTTGATGTGGTTCTAAAATATTGAAAATAATGACTGATTGACATCTTTAAGTAATAAAAATCAAATGATGACAAGAAGTAAAGATTGGGTGATTAAAGTTTGCACCACAGTTTGGATTTCTGAAAACATTTGCTAATATCGTAATCTCAACGTCAAAAAATTTGACTGTTTTCACCGAAAGTGATAGGCATATACATAATTGGTAAATTAGGGTAATGAGTCATAGATTGTCCGACCAGTAGTCTGTGGAATAAAGCTGTGTAGACTGGCCTTCCAGTATATCTTCTTTTCTTTGCATACCTAGTTTTCTTTAGTATGGATCACAATGTCATTTTCAGTATATATCATATCTCACAAAGTAATCAAAAGCATGATATTTCTTGTATTCTGGCTCCTCAGTGAATTAAAAAAAAATTGTCTCCTAATCCTTCTTCCTCACTGTTCCAGACTGCACACCTGTTATTTCACCCGCATATAAAGCAAAATGCCTGCCCCCAAACAGAAAGGATGGCATTTGCTCTTTCCCTTTACTCCTTTCATGTTTAGTAATGTCTAGACAGTGTCCTTCAATTTCAAAATTGCTAATGCTTTTTCCTGAGTTACCCCTAAGGAATCCCTTTGTCATTAATGCCCCATAAGTTTCAGAGTAGGAGAATGACCTGAACCCACACGGGGAGTGAGCCGGTCCAAAGGGTATCACATTAAATCATACCTCTGCAGTTTCCTTCTTTTCCCTGTCTTTGATAATAAAAAAAAAATGTTTCCTTTTTTTACTGGAAAGCACTATTTACATTTATTTCCAGGAGGTAAATAATATATCTTTAGTAGAAAGGTCACCAGCTTCCTTCTGTAATGATGCAAAAACTTCAGTGACTTCATGCTGCTGTTGGAGAATAACATACAAAGCATGAGAGACTGAAGGTGAATGAACCTGTGGCCCAATCAGATCCAGTTTTCAGACCTTTATCTTCATGCTTTCTATTTGTTCTTTTATTTTGCAGCCTCTTGGTAAATTAATAAGCATACTCACTGATGCACTTAGAGCAGACATACTGAAGTCCCGTTCAAGTTTATCTAATTGTGGCTTCTGGTATTTATTTATTACTTTTTATTTTTATTTATTTATTACTATTGTCACAATTTTATCAGTCTTTCATGTTTCCAAAAGCCACGCTTGAGACTTTTGCCCATTTCCGAGAATCTTGGACACAATGCATCATGAAAAAATTGCAAACATAACAGAGATTAGCGATAATTAGGAAATAAAAGAGACTCTATTGTCTGAAATGACCTGTTCTCCTGTTACCTGAGTGTCCTGGGCTTGAACTTCCCAGTGCAGGCCCTGGACCCATGTTCAGACTTAAAAAATGTGTCTGCTTTAAGAATGCTACAGAATGTCTTTGAGAAATCATGATTTTACATTTAAAATTTGTGAAATATAAGTGAGGAAAACTGCTTAATTGCTTTTTCTTCTGCATCTGTCAAACTTCAGGTCATGTTCTGGAGGCCATCAGTGATCAGTGGTCACACTTTGTGAAACACTGGTATACAGTAAATGTCTCTTAGAATTACCATTTGTCCTTGTGAAGTACATGTGTGTGTGTGCATCCATGTGTGTTATATGTAGGTGGTGGGAAGGTGTGTGTATAAAGAAGAGAGAGACTTCACACTGGCTTATGGGACCATAAGAAGAACAGAGAGATGCATTTTTAACTCTCACTGCTGAAAAAACTTCAAGGGTCTGTAGACACTAGAGCACCACCTCCCATCAGGGAATAGTTACGGGATGTAGACAAGCCAGTCAAAATGGACTCTCTTGGCCTGAACCCCTGAGACTCTATTTTAGGTACAATAACACAGGTTTAGAAAACCATCAGAACATCCTGTAGTCTATGCATTAAGTATATAGGTGTATACAAATGTATATGTGGAAGAAAGTTATTCCACCTTATTTCCCCCATCATCTCTGTCCAGCCACCGGTTTCTCTCCTGGTTTGTTGCAATAGCCTGGAAATTGGGCTTTGCTTCTGCCTCCCTACTGCATATTTTCAGCACAAACGTCAGAGTTGTCCTCTTAAAACACAGATCGGAACACACTGCTTCTTCATTTAAAACCAAAGTCCTTACAGTGGCATGTATATATATATATATACACACAAGGGGCTGCTCCTCTGCCCCACCCCACCTCGTTACCCATTATTTTTCTCTTTGCTCCCTGTGCTCTAGCCACACTGGCCTCCTAGAACATTCTGGGAATTCTCCTGCCTCAGCATCCTTGCAATTTCATTCATTCAACCTAGAATACCAATCTCTCCCTATGCCCTTGGGGTCTTAACTAAAATGCCGCCTTCTCACTCTGGTCCTTCTTAAACACCCTATTAAAAGTTGTATCCTGCCCTCTACCCCTGTATTCATCAGCCTTCTTTCTTGTTTTGTTTGACTCCATAGAACGAATTTCCATCTGGTGTACCACACTTTATTGTCCATTTATCCCCCACCTACACATAAGCTCTAGGAGGCTTGGATTTTCATAATAAGCACTTAATAGATGTTTGTTGACTGAATAATGGAACACACCGATGGAGGCAGTGGGACGTATCTTGCAATGAGCCCAGCCTCCTCCGTGAGTAGAAGGTAGTGCTCCCCAAAGAGGTTGGAGACGTGCACAGGCGAGAGAAGATGAAGAGAAAAGGAAGGTGTTTTTCTCAGAGAGAATCACAGACCCGGAGGCAAATTAACTGAATTGGACACATGAAGCATTTAACCTTGGGCCCTTTCCTTTTGGGCTATAAATGTTACATACGACTTGCTACTTTTATTGTCTTGTTTCATGTGATGTAATTCTCTTTAGTTTTACGCAAACATAGTGAAGTCAATAAACTCAAAGTCAGCCTGGTAGTCGTTCGAAGGAAAACATCCTGCGTGCCTGCAGAGAGCTCCATGAGGAGGGGCGCCCTGGGTCAGCAGAGGGGGTGCTGCGCCAGGTCTGAGTGCAGCCGAGCGCGTGGCGCTGCCAGCCGAGCCCTCAGGGCGGTGATCCAGGTCACGGGGCGGGAGTGGATGTGACGCAGCCCCGTCCTCTCTCCTTCCTGAGCAGGGTAGGCGGAAGCCATCCCTGCGGGGAAGGGAACAACTGATACCCGAGGTACACGTAGTAGGGAAACAAACCCCTCCAACGATGAAATGACTTGTTAAGTTTCCTTCGTCTTTGAATTCTCAGTCTGGTGCTGGTTCTACAATCCAGACCATTCTTTGTATTCAGCTCATCTTTAACTTAAACATTTATGGACCCCGATTCCCTGATCTATAATATAGGCATAAAAATTCTTACACTTTAACTTATCTCAATGTATATGTCAATTTATATGTCTTCGAATACTCTTGATTCTGGATCTTATGTGAATCTTAGAGCTTTCGGAGTCTAAATTTTAATAATTATTAATAGCAGCTCTCTTTTCATCCACTTGGAATTTACCCACCACCCCTAATAAAAGACAGTTAAAGAGCGGAGATGCTGTATAAAAAAATTGTTGGGATCTATGCAAACTACTCTTTTTCTTTTTTCTATCCACAATTCCACAGCCAACAAGAAAAGATTCCCCTAAAGAAAATCAGACTGATAGATGTATTTTTTCTTTCTCCCTAATGTCTGTATCTTTTAAGTCCATTTCATGTTTTAAGAAATGAGAAAAGGAAAAGAAAAAAGTTTATATTGCTTTAAAATCATTTGTGCAACTGTGTTATTTATAAATGAAAACAACCTTTCTTAGAAGGACTCTTCACCCAACCTTTGTTCAGTCCCAGCCAGCACAGCCCACAGACTGGACAGGGCCAGCTTTGGAAATATTGTTTGTCTGGGTGAAGTCACACGCTATTGCAAATGTTCCATTGGCGTGTTGTTTCTTTCCCCTACAATAATTGCCTTTCTTTTAGATTTCAGTGTTTCCCTTTTGTGTTTACGATAACAGAGGGATGCTTTATTGCATTTCACCAGGCCGGTTGCCATGGTGATCAGCAGTTGCTGTATGCTGTAAAAATAACCCTCCTTCCTTGATAGATTTCACTTGAGTGAAAATAACCCTTAAAAATAGGTTGAAATTTACATACTAACTCTTCCAGCAGGTTCAAGGGGGAAAAAAAAGAATGAATTACACTGTGATTTGACAAGCTATTAGGCGAGGGCTACTGGATAAGATTTGAACAGAGAAGTCTGCTGTAGTCCAGTGAGAGGCCCACCGAATTTCAGTGTAAAACCATCAGATTTGATTGTGTTTTTCCTCATTAGTATTGTATGATGGCTAAAAAGGTATATAAGGGAAAATTAAAAGTTCAGTGGACATTAGTGATTACAAGAGTTGGTGGCTCATGGATCACGTTACAAATCGATCTAGACTAAATCATCATTTCTCAAACTGTGTTCCAGAGGACCCTATTCCAGAAGATGTTCATAAGGTGTTCCCTTCAAACATATTGAAAAACATAACATACTATGTTTGTCACACAGATAATCCTGTTGATGTGTCTGAGACATTCTGAAGCAAAAATCCACTTCTCTCTATTTAGTAGACATTCCAACTTTATTTAAACAGGAATCTCCTATTAAATAACAAATTATAAGAATCCTGTTTTGGAAAACTTTTCAGATCCTTCAAAAAAATTTTTGGTATGGTTCTAAATGATTTTATGGGGATGGCTTGACAGATGGGAGGATTTCGTCTCCCCTTCTTCTGCCAGATTTTTGCCCAAGAAATGAAGGAGGAGGAGAAGGAGATGAGGGAGGAGTGGAGTTTGCAAGAGGAGGGGGAAAGGAGGTGAGGAGGAGGTGGAGGAGGAAAAGAGGGCATGTGGTGGCGAAGAAGCTGGTACAGAGAAACTAGGTAACGATGTACTGGGAAAACCTGTAGCATGGTGGTGTCTCGCAGGAACCGACAGATTGTGGAGTAAAATCAGGATCGTCTTGCGCTTCAGTAGTCAGAGGTGAATTAAGATGTAAATTAAGATGTTAAATAGTCTTTTAAAGAAGTTTATCTAAAGAACTTTTAGGTATATGCACACATTATATCTGTATCTCCCTCTAAAATATTGAACCCATAGCTAATATGTTGTTTTCCCTGTTCCATTTTCACATCTGGAATCATCTCCTGGCTCTTATGTCTCACATCATAAGTGGATATAATATGGTTTCACCATCGCAAATCAAAATCTAAGCAATTATTTTCCTATTTACCACTCAAGGATTTATGGATAATAATGGGTCACTTCTTGAGATGCTAGCCTAACCCCTTCACTTTGGGTAGTTTGAAATCTTATACCAGTAGTGTAGTCCTCTTATTTTTCAGTTCATTGACCTGAACATACTAACTTTAACCAGTATTCCCAAAACTTTCCAAACTGCTTGTTAGCTCTGACTTCTTATGTTCACTCCCTTGGAAGAAGGGCCATGGCCTGATCAGAACTGTATTTTTAAAAATATATATCACATTGAATTAAGTGTGCATGTTCTCTATGATGGAAATTTATCATGGCATCTTACATATATACACAGTTATACATGTTTGTGAGCTCACACACTTACCATATATTAAATTTGCTTCTCAGTGATGAATGGGGAAAAATCTTCCCTTTAACCTTGACCCCTACTCCACACCATACAGAAAAATTAATTTGAGATGGATCATATAAAGTTCTAAAAAGAAAAATAAGTGAATTCTTTGCAACCTTAAACTAGGTGAAGATTTCTTAAGACATAAAAAGCAATAGCCCCGCAAAGAAAAAAAATCAGAAATGAGAATTCATCAAAATTAAAAAATTCTGTCCATCAAAAGACATAGTTAAGAAAATGAATAAGTAAGCCACAGACTGTGAAAAATATTTGCCATATTTATACATGATAATGGGCACATATCTAGGATATATAAAACTTCTACAAATGAGCAATAATGAAACAAACAAGACAAGCAATCTAGTAAAAATTGGCAAATCCTGAACATACCCCTCATGAAAGAGAATAGTGCTATGGACAGTAAGTGTGTGAAATAGGCCTCAACATCATTATTAATCCAGAAAATGCAAATTGAAACTTTAATCAAGTATGTTTTATGCTGATTAAAATGACTAAAACTAAAAAGATTAACAAACCCAAATGCTGGTGAGGATGCAGAACAACTGGAACTCATGTATTGTTGATGAGACCATTAAATAGCTTTTCATTTGGAAAACTGGCAGTTACTGGTACTATTGCATATATAGCTATGATCTGATACATCATATATATTATATATCTCTCAATTATACATATATTACATACATATATCATGTGACTATATTAGGCTGTTACTGAACAATGTACTCCCAAGAGGAATAATATCTGTACACAGAAATACTTGAGGAAAAATTTTCATATCAGATTTAGAAAATCTCAAATACACCAGGTTGAGTGAATGAAGCCAGGCACAAAAGAAAACACACCACGTGATTTCATATATATTGTCATAGAATAGGCAAAACTAGGCTGGAGGGCAGGAAATGAGAAGAGTGGTTGCCTATGTGAAAAGAATTGTTGAGAGAGGGATGTGATTAAAATGTTCTATATTTTTATTAGGGTGAGGATCATAGGAACATATACTTTTTTTTAGTTTATTTTGATATCATTAATCTACAATTAAATGAGTAATATTATGGTGATTACACTACCCCCTTCATCAGGTTCCCCCCCGCAACCCCATTGCAGTCACTGTCCATCAGCTTAGTGAGATGCCATAGAGTCACTACTTGTCCTCTCTGAGTTGTACAGCCCTCCCCGTGCCCCCCCAACATTACATCTGCTAATCGTAATGTCCCTTCTTTCCCCTTGCCCCTCCCTTCCCACCCATCCTCCCCAGTCCCTTTCCCTTTGGTAACTATTGGAACATATACATTTTTCTAAGCTCATCAAACTATACACTTAAAATTGTGCATTTTACCTCATATAAATTGCATCCCCATTTAAAAATATTAAAATATCAAATAAAGAAAAAATAACCTTATTTTTTAGATTTTTTGTTTGCAAGTATTTACTCAACAATCTGGATTCCTTTCTTACTGTTGTCCTGGGTCAGGCTCATGAACCACAGAAACTGGAATAAATGGGTCCATAGCAGGCAGTACACATATTCATTATTGTCTCCTTTGTCCAATTAATAGAAGAAAATAAATAGTTTGAATCTTCTGGGTGGCCATAATTTTGGAACTCTGATGTCCCAAACATTTTTGAATGTTTGCCTTAGGGCCCCAGAAATGTGGGAACAAACAAATCAAGAGGGTTTTGAATTCCCATTTCTGACTTTCTTCCTCTGGGATATTGTTATTCATAATGTGTCTTTTCTCTCTGATGCTCCTTCCTGCCTGAGGGAGGTGAGAAAGGGGATCCACATGAGTAGATAAGACCTGAAGTTCTTTGTCAGATTCAGAGGGAATATTCTCCTGTTCAAAATATGAGAAGTGAAAACCCTCCCTTTTACCTTTTGTTTTCTAATCTCCATGAAGATTTAAATCACAGAAAAGTTGAAAATGTGTGCTGACAAATGTACTGTTATTTTCTATGCTGGAAAATACAGTGTAATTAAAAAATTTTTTTTATTGAAGTATCATTGATACACAATCTTAATTGGTTTCAAGTATACAAAACAGTGGTTCAACATTTACCCATATTATTAAATCCTCACCCCCATTAGTAAAGTTATTATCTGTCATCACAGAAAGATGTTACAGAATCATTGACTATATTCTCCATGCTGCACTACCATCCCTGTGACCAATTTATATTATGACTGAGAATTTTGTGCCCCCTAATCCCCCATAACCTTCCCACCCACCTACCCCAATTCCTCCCCAATAGTAACCAGTAGTCACTTCTCAGTGTCTGTGACACTACTGCTCTTTTGTTCATTTTCTGTGTAATCCTTAATCTTTGGTTTTTCCTTTTTTTTAATGTAGAAATGTGTTTCTGGAAGAGACTAAATTCTATCTGACCCTCTTGATGGCAGGAACTCTGCCTTATTAATCTCTACAATGACTATGCAAAGAACAGTGGCTTCCAATATATGCTGGTTGAATGAATACATTGTATGGATGAAATGGGTGTTTTTTAAAGATTTGCTCCATATGTCATTAAAAAGAATATCATAGTTCTAGTACCATCAGAGTTGGTATTTTAGTATCTCCAATATTATAAGGAAAATTTCTTTATGATTCTCCCAAGAGAATTACCACCAGGTCTGTTCTTAGTGCTTCTACTGTATGAAATGTAGTGTTGACTACAAATTCCCCTTGTCCCTAGCTTTGTGTTAGTAGAATGTATTATATTCCTATCTGGAGGGTAATTAGGTTTAATAAATAAATGTTCATAAAGCACTGAAACAAGCTAAAAGAAACGGGTCATCACTGCTGTTGAATTTTGGGGGGAAAGATCGTTTAAAAAGCCATATTTGTAACTGATTTGCTATTAAAGAAAAGCTATTTGGACAAGCATTTCAATTTACATTGGGTGCTTTCCCTTGTCTTCAGCCCTTAACTGTTTCTGTTTCTGTTTCTTGTTTTTGCGTTTCCCTCCAGAAAGAGATAATGAACTACAACTTGGGAAGCCAGTACTTTGTTTTCTTCTGAGTGAAGATTCTATTGTGTACTTTGAGGCTGAACTCGGAGAGAAACAAAGCCTTTGTCATCAGAGGCAAAGACAGCACATTTAAGTGTTTAATGCTTGCATCTTGATGATTTCATTATTGACTTCTATTAAGCTCTCTCTGGGCTAAGAACCAAACCCCCCCACAGCTCTACAAAGCTGCATTGCTGGATCTATTTGCTATTAAGTTTAAATCCTCATTTCTCCCCATGACACGCTGATTGGCCTGGGATGACTTCCTCCCGGCCCTATAGACACATCTGCAGATGCCGAGTTAAGTGTTTAGGCCTCTATCCCATCTACCGCCTCCAACGAGTTTGCTGAATCTCTTCATTCACATATTCTTTGCGTGTGTGTGTGTGTGTGTGTGTGTGTGTGTGTGTGTGTGTGTCTTTTTCTCTTTCTCTCTCCTTCTTTCTGGGTGTGTCTCTCTCCTCTCTGCTACTTCAGTCACTTTCCCCCAGCCCTGAAGGCCATTCTTAGTTCAGAAACAGAACCAAATTCTTCTTGCAAGGCGAGTCCGACCATCAGAAGTAATGAGATTATGATTAAAAGTACACCTTGATAGTGGAGTATTCATCAACCTGTCATAGAAATCTTATCTCTGGAGCCAGTCTCATCAATCTGACCTTTCAATTACTATCCCCAGTTCATGACTCTAAGTACATATAACTCAGAGATGGAGTATGAGATACACAATTCTCTGTTTGGCCCCTACAACACTTACTCCAAATGAATGTCTCTTTTGTGGAATCTGTAGTCTCCTTTTAAAGTAAATTTATTTTAGGATCAAACTTTACTTTGACCTGTGTATTACACTGATCTAGCTATGCTATATATAGAGTCTTCAATATCAGGTGCTTATATGATAAAAGTTTACTTCTTCTCAGGCAACGGTCGGTTGGCAAGTGCCTTTCTTCCACATGGAGATTCAGGGACTCAGGCACCGCCATCTTACTGATCTGGGGGTGTTCTGTGTTCAGTTAGTAGATGAGGGAACACAATGAGGAGAGAGAGCTAGACTGTTTCCTATAAACCACCCACTCCGGGATGACACACCACGCACGTGAGCTCTGATAATGTGACCCTCAGCTGGATGGAGGGGTTTCTGGGAGCATCTCCCACAGGGCAGCCGCTGCCCACTCACAATCCATGACCATGGAAGGAAGAGCAAGACTTCGGCAGACTGGGGGCCACAACCCCTTTCTGTCATGTAAATAAATGTTGAAATACTTAACTAAAGCCTTTTTTTAATCCTAGGAGACTATTAAATTTCCATGATACCTGCATTCTGTTTCTTCAGATGCATATTCCAGAAGAAAATCTTTCTCGAATTTGCAATGATGATACTATGTGAATTGAGGAAATTCTACATTGACATGGAACATGATTACATGTTATGGATATTCCAGTGTACGAGCTAGTGACTCTTTGGTGGTTGAGAAGCACCCATGTCTGACTTAAACTCATTCTAATACTTTCCTGTATGCACTTGATACAAGTGTGACCTACTGCTTATTACTGATCTTTCAAAAGGATTTGGATCTCTATGAAAAGCAGACTGCATACTCCTTACACATCTCAGTGACCTCCTTGGGCTCAGTAAGGGTCTCTGGAGGTAACAAAGCCCTTAGGGAAAGGTGTGGGTCTGGGCCTCACCACCCCAGGCCTGGCCTCCCTCATCCACACTCACCCTCACTGCCTCAGTTTCCTTCTAACTCAGACCATAAAGTCGAACCAGATAAGGTCGGAGATTTCTTCCACAATCAGGGGGAGAGGAGGAAAAAGAGCATTTTTATAGCTAATGTATCATCTTTCTAGTTTAGTCATCTTCAGAAGTAGCAGACTAGACCCCTTTCCCTTAAAGACTGGTTATAAAAATACTACATGGAGTAAATGGAGAGATCTACTCTTACAAAATGTTGAGTAAAAATATTTACAAAACCAACCTATCACTTCACAAACCATCAAATACTTCATATTCAGAGGCATGTGCAGACAGCAGGGACTGATACTGGTGAAAGAGATCCAGCCTATTTGTCGTCCCGTGCTCCGTGTTCAGGCTCACCCGGGTAGAGCGACAGTGGACGACCACTGCCTTCTGACTTCAGTGAGCAAACGCGCATGAAGGACTCTGCCAAAGCAGGGGGTGTGCCACTAATGGACAATCTCTGGTTTGTATTTTACTACCAGCTGCCTGACACAGCGATGAGTCCTATAAAACGCCTGAGTTTTCATAGGGCATTAGGCATGGTAGCAGCTCTTGGCCAGATGGGTAGCTTATTAAAGCAACAGTACTCAAGGAAGGAGAAGAGAAGAGGCCAAACATTACTGAGGGAGAACAAGCGAGAGTTCCAAGGAGATCATTTTTGCTTTAGATGACAGGAAGCAGTTCTCAGGAGACTTTAGAGTAAGAGTTTTTGAAGTGCGGAGGACTTCTGTTATGACTAACAAGGGAGATTGCCAGTCCAACAGACAGCCTGTTGCTATCCTGGGCTCTGTTGTTCCTAGGCTTTATCTTATATTTTGAACAGTACTTGGAAAATTCTTAGAACAGCTATTGATTAATCACTTCTACTTTGAATAATCTTATTGCGATGTTCTGAGGACAGAGAGAAAGCACAGGGGGCATCCAACCACTTAGAAGGTTTGAAATTATAAAGAACACTTCTTTATCAGTTTAAACCCTGCTTAATAATAACAATGGCCATCATTAAGGAAGTGCCTACCGTGTGCAAATTCTGTAATGGTTCTTTTACATACTTACTCATTGGGTTGTTATAATATCCTTAGGAGAGATATTTTACAAAGAAATTGAGGACCGTAACATTGTGAAATTTTTCAAGGTAAAAAATTTGAACCATGCTCTTATCATCAATGCCCCATGTTTTTCCTAGAATCCCTTTCCTCTTTGTTTAGTTTCATTAGAGACAACTGCTTTTTCCTAAAAGAAGAGTCAAAGGAGAAAAGAAAATAGGAAACACTTAGAGAGGTCATCAAGAATTTGAAGAAAGCAAAATAGTTTCAAGGTAATCTGCGCATAAGCTGGCAGTTAAGACATTTTGACTCTAAATGACTGAGCCAACTCTGTATAATTTAAGTACCTGAGAGTTAAATCAAAATGGAAAGACTTTGGTTCTTGCAAATAGAAATTGAGCTAAAGAAATAGTTAACTATGTTTTTGAAGAAGAATTGGCACAAAGATTAAGTGAAGCAGTACTTGGTAACAGTTGGAAATTTTAAGTAGACACTGGACTCTAGATAATAGTTTTTGTTTCTGTGTATCTTGCTCTAAATTTCATATGACTTTCCATTAGTGATAAGTACATCCAATGCTATTTTTAAATAATTTGTTTTATAGAAAAATGATAGATTTTTAGAAAGTGCATTTTTGTCTTAGTTATTTGTGTCTGAAGAAACAGTAACATTGACTTAGGTATCACTGTTTATCTTATAACAGATACAGTTTATAAAGAAATAACCTCCAATTTTGATTTTGCAAGTCTAAATGTATCAAATTACAGAAAATTGGATTATTAAGTTCATTTTCTAGGCCCCATCATCTCATGGGAATTTCTGTATTCCATTGAGTCCCGTATTTTAGAATTCTGGAGACCTTACAACTCATCAACTCATCTAGTATATTGTTTCTCAAACTTTTTCTATCAACACACCCCTATAGATAAAAACTAAATTATATTTAAAATCTCCCTAATAAGAGAAATTCAGTGTGGAAGGATATGATTTTACTGGGTTGAGCTTTGAAAGGTCACAAACCAGTGTAATAGCTACAAATTTTTTAGTCCTTGAAAAATCCATTTTTGCCCGCCTGGAGGCAGTACTACTCCCATTGAGGACTCAGCATCTAGTCATCTAGTCCAGGTCCTGAGTTTTTGGGGTCCCATGTCACCCCTCTTTCTCATTCTTCTCCCCACTCTTCTCTGCTTCCCTATCCTGAGACTGAGCGGGCAGGTCTGAATGGGAGACTACGACCCGCTGGGCCCTGAACCCCTCTTCTGGCACACAGTCGCCACGCTGAACACCACGGGGTGGCACGGGGGCCCTTTATTTCCCACCTGGTGTTCATCTGTAGACTTGCCAAAAAGAAGCTTTCATGAGGAGCGGGGCCTGGGCCAGCATTTGTCGTCGCTCAAACCACCACCTACTTCGCAACTCGGAGCCAGTGATATTTCACCCTGGGTTTCTTAGACAAAGAATATGAGAAATCAAGATCTACGGTGGATCTTGCCTGCTCTCAAAATGAGCACAGGGGAGCCGAATTTCTCATAGAAAAAAATAAATAAACGAGATGCGTTTTCTTTGCCATAAGATTGGCCATTGAAAACTTCTCCTCCTTTAGAGAACGTGACTGATGGGGTAGCATTCCCAGCAGCACCCCTCTGAATGAGAGCCGAGGAGAGGCAACGTGGTGTAAGAGCATTTCCAGCTCCCCTATTTATGCGTGCAGGTAGTCCAATATGTTCTTAAGATAAAGCACTGAGAATCAGATTACAGGCAAAACAGGTAGTATTCCCGGGGTGTGATAAACAAGGCTGGTACCGAGAACATTATGGTTATAGCTGAGAATTATCATGAAGAGTGGTGGGTATTGAAAAATAAACTATTTGGATGTCAGGCTTAGTAATTTATTTAAATGTTATTGCGGCTCGGCGACTCCCAGTGGAGTTCCCTCTCACATTTTTAATATCAAATAACTTTGAACAGCCCATATACAAATTTCATAAAATAAAATGACTCAGTCTTGCAAGGCAATCTTGGGATTTTCATCTACTCACTGATGGGAGTAGCTCCAGGGTAATGAGGGGCTGGTGAGATCCTCAGTCCTCGCCTACAGATTGCATACCTGATACCAGTGAGTTGAAGGGGGGGCTTCTTTCGTGCTGAAGTGCGACAGTATTCAAGGTCTTTGCACCTAACTGGGTGGAGGAGAAAAGATGGAGCACAGGGAAACGAGGACAGGAACCATCTTTCTATGAGTGATGTCATCTGCGTACAGTGGGATTCGGATATGCAAGCAGGCAGGACTGGCCCACGTTGTCTTAAACAAGATGGGAACTTAATTTCACTTACGTATCAGACAAGAAATTACGACTGAATGGTGCCTCCAATTCAAAAATCAGTGGTTTCTTTTATAGAAGGCTTCCTTCTACAGGTAATAAGGAACTCTTCTTCCCCCTCTGATTTTAGATACGGAATACTCTTTAAGGATATCTTGCTCAGCACATATAGAATGAGGAATTTGTTTGTTTGTTAAACCCTTGTGACCTCATTTTCTAAACTGCACATCTACCTTAAAGGTGCTGATGAAGGAAACGGTGCTCCTCAAATGTCCACAAGACAGTGTCCAGAATCCTAGATCATTGGGCATGCGGATTTATTGATTCTTCAGCCACTGGGTGCCCTGTGTGTGTGTGTGTGTGTGTGTGTGTGTGTGTGTGTAGGGCAGGGTGAGGGGTGGGGAGAAGAGATCTTGGTTCCCATGTGCCTTATAAACAGTATGATTTTCTGTGTTTTTCATGAGATAAAATGTTGGGAGCCCTGGGCATTGTGGCTACACAGTTCCCAGGTACAATCAAGGCTTGAGAATAGCAGCACAGTTTATCCCAAGAACAGAATGGCTGGTCACAAATCGTTTGTGGAGTTGGAGGTGATGGCTGTGTGCATTGTTACCTTCAATGCAGCATCCATCCTGTGCTGGGAGGTAGATGTCCAGTGTAGCAGGCAATCCCTATGAACTATATGACACATACGTGATTTTAACCTGGAAACATTTTAACTTGGAAATAGAGGCTCTGGAAGTTTAAGCCTCTTGTTGCTCAAATTCACCCAATGAACAGAGGGAAGAGAATTTACTCAAACCCAGTTTTGTCAGACCGTCACAACCATGCTCAAACCATAGACCAGCAATGGTGGAATATAAGCATCTGGCAAGGCCTTCACACACTTTCCCATCTAATTTCAAGTTTCCTGGGGGTGGGGCTGGGCCTTCATCCTCTCTGAATCCCCCAGAACACCAAAGTCATCCAGTAACAGGTGATAAAATTGGAAAGATAAAAATCGAGACATCATTGTTAAGAAGCAAAAGCAAAGATTCTAGACTAGAATTTATAAGCTAGAATAAAGAAGAATTGACTTTCCAAAACAGAAAAATATTGTAAAACTGGTTATCAGTATATTTTAAAATGAATTCAATTAATTTAAAGTGCAACTGGTTTGCAAACCCAGGAAAAGATTTCATAAGCTAAAGTACATCCTGTTTATTCCTTTCGTCTTTGAAACAGTGTGTGATGCATAGGCCCATGTTCTAGGTATGAAATGCGAACAGAGAGGCAAAGGGGATAGCTGTGAGCAGGAGAGTTAAGAAGTGCACGTAGCATAAGCAATGGGCTCCACTCTCTGGGAAGATGAAACTCCACACCCTCCCTTTGGCTGAGAAATTGAAGCTCGGTAGTAAATAGGACTGAAGTCTAAATAATGAAAAGAACACGCAGGGAAAATATAGGTGTGTTTCAATAAAAACCCGAAAATTTTGAATGCTCTTTAATCCCCAGATGAGCAAATTTTAAAACAAAGGAAGAGGAACGTTGACCAGTACACGTCAAAGGTACAAAACTCTTCTTTTCTGGAGAGAAACCTAAGCTTAATCATGCTGATGGTTCTAGTGATAGACTTCATAGCTAGAGTCACAGAAGAGCGGAGCAAAGCAAGAGATGTCTTTTCTCAGTTCTAACCTTTGGAAGTGGTATCTCAGGGGAAATATTCTGCTGTTTGTTCCACTGTCACAGTAGGAAAGTGATTCTGGATGGACCACCAGTGACCTGGAGGCCTTTTCTGAGGTTGAACGCCACCTTTCTTCCCCCATATGCTAGCATTCACAAAGTGCAACAATATTTCTCACACCACCTGACGATTTTCGGATAGCTATTTGAGAAACTCCAGTTTGATAGAAAACCAAGCAAGAGTGAACATAATCACTCAACATTCTCCGGCAGGCCAGAGAAGCAGCAATGGGGGATTTTATGCTAATAGCACCCATAATCCCATGCTAATTTATTTTATCAAATTAAAGCAAATGTTGCACTTTGACCCCAGGGACCTTCCAGCCTTTCCCTGGGTCCCCACAGTGAGCCCGAATTCGTTTAGTAGAAGAGTTTGCCAAGAATATAAATTAATAAAACAGGATTAAAGGGAGACACGGTTATAACTGATTCCTTAATCCCAGTGAATAATTAATGATAGTGATTCATGATTTTGCTGAATAACAAATAGCTTCAAAATGAACTACCAGTGAAAACCAACTGAGGCAAACTTCTGGCTAGTTCTTTTCTTCTAAGAATCTGTGTTGCTGAGGTAGAATCTGGAGATGCTTCCTCATTCTACACGTTTTTCAATTTTATTTCAGGGTAGAAGCTTAATTCCGTTACTCATGAAAATATTTCCACATTTAATTATCAAAAAAAGTATTTAAAAGTTTTGCCACCTTTGTCAGGTAGGTTGTCCTATATCAGATTTAGGTTCTAGTCCTAAAAAAAGAATTAGTAATGATAATAGTGTCCAGAAAGCTAAACTACCAAGGGTCGTACTCCTCCATACATCCATTCAAAATAACAAAGGTGCTTCTGCCTACTGTGTTCAAGCCCTGTTCTAGGAGCGAGGGAGACAACATGTACAAAAGACAGAAAGTCTGTCTCTCCTGGAGTTTATGCCCCCATGTTGCTGAAATCGTTTTGTTTATTTGTCTTGAGGTCTTTCTCCAGCAAAACATAATATTCGGCTTGTGCGTAAAATGATGCAGATAAACTCAGGTGAAGTAAAATTTTTCCATGACAGCTGCACCAGTTCTGCACATTACTGACTGAACTCATTTGCCTCAGCAACTGGTTGAGTCGTGGTGACTGTGTAGGGTTAAAGCTATGTCCTCTCCTCCTTGGTACTCCCCATGTCTCCCAGAATATTGCCCTTCTATATAGTCTGTTTTCGCCTTTACTCTTCTCTCTAGGTATCTATTGCCGTAAATAATTTCAAAGGGAGAAAGAACTTCAACTGAGACTGATGCATGAACACCCTCCCACCCTGTTTTTCCATTTGTCTTGCAAGTGAGTTTCAGCCCCAGGCAAGTTCGCTATAGATTCACTGTGACCAAAGAAATTTACAGCAAAGGGTTCTTGGGGTGAAAGGTTATAACGAACTTTATTTCCAGGTGGCAGGTCAGTCACTAAAATCCCGTTCACTCAGAGTGAGTCTGTGTTATCACTGCTGCTTTGGATGCAGCAAGCCGGTCTCTGCCTCTGGGCCTCTCTGTCTGCACAGCCGTCCTCTGGGCCTCTCTGCACAGCCGTCCCGCACAACCATCCTCTGGGCCTCTGTCCTTGGCGCTGCCACCACTCCAGCCTCCGCTCCGCTCTCCTACAGCCTTGCAGCCCCGCCACCCCCTCCTACGCAGAGCACTGGGCGGAACTCTTTATATTAACACAATAATGGTGTATTGCCTAAAGGTGTGGAAGCGGTAGCCTAGCTACAAGCCAGTTACATCAACAGGTGGTTTAAGTTCAGTGAGGATCCTGGCCATAGGAACCCCACTTTACCCATACCGTTGCACACCAAATGATGCCTGATGCCCTCCATCTTTCTAATCTGCATCTAGTTCTGCAAAGAGAGGGCTGCCTTTAAGTGCTCTATACAAATGGCTCTGGAAAACCGTTTGTAACATGCTGGTTCTTCATCCTAAAAATAAAGCTTATAAATAAGTCAACCTATCTATAAACATGATTTTTAAAAAATCAGTAGAATTCCTTAATTTTAGTATAAATGGGAAATCAAGGGAAACTAATTTATGACATACATTTTATTATAGAAATTCTTGGGACTGCAAGTCTAGAAGTCATAATTAAGTCACTAGATGTTTGCATATATATGTAGATTTATTGTGAGTGTGACACCTACATATGCCACCTGTGCATGTGTGTTGCATTGAGTATTTAACACTACACACAGTTTTTCCTGTGGTGATGTGATATTCCAACCTAATTACTGGATTATGAAGGTTTCCCACATTATGAAGCAAATTCCCTTCTGGTGACTCAGAAGTTACGATCCTGGAAAACTCAATGTATAATAAGGTCATACAAAATCGCATAATACTTTACATGTCATGTGGATTTGGAGCTTAAAATTCAGATTATTTACTTATTATTTATTTTTAGTGGGAGGATCATCCTTCTTTCCTGGGCTAGGCTGCACTAAAGCTCGCAAGACCCCGTGAACGTGCATCATGGTGGCAACCAAAAGAACTTGTGCCTATTTTTATATTTAAATACCTTCTGGGAAGCTGTTATCACCCCCTTTTAAATAGAAACTGCAACTCATTAGAGATTGGTAAAGAAAGAAATTTTTCCTTGAAAAATCTGGTCAAAGATTTTAAAGTCTGCAGTTGGAAATCCCATGTGCTATTTGATATCGAATATGATATTGAATGTGATATTATATCCAGGTTCTGGCCGTACATTATGGCCAGATATGGGATGTGATGAACAGGGAAACTGGGGTCTGGATCAGTTCATCTAGTGGTCATTTTATTCTATTTTGTCAGGATGAAGTCTCTCATTACAGAATAGCATTGTTGCTATCATAGAAACTTTCAGGAAAGGAACCATTCATTTATTCATTTGCCAAATATTAATGATTCTCTGCGATGTGTGTGATGCTGTAGAAGATTAAAGAAGCAGAGCTTCCTAATCTCATGGGGCTTCCTACTCAGTTGGGGAGATAAAGCACACATAAAATGTTAAAAACTCTTGTTCCTACAAAAATTCCATACATTTTAATATGACTCCAACCTAACAGCAGTAGCTTATACAAACTGCCAAATAATTAGGTAGGTGAACAAGAATTTTGTATGTAAATTTCCAACATCAGTCATGTTTTTGAAACCCTCTCATGGGTTTATGAGGGCCCCATCTGTGTCAATAATTTGATTTTAAAAATGTGTTTCAGAATTCATATACCCATGTGAGGAACAGTGATTTATTAATAAAGTTCTTGGGTAATGAATAGAAAAGAGGTACTTAAATATTCATTTATTGTCCAATCAGGGCATGGGAAGACTATTGCATCACAGGAGCAACGTATCTTCTTCATGTCTAGGAATATTTCTTTGTGTTCTTTATTGTCAAGTGTTCATTCCTGACTATTTTCATATCTCCCACCAAAAGAGAGAGAGGGATCTTTGAAACCTGTTTTTATTGAAACAATGTAATATTTCTTACCTGTGCAGTACCGTTTGTTTAACACTAGTTTCCTCCTTTTACATGGCTCTGCATCGATCACATCACCTGTGACTATTGTCTTTCAGTGACTCTTCCTCGTAAATGATGACTACAAACGCAAATCTTATTTAAGGTGTGGGGGTAAATGTGCACAATAGGTTTTTGAATTTATCATTCAGAATTTTGTAGTATCAACAACATATCTTATGACCAAGTCTTCCGTTGAGCACGTCAGGCCAGCACCACTGCATTCTTAGAATGAGGTCCCTTTCCAAGTTGACACTACCTCTCTTTCCACACTCTGCCCCCAGTGGAGAGGACAGGCAAGGGCAGCAAGCAGAGTGGCATGTCTATTCCTGGTCTGTGCTGGGCTGGATAATGTCCTCAATACATCATGGATTTAATCCCTGGAACTTGTGAATGCAAATTGTACTTTAAATGGCAAAAGAAACTTCGCCGGTGTGATTAAGTTATGAAGCTTGACATGAGAACATTATCCTAGATTACCTACACTGGCCCTGAATGCAATCACATGGGTTTTTATAAGAGGGAAGGAGAAGGGGCTTGGGCTCCAACGAGGAGGGCAATGGGACCATGGGGGCGGAGAGCGGGCGATGCAGCCACAAGCCAGGGAATCCCGACAGCCACCAGGAGTAGTTGGAAGAGTCAAGGAATGGTTCTCCGGCAGAGCTTCTGAAAGCTGCCACGTGGGCCCTGCTGGCCATTTGATTTCAGCCCAGTGAAACAGATTTTGGATTTCTTGCCACTAGAACTACAGGAGGATAAGTTTCTATTGTTTCATGCCACCTGAGTTTGCGGTAATTTGTTATAACAGCCGTAGCCAACACATCTGGTGTGGCTGAAGACTGACCCAGGAGAGCAGGACATTACCATATTTGTTTGAGCCGAGATAGAATATTGATTGGAGGGACCCACTGGCATGATGAAGCAGCTGTTTTGAAATCCCTCAGAGAATATTGGCACCGCCCCCTGTGGGGTGATGTCTGACACATGGCCAAGATACTACAGGGTTAGTGCCCTGGGAGGGGTACATAGGCAAAAGGTTTCTGCACTCCCCTCATCTCCCTCGGATTCTGGACAGCAGAGGCAGTCCTCCTTCCTGCCAGAGTACAAAGAGGGCAGACCCGATGCAAAGCCCCCCACCTTGCAGGCAGAGCTCAGTGGTCAGAGAGGAAGAATTGGCAGCTCGGATCCCAGAACTCATGTTCCCATGTGAATGAGCACCACCCAAAATGGGTGTGTCAACCCCTTTCTTGTAGCCAAAGCTTGTGCAATCCCATGAAAGAAATACATCATCTGCCAGGGAAAATGTCCCACGTGGTAGACCATCCTCCCGGAACCACTCCCCAGACATGGGGCCCTAATACTACCCTACAGACAGGAATGCTTGGGCGCCTTGGAACATCTGGGTAACTCCACATGTCATATAAAGGGAGACATGTGCCCCAAATGGAAGAAGAGGAGACCGGTCCAGTTGGGTCTGTGAGGATGGTACTGATAGCTCTAGCTTGACCCAGGTGCTGGAACGAGGCTTAGAAATTTTCAAAGAATGTCCTCCAGAGTTCCAGAGGGTGGGCCCCTGAGGCACAAGGCCTGGGTCAAAGGCTCTGCTAGTCTTGGTCTAAGGGCTGTCCCAGAAGAATTAATGTCCTAAAGAAGTACAGTATGTTGCTATGGGAGAGGATATATTTTAAATTTCTGGTGACATTTTTGATCTTCAGCTCAGATAAAGTTGAAAATGAATGTGGCCGCAGCATGATTCTTTCCTAACAGCCTAATTCAACCTGGACCTTCTGTCTGTGGACCAGCATTAATTACTTGAAAGTTGAATAAGCTCTGAATAGGTAGAATTTAGAGCTTCTTGAAGGTTTTTATATATTGCAACAACAAATTAACTTCAAATACTAATTTTGTGATCAAGTGTTTGTTGAGAGTGTACGTATCACATTTATAGCCCTGTGCTAAACTCTTTGACTAGAACAAGGAAAATATTCAACCCGATCCTTGCTTTCAAGAAACTTAAAATCTATGCAAACAAAGTGAGAGGGGAAAGACTAGTAAAATAATTGTAAATCCAGCCTTGACTACAAGAAAAAAAGTGTTTCATACAATTAAATCCTGCGTATGTGTGTGGGTGCGTGTGTGTGTGTGTAAGCAATTTAATTTTTCAAGTCAGTCGTTCAAAAGGGGAAACTGAAAAGGAATCTCTTCAACATGTCTTGTCTATTAGTTCACCTTTGTTTTGAATTAGCTGGAACTTTGGGGTAGCTTTGAAAATGAAATACAATATGTATTTAATCCACAATTCCATAAATTATATAAAACAAAAACAAAACGCAGCACTTAAACCCACTTAGCAATAATGCCAGGAGAAGCTGAAAAGCTATTTCAGCATGTGAAAACTTGCTGCTGCCAGCCGCCCTCAGTTCCAGAAGCGCACTGTCTTAGAACTGCCGAGCACAGGAAGTAACCACTCAGTAGAATTTTTTATTTTATACACTCAAAAAGAAATGGGCTCTGAGTATCTTCCTTTACCTGGGAGATAAGACACTGATCATTTCGCTGACTCTCTCAGTTGGAAGAGAGCCAGGGTAATAATGGCTATCTGAGGATCTTCAAAGATTTAATCTTGGAGATGAGCTCTCTTTGCAGGGCTCAATTCCTTTTGCTTTGCCAACCTGTCTACTTTCTGAAACAGCCATTAGTGTAAAGGCACCTGACAGAGGTGTACACCCTTTGAAAGCCAAGTTACTACGCTGCATTTCTGTAGCACTCTGTGACACTTGCTGGAGGAGGCCACAGCCCTGCTTATGACTAAGAGCTGTGCCCTCTGGGGTCCCTGCACCCAAGCCCAGACATTGTGTCTCCCCAGTGTAGGCATCTGTAGGGCCCATGTGCACACCATGTGGAGCACACGGGGGGCAGGAGGTGCAGACCTGGAAGGAGAGCTCCAGATGAAGGTGCGATTCATTCATTATTCATTCACATACTCATCATTCATTCATCAAGGTTTTGAGTGCCTGGTACGGGCTAGGCCCTGTTCCACCAGCTGAGAACAACACAAAGTTGCTCCCCTCACGGAGCAACACCTTAGTGAGGAAAGTAGACAATTAGCAAATAAAACAGAACAGAAAAAAGTGATGATAATGTCAAGTAGTGATAAATGCTATGGGAAGAAATGGAGCAAAGTAAGTTAGGGTAAGACGAAGCCGCTATAATAAAGAAATCCACTACAAACTCAGGGGCTTAAAGAAGATAGAAGTTTGTTTCTCTCTCACTTAATAGTTTCAGAAGAGTGTTCTAAGTGGGTAGACAACCGCCCACTCTGCCATTCATGGATCTGGTTTACGCTTGAGTTGCTTCATAAATCCCTAAATCCATGATGTTATCCGCATGATTGGGACTGAGTGGCTATGGAGGATTAGACAGCAGAAAGAGGAAATAGGACAAAGAGAAGTCACACCCAGGGCCTATGGGAGCTGGCCTGTTAGTAGTGCACACCACTCCTATTTCCATTCCATCGGGAAGAACTTAATGAGAAGTCACTACCTCCCAGGAGAAGAGAAGTTACAGGGTACATTGGGGCAGCTCTAGTTCTACAGGAAAGGGAAAGGATAGAGCTGGGCAAACAGCAAGCTCTACCACACAGAGTACAGGATAGAGGGATGAGGGCGGATTTTTAGATAGGATGATTAGGGAAGTTAGCTTCGAAGAAATGACTTTTAAAGTCAGACCGAAGCAAACTGAAGGAGTGAGTGTGGGAGTATCTGAGGGAAGAGTATTCCAGAGGTACAGAAAACCCAAAGGATACCCACCCTCAGATGGGGAAGGCTCCATCAGGACACTTGTCTTTCTCAAGGAAAGAGGTCCATGCTGTCTCAACACAGTTAATGAGGGGGATTGTAAGTTGCTTGGGGCCAGGTCATGAAGGGATTTTCAGACCTTAATACGGTTTTTGGAATTAATTCTCTGTGGAGATGGCATAATGGAGGAGTAGGAAGAAACTTGAAGTAACATTGGCCAAATGTGGCATATAAGTGATGGGTAGAGAGCCGCTGTGAAAATGTTAAAACACCTTTCTCCATGTAAAATGCATTGACCCCATAGCATGAAACAGGAAGGAGAAATTCATTTTAAGATCCTACCTTCTAACTGTGGCTGTCCTGTGCTTTCCAAGAAAAGATTTTACTTTTTCATGTTTATAGTGTCCATTATCGAGAACAGAACAAGTATTGAAATGTTCTTTTAACTGCCACCATCATTCAAGAAAAAAATTACGGAAAGTACTCTAGTCTACAGTATTTACAGCAATTCCTCACACTACTTAACATTTTATTTGTACTGATGAAAAAGTACTTAAATTCATTTGTATAGGCTGCTCTTTCTAAGAGATTTAGATTAATGAATATGTGCTAGAAATATATGAAAATGACTTATTTCATTATTCTTCAAGCAGTTGTTCCTGATAACAGGAATTTAAAATGCAGACTGAAGTTTTGCTTTAATGTATTAAAGAGCCACACTTTATAGAGTTTTCCCCAGCTAATGAATGCCATTACCTATTATTATCTAAGCAGTTTGCAAGTGGTAAAAAATTAAAATCTTAATGTTTCTGTTTAGTATTGGACATAGCACTAAAATAGAGGATTCCTCCTACTTCTTTCTTTAACAAGGATACAGAAATGAGACCCACAGGAAATAAATTCTCCTGCTCCACTGTCTTCCACTGCACCCATCTTGGCAAAACCCCAATCCTAAGCAAACTGATTTATGTCCATTATTTGATACATCCGTATCCAGGATGCTAAGTGATCCTGGAAAACAAAAAAGATACAACCTGTAGATTGGAGACACTTTTGTACTGTAAGCAAAGCCAAGCAATTCTAGCCCTTAATCAATCTTATTTATTTATTGAAGTATAGTTGGTAAACAATATTGTATTGATTTCAAGTATACATCCCCAATCAGTCTTCTCGTATGGACCACACCTATATGGCCGTTTCCAGACTTCCCCATACTTTTCAAACATTTCAGCCTTACATATATGTTCCCTTGATTGTAATGAAGACCTCCCCTCCTTACCAGCCTACGGGAACCTTACACTTTCTAACACCAAATTTACTGATCTGCACACATGCTCCCACTCTTTTATTCTCTTTCCCACCTATTAGGGCTTAAGAGGTGTCTCTTGTCAAAGACAAATCCCTAACATGTGCCCTGGGGTCCATCCTCTGGCCTCCCTAGGAATTTTGTTCATGGCTCGGTGCTTCTATTTCCAATAGTTTCAATTGCTCCCTCTCTGTTGGCCCTTTCCTGTTTGCCTTTAAGAGTTTCTCCCATCTTTATATCCCATCTCCTTGCATCCTCAGACAGTCCTCTGCCATCCCCATTTCTTTAACTTCCTTTCATTTTTTTAGACTACTAATCTGGCTTCTGCTTCCACCACTCCACCGAAACTGCGTCCCTTAAGGTTACCAGTGGTAATTTGTTGTCAATCTAATGAGCACCTGTAGATCCTTTTAAGTTGTCTAGAGCCTTGGTATTCAGCGTGAATCCTAGAAAAGCAGCCACACCACCTGGGAACCAAATGCAGAATCTCAGGTCTCACCCCAGACCTTCGGAGTCAGAATCCCCAGAGGCAGCATTTCAGGAAAGTGTGTTGTAACTAGTTGTCCAGGTGATTGTTATGCATGCTACTCTTTGAGAACTACTGTCTAGATAAGTGAACTGTAATGGTTTTTCCAAATTCCACACACATGGCCCAACATTGTTCATTTAAGCTAGGCACCTGTCACAGGCCTGCCTACACCTTGACTCCATATTTTTAACTTGAGATAGATAAAGTCAATGTCTAAGGGATGTTTGTGTTCCCTTCTGGGCCATAGCTTGAGCCTTGAATGGTTTTTAAGCCTAAAGAAAAGTGAAAAAATAGTACAATATATTAATACTTTCCAGCAGGAGCTTTTTGTAGGGGGCACCCACCTCTTATACTTGCCCTCCAGTTGCAAAGAAGTTCCAGAAAGATATCCATTCTTGCTTCTGTCTCGGAAAGGCAGAGATCAAATGTAGCAAGTTCCTCGAAAAAATGTGGCCAAGGTTCTGGCCAGAGAGAAAAATATGACAAAAGTGTTTACTTATAATTCTGAAGCTAAGTTCAGAGAAGAGGGTGTGGGTTGAGTTAATGTGGGTGTGGGTGTGAGGCACGTTGCCTAAAAACTGGGGCTCCACAGATCTGTTATACTTCAGGGGTAAAGTTAGTGATACATAGGAAAGCAACCATTTCATGAGCAGGCCATACTATATACATAAATCTAAACATCCTTAGTATGACTTTTACTTCATTTTCAAGGAAAGATAATTACCCCATACTTTAGGAAGGTCTGTGCAATGCCTTCGGGCTTCACCTTTCCTGACCTTTCCGGGCCATGTGATGAATTTGCTTAATGCCGTTAAGGCCGTAAACTTTCCGATGGCACAAAGCAGTTCTGAGAGATGTTTTAGAAGTAGATTCTGTTTCTTCTCTAGTTCTTGGCCCAAAATGGATTCTGCCCATTTTCCAGATGAAGAGGATCCAAAGGAATCTTGTCCAAACTTATCATAGGGGTACTGAGACTAGAAGTTTCTAAGATCTTAGCTTACAGTTATTTTCCGACTATAAAATGCTGCTCTTCCAGTTCATCTAAATATGGAAACAAGAACGTTACTTGAGCAGAGGATGACATCATCACGGCACAGAGAGAGTCCTACACGAATGCAGAAAGCCTCACAGCGTCTTACGATCGTGCTGCACAATTTTCTTCCACGCTCGCGTCCCAGCCGCAACATCCAGTATGCATCTGAATACCCATAGCCTGCTCTTGGATCTGCCACTTCCGACTTGTCCTCCCTTTCACATTTATTCCCTGCAAGTTTCAGCCACCTCACTTGTTAAGCAAGGTTAATATCTGCCCTGCTTACTTATTAAGCTAACTGTGAGGCATAATACATGTGACTGTTCTTTGAAAAAGCTAATATAAATACACTTTATCGTACCTTAGGAAGATGTTTTGGAGAATCTTATCAAATAAAAAGATGACTTCAAGAGGAAAGTCTCTGGATAAATCCAAAACCCTCCCCCTCATTAATTTCAATTCCATGAAAACACTGCTCCAAAATTGTATACATCTGTATTCCCCCACTCCGCCCTGGGGATGCAGCTTTTGTTCTCTGCCGAGTCTTTTGTTTACTCTCCCTCACTTAGATTTTCTGACTCTTTCTCTGATCTGAAGGTCAGGAATTGCAAAGGAGACAATGTACAGATGTTTCTCCTCTGTTCTTTAGGCTGACTTGCATGAGCATTTCATAGAAATGGAGAACTTCCTCCTCTGCTTGAAACATTTTAAAGTGGTCCAGTCAACAATAGGCTTATTTCGTTACAGCATTGCCTGCAAGTTCTGCTACCGTATTGTCAAGTCCATTTGTGTGGATGAGAGCACTGAGACCACAGGAGGGTCTCTGACTCCCTCCCTGCCGGCAGGTGGAGCAGCGAGGGCCGGTCTGTGTCTGTCTGATCCCAGCCCCTGCTCTTCTCAGGGAACCAAGCCTTTGGAAGAGGGAAGGGAATAAACGCTGAGCAAGACGCACACTCAAGGCTACGAGCCAACTGGGAGAAGAAATCGAGGTCTAAGGTTTTAGAAGAGTACTTAAATTCTGTAGTTAAAAAGGAGAAAGAGATGAAGAAGTAATTTCAGGGAGTTTAGGAAAAGAGGAAACAGTTTATAGATCTCTTCTATAAGGATCTTGAGAGTTGTTAGTAAATTTTATTGTTTTAATTTGAGAATGACTCATCATCGCCTCGGGCAGCCCAGATGTCACTATCAGCGAGAGAATAATGCAAGATGAGATTCAGCGGAGAACTTTAGGAAAAGAGGATTTTATTCTTTTTCTGCTGTCACTTAATCCCCCTCCACTCCCTTTGAACCCAACCCTTCGATACCCTGGAAGGATTGAGTTTTAAGGGATGGGAAATAAGGAGTGGAATATGACAGTAAACTGCATTATTTGAAAGTGTAAGAACAAAGTTGCTTTACCAGCCACATGACTCACGGTTCATTTTGATTCTTTTCATCTCGACTGGAATATGTTTAGGGCCCTTATGACCTGATCTAGACAAACGGAGAAAACACAAACGGTAAAACGAGCTGTCTCCTTTTTCAGCCTTATATTCATCTTACTAATTCCTTTTATTGGTGAATAATGCTTTGACTTGCTATAACTGGCTTTCACCTGAGGGTTTTCAGATGCTACATGGGGTGCCAGGTGCAGTGATGGCAGAGAGGAGGGAACACTTGAGCTGGGTCTTGGTGGTGGAAAAAAGAGGCATCAGCCATTCAGGGTAGAAAGAAGAATAAGGGAAGAGGTTTAACCTCCTTTCACCTGAACTAGCGTTAAAAATGAACTGTTCAAAAAGTAGAAGAAAAATAAAGGTCTAATGCATTAGGGTTCTCCAGAGAAACAGAACTCACAGGATATATATTTATATATTTTTATATATATTTATAAATGCAAGTATATATTCAGATATATTTATATATATAAAGGGATTTGTTCTAAGGGATTGTCTCACATAGCTATGGAGGCTAAGGAGTTAGAAGATGTGTACTCCACAAACTGGAGACCAAGGAGAGCTGAAGGTTTGTAGTTCCAATCAGTTGAGTCTGAAGGTAGGAGAATACCCAGCCAGCAACTTGAAGACAGGCAGAGAGAAAGCATTCTTCTTACTTAGCCTTTTATGCTATTCAGGTCTTCAGCTGATTAGGTGAGGCCCACCCACACTGAGGAGTGCAATCTGCTTTACTCAGGTTACCTCAGGTTAATCTTGTACATTACCAGTAGTGTATGAGGGTTCTAATTTCTCTACATCCTTCCGACACGTTATTATCTGACTTTCTTTATTCTAGCTATCCTAGTGGGTGTAAAGTGATATCACATTGTGTTTTGATTTGCTTTTCCCTGATAATTAACAGCATTGAGCTTCTTTTCACGTATTTATTTGCTTTTGGTATATAGTTGGAGAATCTCTTTTGCTTGTTTTTCACTGGATTGTCTTTTTATTATTGAGTTGTAAGAGATTTTTTAAAAATATATTTTGGGTATAAGACCTTTTATAAGAGATTTGATTTACAAATATTTTCTCCTATTTTGTGGATTGTAATTTTAATTTCTTGATGGTGTCCTTTGAAGCAAAAGAATTTTAAATTTTGATGAAGTCCTCTTTATGTTTGCTTTTTTTGCTTAAGCTTTTGGTGTTATACCTAAAATTTTTGTCAAATCCAAGGACATGAAGATTTACTCCTGTGTTTTCTTCCAAGATTTTTATCATTTTAGCTCTTTCACTTAGGTCTTTGATCCATTTTGAATAAATTTTTTTATATGGTGTTAGGTAAGGACCCCATTTTATTGTTTTACATGTGGCTAGCTAGTTATCACAACATCATTCGTAGAAAAGACTATTTTTTCCTATTGGTTGAACTTGGAACGCTTGTCTAAAATTAGGTGACCATAGATGTAAGGATTTATTTCTGTAATCTCAGTTCCATTTCATTGATATATCTGTCTCTCCTTGTGCCAGTGCCATTGTCTTGATTATAATGTTTTGTAGAAACTTTTGAAATCAAGAAATATGAATCCTCCTACTTTATTATTGTTCTTCAAGGTTGCTTTGGTGATTCTGGATCCCTTCCAATTCTGTATGAATTCTAAAACCAGCTTGTCCATTTCCACAAAGTCAGCATCAGCTGATAGGATTCTGATAAGGATTACCAGAATTTTGAATTTTTAGATCAGTGTGGGGAGTATTGTCATATTCACATTGTTAAGTCTTCTACTACATGAACATGGGATGTCTTTCAATTATTTAGATCTTTTAAAATTTATTTTAACAATGTTTTATATTTTCATGAGTATAACTTTTATATTTCTTTTATTAAATTTATTCCTAAGTGTTTTATTCTCTATGATACTATTATAAATTGCATTGTTCTCAACTTCATTTTCAGATTCTACACTGCAAGTGAAAGAGCTAAAAATGATTTTGTATATTGATTTTGTATCCTGTAATCTTGCTAAACTCACTTGTTAGTTCCAATTATTTTTTAAGTGCATTACTTAGGATTTTCTAACTATAATTTCATAGTATCAATGAATAGAAATAGTTCTATGTCTTTCCTTTCTTTCTTTTATTTCTTTCTTTTGCTTAATTTCTTTTACTTATTTCTCTTGCTCAGTTGTCCTGGCTACAACCTCCAATAAGGATATTGGATTTTACTACATGCATTGTGTGTGTCTATTAGGATGAAAATGTGATTTTTCTTTTTCTTCCTATTGATAGTTTTGATTGCATTAATTGAGTGATATATTTTTACACCAAACTCATTCGTGGGGTAAATCCCATTAAGTCATGATGCATAATTCTTTTTTATATATTGTAGATTTGGCTTGCGAGTATTTTGGTGAAGATTTTTACATCCATATGCATAAGAAATGTTTGGTAATTTTCTTTCTTGTGATGTCTTTTTCTGGTTTTGCTATCAGGATAATACTGGCCTCATACAATAAAATGAGAAATATTCCTTTTTTTATTTTTGGAAGATTTTTTGAAAAATTGGTATTAATTCTTTCAATGTTTGGTAGGTCTTAATGATGACATTATTAGAGCCTGGGTTTTTCTTTGTGGGTAGTTTTATGATTACTAATAAAATCTCTTTACTTGTTACAGATCTCTTCAGATTGTTTCTTTCTTCTTGGGTTAGTTTTGGTAGTTTGTGTTTTTCCAACAGGATGTGTACTCTGAGCCAGCACAGACTTGCATCTTTGATGGCATTTTGAACAGTTTTTGACATACAGAGCTGGTGCTCAGATGGCACAGGAGGTATAGTTGAGTGATTAAGCTGGTATATATATATATATATCATATAGATATATTTTACTGGTGATATATCATATATATCATATATTTTATTGGTGATATACTGACTGTTATATATATGTTATGCACATTATATGTTACTGTTACATATATGTTATACATATTATATATTATTGTTTCATTTCATATATATATGTGTGTATGTGTATCATATATATATATTACTGGTTGTTAAATATTTTGAGTATTACTCCCATAAATTTTAGACTTATAGTCATATATCAGATAAACACATACATCATTTTTCCTTTTATTCTCTTGCAACATATTGGAAAATGGGATTAAATACTTTTTAGAAGTGATGAGATGCCCAAATGATGGGATGCATTTGCTCAGAAAAAGTAAATGTTTATTCAGAATACAATGGATTTGGAAGTCCCTGGCCACCTTGGAAGGTATAATACCCTGACTGATTTTCTTTTTTTTTACTGGACTTCATTCTCTACTACTAACTACTCTCAATAAAGGAGATAAACCCACTATCTTAGTAAATATGATGCTATCTCAGTCTGAGGTGGCATTTAAAGAAGAAACTGACTCTGAAATTTTCTTTTACGTAATGAGTAATGAATCTAATATGTGTTACTAACTCACAGTCCATTCCCCATCCCCCAACTTCCAATTTTCTGGTCCAATTAATTAAAGCCAAATTAAAGGAGGACATCACCACAAATACAGCTTTAATTCTTTATTAATTTTAATCATAAGCAACCTTTCCATTGAAACCATATGCATTATGAATGTGTTCACAGAGAGGGGATAATATGGCAGTGATGGCATTTCTTGGCCCTTTTTTATTATGGTTTAGCATCAACCTGTTCAAACAAAAAAGAGCGGAGACTGATTAAATATCAGGGTTGGACTATAATGAAAGAAAAGTCCATAGCAAATATGTAGTGATTGTTTTAAATCAAATGTGTGGGAGGGTGGATTTCAGGTGAGAGCTCAGCAGTTACTCCTGATCTGGACAGAGGCTGTCATGTGGTTTTTCATTTGGTTTACAAAATGGAGCTGGATCTAAACAAGTCCCTGCTGGCTGGCCCACGAGCCAAGCGCCACATGCCTCCTTCTTTGGCATCTGACAATATTGTTATTAATATTACCAGCTGAGAGAAAGAAGCCACTGATGGTAACCTCTGCTTTAGAAAATTATGTTAACTCATCAAAGTCTTGAAACCTCCCAGGCTTAAGTGGAGTGGGAAGTTTAAAAAGTGTTGAAAAAAATGTTCTCTGAGTATTAAGATGTGCCAGGATTTCAATTTGCAACACTAGTGAGGCCGAGAGCAAGGTGTTTTATTTTTGGGTTTCTGCCTCCAGTTCACCTATCACAGTAAGTCAGAAGCCTTGAATTTCATTTCATTATGCCTAGACACAACCAACAGGCAATTGCATTTGACTTTGTGCTTTAAACCCACTTAGCGCTACTTGGCAGGTGTGCAATGAAAGGGAAAAGCCAGGCAAATGCTCCTTTTATGGCCAGGGCCCAGACCTTTTTGCTTGGGCTTTGCCTTGCCTTAGACCTCTCACACCATTCCATATTTTTAGCCTTTTCTTATTTCCTAGTGCGTATGTTTGAGGGAGCTTAGGCAAAAGGCACATGGCCAAGTCACTTGAAAGATTAGAAGGATCCTGCGTAACTCAATATTAGCTTTGAAAATCTGGCTAAAAGAGCTGACTGAATACATAAACCTCCATCAAAATTTGAACCCTGCTGACCGAAAACTCTTATGATCATTGAATTTGTGATGAACTAGAGGGAAGAAGGATGGAAATAGTATGTATTTTTTTCCTCCTCTATCTCTGGAATCAGTACATACCCTACAAGCATTATATGATCCAAATGTTGGGACTGTCCTTTATAGTTTCTAATCAAGTCATTAAAGTGGGAGGTCCTTTGCACCAAGACTTGGGTTTTAGGATCTGTCTCCGCTTCTTGTAATGCCTTTTTGTCAAGCTGTTTTTCCTTTCTTAGCCTCTGTTTTCCCATTGAAAAGGTAAGAGTAGTGATGTAATACTGTCCAAAATCTTTCCATTTTAGGAACTTGCAGTTTCTTCCATTCCATGGGTCTCTAATAAGATGCCTTTCCTGTTGATTTTATAGAACCAGTTTTTAAACGTTTTGTGAATATGGACTCCTTTGAGAATCTGATAAAAGTTACTGAACTAGACGTCCTTTTAGTCGCCTGCCCATTATTGTTCCTTGGGAAATCTTAATTCCATATGGTCCTAGTGGGATAGAAGGAAGCATATGGCACAGCCTAGGCTAATCATAGTATTACATTCCCCGGGAACCAGTAATTGATGCAAGAGGTGGGCAAGAGGTGTATGCAGGCCAGTCATAGTTTTTCCAAATAATTTGATGAATTGCACATAGAGAATTGCTCATGTGTCCTTTTTTTAGGCTGTAGACCTAATGCTGCTTCGATCTTCCCAATGTGTGGAGAAGGGCAGAGGACATAACTCTCACAAGAAACTATGAGATAATCATATAAAGACACACCAAAAGGAAATGAGAACAGAGTGAGAGAGGGAGAGAAAGAGACAGAGGGACTATGACCCAATAATATTAAAACAGTAAATCCCAGGGGCCTTGTCCCTTGACTCCCCATGCAGCCAGGTGGATCTATACATTTTATTCATCCTCTTCACCTCATCACTGCTTCATCCTCTTCACCACTTTTTTTTTAATTATATGATTAAACTAGTTTGAGTTAATTTCTCATTCTTTCTTTTGAACCCATTTTTTTAGACCCTTAGCTATAGATCCATTCTTCAGAAAATGAACCATTTAAAAAATCTTATCCAAACAATGTAATTTGAGGGTTGGTGTAGATCTTATCCTCAGTTTCAAAACCTCTCTCTTAGAATGTAATAGTAATAAAAACTTACATTTATGCAGTTCCTTATAAGTTATAAAGCAATTTCTGCAGAACCTTATTCAACAAATTACAAAAGGAAAGTTTTGTATTATATTCCCACTTTTTGAATAAAGGAACGGAGGGTCAGAGACATCGAGGCTTTCCCAGAGTTACATACCTAGGCAGTGACAAAGCCAAGGTCAGGATGCCTTTTCCAGCTTTGCTTTTTGGAAAGAACCCAGGAAGTGGCATGGGCAGGAAAGTCCTCTTTCTGAACTCTTCCATTTGCAGAAGAGCAGGAGTAAAGTTCAAGGTCACAGTGAAAACTCACCATAATTTCTCCTATTATCCCAGCCAACTTTCCATTTCTAATTGATTTTTCTCATGTTGCTTCTCCAGCTTGTGAGCACTGCTCAAACCAAATGTTTAAAAAACTTTCCCCTTGAAGATTTAATGACCCCCAATCTGTATCTGATTACTTGGTTCCATTGGGGTTTGGGCCTGTGCAACAGCCAAGACAGAAGAGCAAAAAGAGATCTCGCGGGTCATGCATTATGTATCTGCTGTCCCTGGATTTGGGCAGAGACCGAGACTGTGACGTCTTCACCAGGCTTAGCATTTACTCTGACCTGTTCGCTTTGTTTGAACATACTCTCTTCAGACTGCGAAGGGTTTAACTCATGAGTCAGCCATGTGCGACTACTCACACGCTAAATCCCAAGTAAAGTCAAGGAGATTTAGTTTCTGGGTTTGATCTTTAAATGACCAATGGATTTCATCTTCTTGTAAGGACAGTTAAAATCCTTCCCTTCCCCTCTCCCTATTCAGACCATCAGCTCTTCCAGGGAGAACTGGGAAGGCTGTTCCCATGATATCAATAAAGGCTTAGAGTAAACTAGTTAGGGAGAAAAATTTAAACTAAGTGGGATAAGGGTAGATGGGTCTGGATCTACCATCATGCAGTGTGTGACCCTAGATCAGCCATTTGACTTCTCCATTTTCAGTTTCCCCAGGAATAAGAGGAGATGCCGGTATCTGTGACTCAAAAGGCCCATCTCTTCTCTAAAGTAATAAGGGAGGAGCCATTTCATGTCGTGTGATGTCATCTGTGTTCTAGAGCACACTTGAGGTCTTTGGCTCTTACTTCATCTATTGACGTTCAGTTAGGTTTTCAAAACAGAGCCCTAGATGGAAATTTTTTCTTCCAGGTTGAGTGAGAACGTAATACTTTTGGAGATTACGCACATTCAAATTCTGGTTTAAACTGTTTGCTTTGAAACATTTGGTTCAAATTACAAAAGAGATTAAGTGTGTGAATATGTGTGCTTTTGACTTCTCAGAGAAATCAAGAAGTTTCTCTGAATAAGATTTGGAGAAGTCATCGTATGTTTCAGTTAACAGTTTTATTTGAGGTTGCCGACTCTGTACCTTGACTGGAATTTTGGTGGATGGATCAATATATATATTTAGGATAATTTCAAGTTCAGTTTAAAGGACTCCTTTTTCTCATTCTCTATAAGCAGGTAAAATACACAGCAAATGTGAGTACTGTTATAAAATAAAATTGAGATAGCATAATTAATTTGGAAATCAGAAATCATATGTTTTCTTTATATACATATCTTATAAATGGTTCATGGTATTCTGTAGACAAAACTTAAATTTTCACAAATAATCTGAAAAATGTTCTAGGCATAAAAACAGGTTCAGATTGTTCAATTCTAGTCAACTGAAACACCTTTAACAGCTCTCCACTGTCCATTAATTAAAGAGCAAATATTTTGGCTTGACAAGTAAGATCCTTTATAATCTGACCACACTTAAGTCATATTTTGCCTAAAATTCTAGTAATTTCCAGCCAAAACTACTACTATGTCATTTATCCAACATATCTTGCCCTTTTCCACTGATACACCCTGCCTTTTGTTCATCCTCTATTTATCGAAAATCTACCAATTCTTAAAGTGTGAGCCGAATGCTAATTCCTTCAAGAATCTATCTCAGGTTCGTCGAATGACAGTTCCTTCTTCCCTCCCCTTATCTGTGTCCTCACAATATTGTGTGGGTATTTTTTTGTGTGGCATTTAACAAACCTGTCTTACAGAATAGCTAATGTCAGAGGGCTGATAAATAGAATTGTCACTTGCTTAAAGGAAAGCCAACACATGAAAAACCAGAACTTTTGAAACAGATCCACTGGGAAATTTTTATTTTCATAGCAAGAAGATTCTTAAACTGACAAGATAATTTGCTGTGAAATTCCTTGAAATCACACATACTTTTAATGCACTGAATATTACTTGATTTATCACAGTTAGATTTAACTCAACTCTGTAGGGCACATACGTATTCCATAAATTGAGATGGTAAAAAAAATCGAGATGGAAATTCATTTTAGTCCATAAAAATCTAAAACTTAGGATCAGAGTGACAGTACAACCACTGGACCATTCATTTAAAATGTTTACAGTAGTTTTGTAGAATTTATTACTCTGGAGAGTTCAGATTCTCCACTGGAGAAGGGAATCTCCAGTCCTACCTACTGTCTGAATTCTTCCAGAACATTTGAGCAGAATCGTAGGAGACTTTAGTCATTTTATGAAATGACCAGAAGCCTTGCTCAAGGAATATAAACAACAGCTACTATGTTGAGCAGAGGAAGTAGGTTGTTTTGTGCTGAAAGGGAATACGGATGCCAAAGAGACCTTCATAGAAGAACATAGAATATTTGGATACTGAACTGATCTTTTTCCACTCAAATCCAGACCTTTCCTTGTTTCTAACTGAGTCTCAGAAAACTTCAATCCCTAGACTCTCTTGCCCTCTGGCTTCAGGTGGGTTTGGCCAGTAGGCAGGACAGATGGACTGGAGGGAGGGCAGAAAGAGAAATCCAGGGCCTCTTGTCTCCTCTCTACTTCATACAGGGTCTCAGGCCCTGGCTGTGTTTCCCCTATGCTTCCAGCAGAGAACCGTTTCCTCTATGATCTTAGCTTCTCCCAGGAAGACATGCCACAGTTCTGGCATGGTCTAGTGACCCTGGATTCTGGGATCTGGTGACACTGTCTCCTGGATATGAGCCTTGATTCTTAGGGGTGACAGTGATTTCTAATGTCTGGGGTGCCCGACTGTCCTTCTGTCATCTCAATTCTTCCATCATCTGCACAACCAATTTCCTGTGTCAAAATCCTTCTATTTGAAACATATACAGTGGTTTCGGCTTTTCTGGTCTGATCCTAACAGACAAAAACCTACAATTCTGAAACTCATCTTTCCAAAAAGACAAAGAAAAACTACAAGAAACAAAGCCTATCCTGCTTTAGGTACATTTACATATTGTCTATTATGAGTCTTTCAGTGGCCCTTGAAGACAAGCCTCATTATTCACGCCTTGCAGGTGATCGGCTAGAAATCTAAAGGTTATATCACTTGCCTGAGGACTGAAAGCTAATAGTGTCAGAGACGGGATTTGTCCTTGGCTTTTCTATTTCCAAACCTATTGCGCTGATGGGCAAGGATTCTTCTCTTCTTTTCAGTCATATAAGAAACTCAGAGTAGATGCATTCACCTTATTTCCAGGAGGGATGGTTTATAACTTGGAATTAGAAGATGCTTCTACCTACCTACCCTTCATCTCAGAAATAACTCATGGGGGTTTATGCATCATTAGTCACAGGAAGTGTTATTATGAAAAATAGTTGAAGAAAATTGAGTAGAAAAAAGTGTTAAAGTTGTCCTTTCTCTTTCTGGAAGCCCTTGGCAGTTTCACATGCGAGACCATTTGGGCCAGAGTCACACAAAGCACCATCATTAGGGATCCTGGATTTGACTATTCTGCTTTGAAAAAGTGAATATAATAATATCACAAAAAATACATATATACACAAGGCCCATTCTTATTCGTAGAAACCAAAATCTATCCTGGCATCTGGTCTCCACCTCCTTCCCACATGTTTAAAGCCAAACTACTGACATTACTCAGACACTTTCTTGCATTTTAGTTACTTCCTCTGACAAGAATTGTTTCCCTGTTGACATCTCAGTCCTTCTAGCCTTGGTCTGCTGGCTCTGATTTTATCCTCAGCAAACCCTGATTTTCCTCTAAAGTTCTCCCAGATCTCAAGACCCAACTCCTTCTTGCAACATTTACTTATGTGTATCTGATTATTTCTTACCTCCAACTCAGGAGTTCAGTAACTCCGGTAGCCATAAAGCTCTGGGGGATCTGGACAAAGAATAAGAAATGGGGAAATAAAACTGAAGTCTTGAAAGAAAAAAAGAGTTAAACTAATTTAGATTTGTGGCTAGGACTGAGCAGGAAGCCCAAAGGAGCATGAAGCTCCTGGACATCTGTGAGGAAGCATGAACTATCTGGAAGGGGCCGTGAATATGTTCCTTAGGGCCCTAGATGATGAGTGAGGGGTGCAAGCCCCGTACAAGAAACACCTGTATATGACACAGCACTTCGTAAAAGTAGGATGGGTGCTTTCTGGATCTGCTGACTTTTTTTGTGCTGCCGGTACATGCAAGCATAAGTAAGATTCCACATGGTGAGACTGTCATAAACAGATTTAAGCCCTGGATAAGCAGATTTTATGATCCTTCAGGCCCCTGCCAATACTAAGATTATAATCTGAAGCCAACTATGTGCCTTGATATTAGATAAGAGCTATATTTTCCTCACCAACTCCTTGTCTTCCACATATGCACTTGGACTTTATAATCCTAGACTATATTCCTATTCTCAAAAGCTGACTTTTTGCTGTGTCTTAAGTATCCAGATGGGGCCCAGTATGTGATAGGAAGAGGAAAAATGTGAAACAAAAGATAAGTTCTGTTAAACTCAGCTTCATCCATTTTCACAACCCAGCCAAGGATTCTCAAAGCAACATGTCTGCATCTCTCAAGTACCTCTGTGCCAACAGTCTTCACAAAAATCCTTTGCGACAGAAAAGGCCTGGTTCCTGGGGAGAACTAGCCGAGCCTTGCCTGCGTTGCCGCGGGTGAGGCTGCCTCACCCAGGGCTGGCAGATAACACGGTTGGTTACCTGCTGGAGAGGAACCAGCTCACTGGCGTGCCACGAGGCTGGCCGCTCGGGGTGCCCAAGGCACATCAAACTCTTACCGTACACGTGTCAGGAATGCTTGGGCGCACCCACTGTCCCCTCCCCTGCTCTCCAGTGGCCGTGGTCTTGCTCTGGTTTATGCATCGTATCTACCAGTACGTGAGGAATGGTTTCTGTCCTTTGCCCTTGGCGGAGCCCTTTTAGTTTGCTTATTTATCTATTTATTTATTCATTTGCCACGACCCACAGAAGAAGCCCTTACTCATAGGCCCGACGGATTGCACAGAATACACCTGGGCCTCATTACTCTCCACCATGAATGTGCTCCCTGGACTTCTGGAATCCCGAGGCTTCAGACTTTCTTTCTGCTTCTCTCCGCCAGCGCCTAGAACATCCTAACCCAACACTCTTCCCATGTGTCTTGTTTCTACCTATTAAGACTCAGCTCACCCACAGCCTGGCAAGTGCACTGCTTATCAAAGCAATAAGGAATGTGCTGGGGAGAGAAGCCCCGACAGCGTGGAGAAGGCGTCCTGTGCAGGCCAAGGCTGGTGGCGGGTCAGGTCATTTCTAATAGAGGATATGTGGTGCTTCTAAACCATCAGAAACAAGGTGGATGCAGTGAGAAGGTGAGACTTATAGTCGTGGGCCAGTAAGAGTGTTGTTAAATCTGTAAAACTAAATGATATAAAACCTGGATCATCAGGACTTTGAGGTCAGCTGTCCCCCTAAAAGTTCATTACCCACTGCCAAACTTTTAGATCTGAGATGGTGTTCACACCAGGAGTCCACTGGAGGATGGGGGAGGTCCCCAGGAAAACAGACCGCGGAACTCATGGCCAGTGTCTAAGGCAATGATTCCCTCGGGCCTCCCTATGGTACTACCGAGAGAACAAGGGACCTGTGGCCATTTACTTAAGAGGTTATACACTGAGGAATATGCATTCGTTTTGGGGACCATTGGGCATAGGGCTCCTTATCACGGGTAGGAACTTGAAGCATGGTTATGCCCCCTTCCTTTAGACTGGGAAATATGGTGCCAGGTAATAAATGTGGTCCTGGCCCAGGCCTGAAATTAAAGTGGGCCCACAGACCCACCAGTTACTCTCCTTTTTTTGAATTTAATAGAAATGAGCATAGTTGGTATTTATCAGGACCCCCTATATTGGCTTCTTCACTAGGGGTTTGAACTATCATGATGGGGAAAACCAACTGAAAGCCTCTGAAACTGCCTCCACCTCAAACCAAGACAGTAAAATAAAAACAATATGTTAAGAGAGAGTTTGCAGCAGGTCCAGGCTGTGATTCAAGCAGACGTGCTGTTTGGGCCGTAGGATGAACAGAGCCCATGATGTTAGAGGAAAGTGTTGTGAGAAAAGATACATGGGATTCATGGCGAGCCCATAGGAGCTGGCAAGAAGTGTGAATATCTTTGCATCCTGTATGAATATCACTGGAGAGTGTTCCGCACAGAAGACAAACCGAGCAGACAGAGCACCTCTGTCAGTTGACCTCGGTCAGCCTGTATCGTTAGCCATCCCAGGGGTAGCACAAACAGTGCATGAATGGAGTAGTGTGGTGCCAGGGGGTGGAGGTGAAGCAGGGTCAAGAGCATAAGCTCCACTTACCAAGGCTGAGCTCGATGCTGCTCCTGGCGATGGGCCAAATTAACAGCAGCAGAAATTAGGCGTAACCCCTCCTTCGACATCATCCCTCAAGGGGTCAACTAGCCACTAGGCAGCAAGGTGAGCGCATTTTACTCCTTTCACCAGAGAGGTGATTAATGTGATTTATCTTGAATGGACTCAACATATTCTGGGTGTGGGTTTGCCCATCCTGCCTGCAGGGCCCTAGCTGTCACCACTATCAGAGGACTTCTAGAATATTTAATCTACTAGTGTGGAATCCTGAATACCACCACATTGGACCAAGGCAACTTCTTTAAAGCAAAAGAGATGTGTCAGTGGGCACCTGACCATGAACTTCACTATTCCTGTCACATACCCGTAGCTGGACCCAGCAACTGCCCTCTATCAGAATAAACAAACAAACATATCTTTCGTTCATCCTGACCTGTCAAGCTTTGCAGAAAGAAAGCTCACACCTAAAATCCTACTCCTGCTATTTACTTTTCATAAGTTCCGAGGGAAAGAGATGTTATACAGGGAGCTCTTAGTATGGAGGAAGAGACTGCAATTATTTTTGATTGCTTGAAGCTGCTGTGAATACCATTTGGAATCTTCCTCCCCCTTCAAGACATTCTCCTCTTTTGATTCTTTTTGCATCAGTCAGCATCCCTCAGGAACAGTGCCTGTGTTATTTTTCATAGGATATCCCTGTCTGTTCCCTGCATGCTAGCTTTCTTGATGGCACATTTCTGTACAATTACATGGCTTAGCTATGCAGAGGATTTGATTCTCTAAACATACTATGGTCTGTGGGTTATGTCTGGCCTGCCATCTGTTTTTGTAAATAAAGTTTTATTGGAACACAGCCATGCTCATTCATTTGCTTACCGTCTATGGCTGCCCTCACACTACAATAGCATAGCTGAGTAGTTTCAACAGAGAACATATGGCCCTGCACAGCCTAAACTACTTATTATCTGGCCTTTAACAAAAAAGGTTTGTCAATTTCTGCTTTAAACCAGTAGCTGAAGATATCAGAACTGCAATATTTCCAGAGACAGATTTTTGTTTTAAATAGAAGATACAGACCACTTTGTCCACCCTGAGCTAATTCACCACGGTGCCATTCTCTTATCTCTCTCATTCAAAAGTGGATGTTTTTAAGGGGGAATATAATCTGGCAACATGGTTCTTAACTATTTCAAGACCCTGCTGTATGGTAGGCAGTACTGGACGACAACAGCTACCCAGCAGACTGAGTCACTGTGCAGAGGACTTAGAACAGTGGTTTTCTTGAGGGTCACTGTGTCGTTCAACGTGTGACTCTTTTTCCATCTTCTTATGTTTCCCTCCCAGTTTTGATAAGAGATAATTGACATGTAACACTGTATTAGTTTAAGGGGTACAACATAATATTTGACATACATATATATTGCAAAACGAGCACTGTCATAAGTTTAGTTAACATTCATCACCTTCAACAGTCACAATTCTTCTTCCCTGTGATGAGAATTTATAAGATCTACTCTCTTAGCGACTTTCAAATATACAGTCTTATTAAAGTCACCTTGCTGTATGTCCTTGCCAGGCCTGATTAGTCTTACAGCTGGAAGGTGCACCTGTGACCCCCCTTCACCCGTTCCCCTGACCCCAACGCGATGCCTCTGGCTCTGTTGGGTTTGTTTTCGTTTCCCCCCCACATATACTTGCCTGTTACTTTTCTCTCAATGGGTATGCATGCTCTGAAATCATGGCCAGCCACACCCCTCTTTGGGTTGTTCGTAAGGAGTCATCTGCAGATGATTGTCAATGTGCTCTGAAGAGGGATTCTTGTTATGTCTGTGTTAAGTATTGATTAAGTGAATCTTCTGCTCTCTCCTCACAGTCTTTCCACTAATTAGGTCCATGTTTCATTTTTCTAAGCGAACATCAATGTCACAGAGAAGATTTCCTATAGGAAAGCCAAGAGCTGAGCACTATCTTCCTTAAAACAAATAGATTTTTCATTGAAATCAACATATCTTTCTGAATTGAATAGGTTTTCATGGGGCCAATAAATTTCTTCAAAACAATGCATTTTTATTACAACATATTTTTGTTCAAACCAATACTTTTTGACAACCAGATATTAATGACCTGGCCAGAACTATAAATTTATCCCAAACTATGTGTTTTCTCAGCAGAAAATAATTTTTCTTATACAAAAACATTTTTATTTGAATCAGTCCTTTTCTGAAATCAGTTCTACTTCTGCAGGGGACACTGGGAACCTCTTTACTAAGAAATGTCATTTTGCTTAAAGGAACATGGCCTGGGTTGAGAGCCTCCTTAGTGGCTTACCTTAAACATCTTTCTTCAATAATGAATAAGGTAAAGGCTATTAAAGAAAACTTACTTGTTTTTTTGTCATCCAGAAATGCACAAAGGTATCAGTAGGCACTTCTTGTAGAGCCTCAAAGAAATAGATGTCCAGTCCTATCTATTGTCAAGGCAGACACAAGCCAGCAGTATCCTGCCTCCTCTCAGAAGTGCTCTGTAAATATGCCAACAAAGTGCATCAGAGCCACCATGCCAAGACGCTCTCTTTGGCACCAGGCAGCAACGCCTGTATTGCTTTTTTAAGAGGAAGTTATCTTGACATTTTGAATCTTCTCTGTATTTAATGGAGGACTAGGACAGACCTACTCTAAGGAAGAATATTCTTACTATCAGTTATTTCTACACATTTGTTTTCTTCTTTGACAAGAGAACAATCAGCCTTTTCCTTCTTCTCCTTCCCCACCTTCTTAGACACTGAGTATCTGACCATTCTCAAGTGGAAATTAAATGTGAGACATTCACACAATTGACTTAAAGGTTATAAGCAGTTTCTGGCCTCTGAAAGTTAAATAGCATAAAAACAATGCCTAAATAAATGTTGCCAGGTAGATGTACTTACAAGAGGTGTATTTCCACAGTTTCTTATTCATTCTTTTATCGTTTTCCTTTGCAAGTATATGCCCAGTTGATCAGTAAGGCCTCAACAAAGATGCATCAATTCTAGAATGTCTGGGGACTGCCATCTTTGTCTCAACTACAGTAAATTTATGGGACCCATGTTTCTTGCTACCAGTATGAGCACATTCATTTTTCTGTTTCCCACTCTTTTTTCATAAAAGAAAAGAAAAGCACAAAGGGAATGTTCGAATAATCACACAATGCTTTTCTAGACAAAGGTAGCCGTGAAGCTAAAGTTCTTGGCTGGCAGATTGTACCGTCATTCAAAATAGCCAATTCTCACCTAATGTAAAGAAGTCCAGTTTCAGGGTACCTGAGGCAATTCAGAATTAACAATGGGTGAGGTAAAAATGTCTGTATGGTAAAAAATTAAGGGTCCCATTGAATGGGAAAAAACCATTGAAAACAGAACACTGGGGCTGTTATTAATAAAAATAATTACCACTGTTAAGCATTTACTGTGTGCAAAAGGCATGGTGATGAGCATTTCACATTCATTTTCTTAATTTCAGCTTGGGGCAAATCTATGAATTTATTCCAATGGGTAGGAACCAAAGGAAAATCAGAAATTCCAGAGAAGCTATTTGCCCAAGCTCACACAGCAAATGAGCACACTGAATGCCAGTCTGTTGACTTCAGAGCCGGGGTTCTTCACACCACAATCCTGCCTTCTTAGGTCTGCCATTCACCTGCTAAGTGACTGGGGGTGGTCTTCCTCGTGCCTTGATTTTCTCCTTAGTACAGTGTGTTTTGGGTTCACAGATGTTCCACCCTATCTCCCTGACTTTTAGCAAGACATGAATGGGAAAATACTTCCAAACAAGGGATTGTAATAGAAATACATAAAGTTAACACTTGATAAGTTCATTTCCTAAACACAGATTGTGTGAATATGTTTTGGAGACGGTGATAGATTTTTCCCACACTTTGGATCACTTCTCTGTGCCAATGTGTATGTGGGACAGAAAGTTCTTACTAGCCAAAGTAGGATCTTATGCATCAGTGAGGAAATTTATTTAAGATGTAGAAAATGGAGCTCAGGTTACGTGATGTAGGTTAAGGTGATCAGGTCAGGATGAGGCTGGAAGGTACATTAGTAAGCGATAACAGTAATTGTATCAGACATTTATGGAAACTTTTTCTCTTAAGTTACAAAGCACTTTCACTTAGAATAACTCCTTTGATCTTCATAGCAACTCTGAAGTAGGCAGGCAAGAGGGTATTTACCCACTTAAAAATGAAGGCACCAATGTTTAGAAAGATCAGATAGTTGTCCATTGACAGGCAGCATAAACAGTTGGCAAGAGCAGGGCCATTTCCACTTGAGCAGGAAGAAAAATATTTAGTTGTCAAAAACAAAAACAAAAGACAACAGAATATTTCAAGGGCAAGGATAGAGGCACATACATGTAACATTCATTATATAAAGCATTTTCAACCTTTTACCTCATTTTTTCCTTTGAATCACTCTAAGACTTTGTCAGGTGCCCTAAGCTACATGAACATCGCCAGCTAAGCCAGGATTCACATTCGTGTTTTCTGATTTCAAGTCTAGTGTTTTTTACAAGAGCCTGTCCTGTGGATGTGTGGCCAGACAGTGGAATTTGGGAGGACATGGTAGGGTACCTGCCGGCCTCCTTCACGTATGGGCCATACAGAGGCAAGAGGGAGTTGATGGCTCAGATGATGGCCATGACGCGTGGGTGTCTCTGGTAAGACATGGGAGGCAGGGAACTGTAGCAGGAGTGGCTGCAGGCATCGCAAGCTATGCTTGGCTGAGTTCAACAGCAGTCTTGCAATAATACGATGCTGCCATATGTGCAAGGCATAGGGGCTGGCTATCTGAACATATGAAGAGAGAATCAGGAAGATGGGGGAACCAAAACTATCAGGCTGATTCCAAATAACTATCTGATCCTCATGAAAATAAACCCTATCCTTTGCAAATTCAGTTTCCTAAGTATCACTGTATGTGTGTATAGCCTCTATGATATGCTGAGTTCTATGGGAACCCAACATTATGCCAAAGACGCAGCTTCTCTGGACCTCACTTTTCTCATCTGTAAAATAAGTGGATGGAAACAGTTCATTTTCAGGGGCACTGTGAGTCTGCCATGCTGTGCTATAGTCATTTACAACCTGGTGGTGACAAAGGTGGAATGTCAGCAGGGCAAAGGCCCTTAGAGCCCACTTGGTTCAAACAATGAGAAACAGAGGAGCTAATTCAGGCTGGGACTGGAGCCTGTGTCTTTGGAAGCCAAGTCCCGGATTTCCTCCACCATAACTCAGAAGCTTCCACCAACTCCACTACGTGAAGAATCCCTGTGCTGGAGGAGACCTTCTCGGCCCCCAAGGGCAGCTGCTCATCCTCTGAGTCCGCCTTGTGGGAAAGCCTCCCCATGGGGAAACTCAGCTCGGCTGACATACGCCTCCAGCACAGAAAATACTCAATCCAGAGAGAAGCCTTTTATTTTTGTAAAGCTAAGCATTTTCGTTTTTTCCCTTAAATTGAGCTTCCATTTACTGCCCACCATTCCAAGCCACAGAGAACATATTCATAGCCTCTTTCAGATCTCTGACTCATTCATAATTTTTGGCACTGTTCTACACAGCAGGTTGCTCCAGATGGTTTCTGGGATTAATAAGGAGTCACAATTTGGAAAAAGCTATGACATCCTTCCTAAGAAACATTTTATTTTGTGCCAGCTACCAAGAGGATGTTTACATGGGGCAGGATATGGTGGCCAGCATAACCCAGGACACTTTCTCAAGAACAGGACCACTTTTTCTCCTGTACTATCCTCCTTCCTCCTTTTCCTGGGGACACAGTCAAATGTTCCCACCTGCCATTTCTAGGACCTTGACTCCTATGAAACTAAGATAATTGAAGGAGGTTTTCATAAGGCCAGGGAAGGAGACAGGCATTCCTTGAGCACAGTAACACACCCGACTTTTACCATTGAAGGGCTTGTTTATAAGGGTGCTGCTTCATTGTAAGGCTGCTCTGGGCAGGAGCCATTTCTTCTGTCCCTCCCGACCCCACATCCTGCAAGAATCTGAGGCTCCCTCATTTCCTGTCTGCTCCATTAAGGGAAAAGCTGGGCCAAAGGCCAAGAGGAGGAAAAAGCAGACTCTGAGAGGTGACTGTAAAGGAAGCAGAGAAGTTCAAAAAACAAGGAGAAAAAAAGGAAAAAGAAAAAGGAGTATTTTGAGGGCAGAAAAGAGAAGAGTAGGAGGCCCGAGAAGAGAGACTCTCCAACTCAGACCTCAAGTAGAGTCAATGTGAACTGAAGTTAAAATTTAAGGAAAAAGTAGTGGACTCTTCTGCATTATCCTCTGAACTTTGTTTGTGCACTTGACTGTCATAGTCAGGAGCTGTGGTAATTCATCTGGGCAGCACAGCAACCCTCCAATGATTATGGGTACATGGAAAGCTTGTATGGAGGGGGACGTGATGAAGACAGGCCTTTCCATCAATATCAGAAGCAAGACACATAGCCACTGTGAGATGTTCAAACCAGATGATTATTCATTCATTAATTCATTCCTTTAAATAAATCTGAACACTTATTATGTTCAAGGAACTTTATAGAAACCATGTTTTATCCTTGTGGCAGCAGCTTATAAGCTATTTGGGAAAATGAGACATTAAATTGCAGCAAAAATTAAGAGAAATTTCACAGGGAGCTTGAACCTTAAGTACCAAATAAGTAATTGCTATGAGTTCCTGGGAAGATTATATTTTGGAATGATTAGGGAAGGCTAGGTTGAGAAGGTGAGTATTCAGCTCAGTTGGAACTGGATGAAGGATGGAGAGGAGAAAATCTTAAACATGTAAAACATGTCAAAAGTGCATAAGGGAGTAATGAATAGACACAGTTTAACTGAAGTTGACTGTTTTTAAAATTACTAAAAGAATAATCCAGAAAGGTAGATTGGATGGATAAATATCAGACCAAAGGAAAGAAATGTTTTGATCAGGAAAATGACATGATGGAAATTATATTTCAGACAGAATATAGAATGGGAACAGAGAGCAGTGGTGAGGGATTGGAGGCAGATAGAGTTTGATGGGTAGATATCCATTAGCAGGATTTGGTAATAATCCAGGTGAGATTAGGATAGTGGAATTGGGGGAATATAAAAGATACATTTACAAATCCATTGAAAAGAGGAAACTGATTGGATGTGAAACAAGAAAGGACTCAAAGATGATTCAGAGATTTTTGAACTTAGGAGTTTTATCATTGACAGAAGATTATGAAGACTGCAAATAAAAAGGGGTTGCTCTATGAGAGAAAGAAGGAGTGGTTAGAGGAGTAGCGTACTGCAATGAATTTTGAACAGATTTGTGTTTCCATGCTGTTTAACCTGATAGTCAAAGACCTCCAATTTCTGACCCTGACTTGTCCTCATGTCAGATCCCACTTGCCCTGGACACCAGTGGCTCTCCACAATGGCACTACTCACCTGGGCAGGGTTTTTTTTTTAAATCCTTGCCCTAGGTTATCCTCCAACCAATTAAATCAGAATTTAAGAGGGTAGGATCCCCGTGTCCATCTTTTTTTTTAAAGTTTGTCAGATACTTCCATTGTACAGCCAAGGTGGAGACCCTTGCCTTACAAGTAGTTCCCACACGCTGTTACCAGTATTTCTTCCCTGGATATACATCTTCAAGTGGGTAAAAAGCTTTGTGATAAGCACTAGCCCATGTCAGCGACCAGCGCTATCAACCACCCAAGGAGCCAAACCCCCAATGTGGGCCCACCCTTGTTTCCTCTCTCTACCTCAAACTTTCATCTAAGTGCCAAGTCCTGCAATTCTACTTCTTAAAAGAGTTCTAGAATTTGACTTCTTTTGCCCCGTTACCACTTCCCAGCCCAGGTCATCATTTCTTGCAAACCAGATGACGGCAGGAACCTCCTAAGTCCTCCAGCCTCGCCACCCTTCAGCCCCACATCAACACTGTAGTGAAAAAGTTCTTGCAAAATGTAAATCTGTCATATCACTTCCCTGGTTCCATGAGGCCATGAGGATGATGTAAAAGATATTCTGTGAGTTGTCATTTGATGACTTGTCCAATTTTACATCTTGCCACCTGCAGCCCCTAACTGCTCCCCTCCACCTCCGCACACACCCAATGGCCTGGCCACACTGGGTGCTCTCCCTTGCATCTGGAAATTTGTTCATAGTGACCCCCTATGACAGTAACATGGTCCCCCTCCCTCTCCATTCTCCTCCCCTAATTTACTCCTGCTTCTCCTCTTTATCATCCTCCTCCACTTTTCAGCTTAGACAACAGACATTCCCACATGAAATCCTTCAGTGGCCCTCTAGGTGTGGATTAGATGTTGCCCTTATTGTAACATTTATTACATTATTTACTTACCTCTGTTCCTCATTAATCTGTTAGTTTTGTAGGAGTGTGACAATTCTGTTCACCATGTGGCCACCAGCAAAATGCCTAGAACACAGAAAAATAAATAATTTTGGAGTCACTAGGAAATGAATCCTCTATTATCATATTACACGTAAGCTGGAGGCAGACAGAGCAACTGATGCACATGTGTTCCCACAAAGCAAACACTGGGCAAAGAAAATAACTGCACAGAATGTGGGCTCATTCCTCATTCTGGTGTCCACACAGAAAACCAGTAAAAACACTGTACTTTTTTTAAAATCAGTAAAAGCAGAAAAATACTAGGGTTAGTCAAAACCAATCCAAATGTTTATCTCTTTGAAAGAGCATTACTGGTAAAAAAAAAATAGGGAGTTATCATCATTTGTGTGAAAGATAATAGACAAAAGAGTATAGCTAGTAAGCAGCGTTGCTGAGACACTGATCATGAGATTTTAGCTGGGACGAATTAAATACCCAAACTGAACGGTTCCATCTACTACCCTTTACTAGCCCATGCATTTCCTGAGCCCCCATTTTTGCCATTCTAAATGTTCCTGAAATTTAGATGCTCTCATGAGAACCCCTGCATTTTCTTACAAGAGAAGACTGAGATGAAAGTGTGCTGCTTCTACGTTTTGAGATTAAACTCCTCCAGGCATATGGGAGGGAAATTAAACTGTCTTGGATTTGTCACCTTTGGGCTCACAGCTCCCCTGGCACTCAGAAGAAAATGCTTGGCACTCAGGACCCATCGCCCGGCACCTTTAGGACTGAGCACATTACCTCTGTTCATTCTTCCGTGGGAGGACATTTCAGGCATGTAGCCACACCCTCCAAGACACAAGAGTGAATTAAAAGTGGATTTAGAGAGCACCCAGCAATGATAAACTGCAGTGCTAGGAGGAATAAATTCACCGTCTGCCTCCCTTTAGGCTGCTGAGGGGGGAACGGAGGAAAGGAGCACGAGTCGCCTTACACCGACACACAGCAAGCACGGTGTTGTCTTGGTCTCCCTATTCTGCAAAGAACCCATCAGAGTATAACAGTCTTATGTATTTTAGGTTCTAGTTAAACCAAAGGTAAATTAGAATCATGCCACAAAAGGAGTCCTCAGGGAATTTAATTCGAACCCACTGAATGCCAAGTATTCTTAGAAGTATGAGTGGAACAGACGGTAGAGTCATTTAATCCAAGGAGCATCTGATACTTGAATCTCCTCTGTGACACCTGGGCCGTGGGGACGTCTCACAGGTGCTCTCTCTTGACAGGAAAGTCCTTAACCAGCAAGAGTAGGAGGGGTTGCTGGGAGGGATCGTCAAGGTCCCACTTCCCTCTTGAGCAGCCTAGATGGGCAGCTCTGTGTCAACAAATTTCTACTGCTTCTTCACAGAACTCAGAACAGCATAAGCAAAAAAAGAAATGTCACTCTAAGATCCTATCCAGCCCAGAATTCTCTCTTGGAAACAAAAGCTATCTGGTAGGAAAATGCAATAACTGTCCTTCATGAGCTCCCCTTAGGGGCTGGGGAATTATAAAGAAACATCATGGATTTCCTCCCTCCCAGACCTCTCATGGGCACACTTCATCTGCCTCTTTTCTCAGCTGACTCCGTTCTTCTTGAATTCTGCCTCTGGACTAGCAGTATCCCAAGTGCTTTCTCCTCTTGGGACATATTTATTGAGATTCTGCATAGGAACATTCTCAGTTGTCCCCATTAGTCTCTCTCTATTTCATGGAGTGGCCCTTCTTGTAGTCCTTCAGTTTAGAGACACAACGACATTAAAATTACTATTATGAGCTCTTCTCTTGTTAGGTAAAGTGAGATCCATCCCTACACGTTGTTTGATTGTGGATCAGTTGCTATTTTTCATCTTTCTTTTCACTTTTTTCTTATTGTGTGGCTGTATCTTGCAACATCTGCTACTGAAGTATTCCAGCAAGACTGGCCCCCAGATCTGGGGTCTTTTGCAGAAAGGGATATATGTTTTAACTTTAAAATTGATCTTAATTTTGCATTCAGTGTCATTAAATATGTATTTAATTTAATAAAACATATTTTATATGAATATTAATTAAAGCTAATGTTTATAGGTGACTTCACATTTCTCCTAGCAGAGGAAGATGGAGCTAGGGAACAAGTATCCTCTATACTGAAAAAAAAAAGAAAAGGGCTAGAGTCCCACCCCTGTAACCTCTTCTGGTCTTTCACAATATGTCCCTTGCTCTCTGGACACAACCCCAAACCTGGATGATCTGGACCTTATGATAGTTCCCAGGCCCAGGAGGGTATCTTCCTCCCAAAACGTTCATCTCATGCTCAGCTGTTTTCCACCCATACATCCATCTACTAAGTATTTTTTGAGGTCTTATTATGTCCCAGGCACGGATATAAATATTCTCCAGGCATCTCTTCTCTTCCTCTCTAAATCCCTCATCACACAACCCTGTATTCTCATGAATTTGTGGTACAATAAAGGGTACAATAAGTAATGCCTGACCCTTCTTGAGTGTGCCAAATGGCCCAATGGTATAACTCCTTGTCTAGGTTTCTCTATTAATAAACTTAGACCAAAGAATCCTAGTTTTTACACCTGGATCTTCTGAGCTCCCTGCTGACTTATCAGCCTCTTTCCTATTTTCCCTACATGAGATAGGCCATGGAGACTGGGGTGATAGGGCTTATTAATTTTACTCTGTGGCTAACTAGCTGTGTGATCTTGAGCGAGCCACTTCACTTCCGGGAGTTCCTTTCTATCCCTGAAAAATAGGAATAGTAATTTTTACCATGTAAGGTTGTTGTTAAAGTGAAGCTTAAATAAGTCTAGTAGTGTAAAACCCATACATGGACCTGACTCATAATACATCTTCAGTAAGTAAATGTATTTCAAAACCCAGCTAGAAGAAGGTTCCAAGTTCCAGCTTTTTCTTACTGTGAGAATACAGTCATGCACAAATATTAGGGCAACAACAAAGAAGGCACATTGACAAACAATGAGGGAAAAGTTTTAGGAAAAATTTATATATTTTTAAAGCATAGTGGTCATCCTGAGGAAAAAAAGTAGGAGAGTTCCTCACCCTTATTTTATGTTGCACTAGGACTGTGTGCGGCTGTGAGGAGCGTCTTTTTAGCAGGTACAGCCACTAAAGGTCTTACCAGTATCCCAGCCTCAGCATGTAAGGACACTGTTGTTATGGCTGGAAAGCTATATGCCATGAGCTGTACAGAGTTCCATGTGGGAAGCTGGAATTTGAAGTTCAGCCTGAATGCTTCTGGAGCCTGAATGCTTCAGCCCAAAGCTAGCCCATCCCATTATTTTCCAAGTACAAATGGCAGTTTCCAAGGCAGTCTGTTTTAATGCAGTCTAGGGCAAATTATTACTATTTTTTAGCGAGGTATAATTGACATGCAGTATCCCATTCGTTTCAGGTGTACCTCATAGAGATTCAATATTTTATACATAATTAAATGGTCTCCATGATAAGTCTAGTTTCCATCTGTGAACATACAAAGTTATTGCCATGTTTTATTGACTATATCCTTATGTCATACTTTTTATCCCCAGGACTTAATTATTTTATAACTGGAAGTCCGTACCTCTTTATCCTCTTCACCTAGTTTGCTTGTCACCTAGCCCTTTCCTGTCTGGTCACCAACAGTTTGTTTCCTGTATCTGGGAGTCTGTTTCTGTTCCATTTGTTTTGTTTTCTAGGTTCCACATATAAGTGAAATTATACAGTATTTGTCTTTCTCTGTTTGACATATTTCATTTAACATAATACCTTCTGGGTCCATCCATGTTGCCACAAATGGCAAGACTGTATTCTATTTTATGGCCAAGTGATATTACAGTGTATATATGTACCACATCTTTATCTGTTCATCTATTAAAAGACACTTTGGTTGCCTCCGTATCTCAGCTAGTGTAAATAACGCTGCAATGAACATAGGTGTGCATCTATCTCTTCAAATTGGTGCTTTTGTTTTCTTTGGATAAGTCTCTAAAATTGGAATTGCTGGATCCTGTGGTATTTCTATTTTTAATTTCTTGAGGAGCCTCCATACTGCTTTCCACAGTGGCTGCATCAGTTTACATTCCCACCAACAGTGCACAAGGCTTCCCTTTTCTCCACATCCTCACCAGCACTTGTTATTTTTCTTTTTGATACTGACCATCCTGACAGGTGTGAGGTGATAGGTATTTCATTGCAGCTTTGATTTGCATTTCCCTGATGATTAGTGATGTGGAGCATCTTCTCAGGTACCTGTTAGCCACCTGTATGTCTTCTTTGGAAAAATGTTCAAGTCCTCTGCCCCTTTTTTAATTGGGTTGTTTGTTTGTTTTTTATATTGTTATATTTTTATAAACTTTGGATACTAACCCTTAGCAGAGGTATGATTTGCAAATATCTTCTCCCATTCTGTAGGGTGCTCTCTGCATTTTGATGGTTTCCTTTGCTGTGCAAAAGCTTTTTAGCTTGATGTAATCCCATTTGTTTATTTCAGATTTTATTGCCCTGGCCTAAGGAGACTGGTCCCAAAAATTATTGCTAAGACTGGTGTACAAGAGCTTACTACCTATGTTTTCTTCTAGGAGTTTTATGGTTTCAGGACTTACATCCAAAGTCTTAATCCACTTTGAATTTTATTTTCACATATGGTATACAATGGTTGTCCAATTTCATTCTTTGGCGTGTAGCTGTCAATTTTTCACAATGCCATTTAATGAAGAGACCGTCATAGGGAAAATTATTTTTCTAGACTGTTTTTTCCATTGTGAACTTCATATGGGTGAAGAAAAAAGTGACAAAGAAAGTGAAGCCAGAAGATTGAGATGGGTAGGACAAAAGATTGCACAACCTTAGAAAGAATTTACAAAATAAGACAAGAAAGTGAAACCTTGCCACAAAGGGATGCCAGGAGGACTGATGAAGTGACTGGTTTGAATTGCTCTGCGTTCCTTAAAAAAAAAGAGCTTTATAAATAACTGAGGCCACTTTTCTCTTTAAAAGAGAATTAAATGAATGTTGATTGTTTGCTTAACTAGCACAAGTTGACCTTTATTGCTAGTGATTTTCTTTTCTTCCTGTAAAAGGCAAGGCCCTTGAGATCATAGGGCAACTTCAACAGGGGGGAGCTGCCCGGAATATGCTTTGCGGATCCCCAGAAAACCGTCTTTGTCCCAGACGGCCTCGTCCAGGCAAGCATGCAAAGTGCATGGGATAAGCAAAGGGCTGGGTGCCATGGCATTTGTTTTCCATTGAATAGGATTAGGGATTCTGACATGAATGATTAATCACCACATTGCAGACGGCTGACAAACACAGGAAAGAGTCCACTCGGAATGGATGGTGTACGCAATCTATTCCAAACAGCTGCTGGGTGTTCCTGTCTCTCCCACCCTCCCGACTCTTTCCTCAGGTTCCTGAATTCTGGCTTCTGTCTTTCTCATACTCTTTCTCCTTTTCCTCTTCTAACTCCATCTTCTCTCTCTTTTTCTTTCTTTGGCAATCATTTTATTTCCTCCTCCCCTACCTCATACCCTCTTTGTTGAGGTTGATTCTCTCTTTCTTTCTTACTTTCCATTCTCAACCCCCTCATTGTCTTAGGTACATATCAAGCCAGCACCTGGTCTGGAGCCTGATGGGGCACATTGAGGGTTTTGTACGGGAGGGTACGGGAAGCTAGATTTGATAGCACTGGGCTAAATTTCAGCCTTTCTCATCACACTCCTATGTACAAGGGCAATGAGGTGGACAGTGCCCCTCCACTGAGATGAACATTCTCAAAAGAACTGCGCAGAGCCACGCTATGTTACGTAAAGAAAATAGCAGCAAGAACAGGATTTGCATTTTGTTTGCTACTGCTTGTTAACCTACTGTTTAACTGTACCCCAATGTTTTCTTTGTGACTATTTGGGTTTGGGAGAGCTGTGTTTGCTATCACTCCCCTTTGGTAGATGATCACAAGTCCTTGAGTTTTGACAGCTCAGGGCAAGAACTCCCAAGTCCGATTTTCTTGTTGGAGTCCTGGCTTTACTCTTCTTAATCTGTATGGCCCTCAGTCTGTGGTTCTCTATGCTTCGCATACATTAGAATTCTCCGGAAAACTCATAAAAATCAGACTGCTGTTTCCCACCCCCTTGAGTTTCTAGACTCAGTAAATCTAGACTTGGGTCCAAAAGTTTGCATTTCTAGTAGGTTTCCAGGTGACCTTGATGCTGTCGGCCCGGGAATCCCACTTGAGAACAACTTTTCTAAAGGATTTCCTAGGCCTCTATGCTGCTGGTTCCTTTCACACTTATAGATGCATACAAGATCTGTGCCCTAGCATATACAGCTTAGAAAATTCAGAGGTACTCTTACAGAAAGGAAATATCACTAACAAAGTGGAACGAATGTCAGGAATGAGTATAATGTGACCAAGAAAGTCATCTAAGACAAAGGAAAAAACTGATGAAGAGTTGTCGACCCATCCTCCAGAATCTTTTCCCATAGACACCCACTGACGGAGCACCTTCTTCTCTGTATTTGTACCTAATGAGCATCTCCCCATGTAACTTCCCCTCAGTCTTCGCTTCACTTATCATATCCAAGTCGGCGGTCCAGGTGGACGTGACCCACGTGTCTTTGAGGAATCGCCTGCCTACATTTTAAAGTTCTCTCTATATTTAAACTTACCTAGGAAGTCCAAGCAAATGAGCAAGCCGGCCGGACCTCCATCTGCCCAAATTGCAGTGTAGCTGGCCGCCACCAAGGTTCCTCTTAGCAAGCTGGGATCAGTGAGAGACTGTAATTGAAACTGAGCATCATTAATTTTATACCTTTGGGCCATTCAAATCTGATCTCACTACAATGACATCGCGGATGTGGGGACGTTACAAAGAATTGCCAACAAAAGGAAGATTGGCATGGACCCACCATCTGTACACCCTGGACTCAAATTGGATGCTCAACGTGGGCCCCCTTCTACTGACTCTGATTGTTATTTATTTTTTCATCATGCCCGGATGTGGATTTCTGCGCATGTGGTAACAACTGTAAAAGCTCTGACCGGCCTGAGATGCACTAACGTGAAAATAGCCTCGAGCGTGGCCTTCCCTGGGGTGCTGGCTTTCTCAATGCTCTTAGCCCCTTGAAACAAATGGCTGCAAACCCAGGGCTGGCTTTCCAGAGACAGGTCCAGCAGCCCAAGGAATGCAAAGGTACTGGCTTCTTGCAAACTCACATCGAGCAGCCCTGTCTATCCTGCTGACCCCACCTACTCTAAAGCTAGTCCTGTGGGAGGAATTGTCTCAACATATTTGAGAATCTACTTCAAGTGGCAGCCTGGAAGGGAGAATGAAGGACATTGGCCCTCGGTGAGGAAATACGATCTTAAAGCCTGTGGATAAGGGGATTGCTGTCACACACGTGGTCCCGAAAAGCTGAGCTGTCATATTTAGCTAACGGATGGAAAACTTTGGAAATATCAAAGCTTAACATTTTTCCAGTAACATGAATTCACTTACACTGTACATAATTTTTTTAGATTACTCATTAAGCTGTTAAAACAGCTTTATATAGAATATGAGAAATATGCTCGGGTGTACGTGACTAAGAGTCTCTCAAGTTTCGTATCTCCTAACTCTTTTTTTTTTTAGTATAAATTTGTATCTGAGTGCTTTATTAACATAGCTTTTTGCATATAATTCCCCTAGTGGTTTTTTGTTTTAAAAGAAAGTATGACTGGAACACAGGTACTACCAGTATTTAATAATGTTTGCATTTTAAAATTCTACATAGATTGTGAGGTTAGCACAGCGATGGGGCCCCTGGGTGAGAAGCTGAGGTTCACTTTGCTGCTGTTGTTCATTTGGAGGCGGCTTTTTTAACCAGGCAAATCTGAACAGATAAGAGAATAAAGCTTAGACCAAGATAGGCTGCTTTCTTCCCCACTCAACCACCACCAAGATCTTCCTTCTTATACATTGTTAATAGTAGACCCAGAAACTTTGCAGGGTAGAGTCCTCAGACGGGACATGAGCATACACACACCCGCTTTTCCATCAGAACCTCGCCCCATTACAGCCCCTTACACATCTTGTTCTCTGCCACATGACCGTGGTGCATAAATGAATTAATCTGAGTGTGGGTGGGAACTCAGTATCACTGAAACTTGAATATTTCACCCAAACTCTCTTATCATACATTTCCTCGTAGGTACAATGCTAACGTACCCTTTAAATCATAGAATTGTGTTAGTGAGTGAAATTGAGTTAGTTACCTGAAAATGGCTGTAGCATTGGTTTGTTCTGCTTCCTGCATCTCCATCCCTCTCTTCCCATGCACACCAAGAAATTCCAGAGGGGAATCTCAAAATTAGTATGGGTGCAAGAGATGATTTTTATTAGTGGTGCATTGGGTAGAGGTGATGCTTTATGACACATCATAGTCTGGAGCCTCCCAACACGGTTTCAAACATATCAGGATGCAGCGCATTTTAACAGGAAGTTAAAATTTAATGTGGCAACAAAAATGTATTTGCACAAAGCATGACGTAGGGTTCATCGTAACTGGGTGGAATCTCACTTTGGGGAAGCAGGGCTTGCCAACCTCTCGTCTGCTGTCGCGAGAGCAAGGGAATCCAGTACCTTTAACCCAGACGGTGGAAACCTGGAGCGCAGACTGGGTGGGGCTCCCGGGAGCTTAGGGAGGGCACCTTATCCGAGGCTGAGGGCCTGTTCCGGCTCAGGTTGCCTGACACCTGAGGACTCCATGGGAAAAGCTGTCAGAAAGCTTGCTTGTCGTCTGTCAGGCCAAATTTGGACGTGAGACTGAAGAAAGACGGGTCAATTGCTTAAATAAAATTTTGGAGGATATCTGATTTGAACTTATCAGGACCATGCTAATTCCATGTGAGGCCCGACGTCTCCTGTTAGCAGTTTCAGGTTCTCACTGCGCTCCCTCCCACACAAACCAGTGGAAAGGGAAAAGAAGAGCTGAGTTCAATTAAATCATAAAAAAATAATTAGTTCTAATTTTCTAAGTAAACGTTGATTTAATCATTTCCAACCCTCTTCCCTGGCCGCAAACAAAGAGACAAAAAGATTTGTTTCCAGAGACAACATTCATTCGCAGCCTAAGCCCTGGAAAACTGAACGGAAGCTCACAGCTCGGCTGGCAGTTTTGGCAATGAATTCGAAACGCTGAGAACTAAAGACTCGCCCTCTCGTCTTTTTCATGATATCAGGACATTGTGGGAAGTATGTATGCTTTAATCTTGAATCTCTAGCAGGTAGCACAGTGCCAAGCACAGGGTATTTGCTTGACACGTTTTCTCTGTGCATGAATGGATGGGATGTATACATGTGAGTCACTTACAAACTCAGTTCTCTACTTCATTTGACATATATATGTACATATTGGGGCATTTGTGTGACTGTGTGGAGGGGATATTTGTGTATAATGGACATACTGATACATCTTAATGCTTGTCAGGAAAATTACGTTTACACGGTCAGGTATATATTATTCACTGTGGCCCTTTGAAAATTACAGAGTGAACCATTCTGTTTTTATTCCAACAGAATTCAACAGTGATCTTTTATTTCTTATATTTCTCTTGCTTTTCACAGCTAAATTTGTTGACCTAAACATGATATTATAACAGATTATATAGACTATGTGTTAAAATATATAGTATATGTGCTAAAATATATAAAATTCATGATTTAAATAGATAAATATTTCTATAAGATCTGTTCAAACAACAATATCCTCTCATCCTATGCCATGCCCATTCCCAACATGCAATGGCTTTCAACTTTTTAGCAATTTCTTTTGGAACTCGTTTCCATGTTATGCTAACCTGCTTACTCTGTTATTTCTTAATTTTGCATTTGTAGATGTTATCTTTCGACTTCACCATCTGTAAAGTGAAGTTTGAGTTTGTTCTCCTCTGTGCACACACTCACACGCACATCGACTATTCTCTGCCTTTCCCAGTGTAATCGTTTCACATGTATTAGTGAAATCCACAGGCAAAGCTGACGTTCTTAAGATTATATAATTACTGCTTGGCCACAGACGGCACTGTGACTGCACTTCCACTTCGTGCAGGGTTTTGTTCTTCAATGATCATCACCACCTTTTTCATGTACCAGTGTAGGACCACTTATAGTGGAACTTCTGACAGTGTTAATCCCCAAAACAACAGGTAATCTGGGCCCATCATGCTAGCATCATTCTGGGGAAATATATTGTTAATTCTTTGGTAATGTCCTCTCCCGTTTTCTTGTTCCCTTTCTACAACTTCTGTTATCCACATGCTTGAACTGTACACATTGATACTCAAATTTTGTAATTTCTCCCTGATGTTGTCATTTTTCCCCATTTTGGGGTGGTACTTCTCACTCTTCGAAAGTCTTTATTTTATTCATGTGATTGATTTCTATTTGAATATTAATGATGGCATTTTTTTCCTTCTACGTGATTTTCTCTGTTTTGCTTCTTCTTTCTTCTCTTTGTTCCTCCTTGTATGTTTCCAACTTACATGTTAAGTATTTTTCTCCAAGGTCCGGTGATTTGGACTATCCATTTATATTTAAGAGTAGAGACTCAAAATGTGATTGCATGTGGGTCAGCTGACAGATGAGTAACCCTAACCCTCATGGGAAGGTTATTGTTTGTGGATTTGGGGGGAGATGGAGATCATTCTGTCTCATTTCTTGCTTTCTTTCCTCTGAAAAGAGGTCTGCTTTCTTTTGAATGCAGTTCCTGAAAATAAAACAATATTGGCAACTGGAGATATTTCATTGTTGTTGTTTAATTTCACTATCATACTTTAGCGCAGCAGATCCTTATAAATCTGATTTGGAAATCACCCTGGGACTATCCTGAATGCAAAGCTGGAAGAGGAAATTTAGAATTTGTCATAACCTTCATGACAAACACTTTTAACAGAAAAGTGCTGTTCATAAGAAAGAAACAGCTGGATTCCTACATGAGAGAACCAGTTGGTTCTGTCCCTCAAGGTTTTCTGATCTGATTAGTGAGGGCTAATGGGAAGCAATACTGACAAGGTTCTTAAAAGAACCAAACTGTGGGGCACTTCCTGGGGCCAGACTTTTCTCAGGTAGCTCTCACTTAGAATTGCTCACACAGCTTTTTCCTGGGACCTTGCTTCTGGGTGTTGGTGGCAGGAGAAATGCAAATGAACTAGATGAAACAGGCAAAAATCCAGCATCTCCTTCCTTACACGGGGCCCTACAGAACCAGAAAGTCAAGCCCCTGAGAGCTCAAATTCTAGTAATTCGCTAAACAGAATGGCCCTCGGGACCTCAAACAGGGGATGCTCTGGTGGAAAGAAGTGAGCAGCATGCTCATTTTTCCAGCCAAACATCCAGCCTGAGATCAAGATCTGCCATTCCTGCCTTCACCAGGGTTATCAGGTAATGAGAGCTTGTCAAGGATTTGGTGATGTTAGAAGAAAAGCCTTTGGAATACTACAAACCGTCACGGTGTTTTAGAAATGGAGCATGGTACATCACGGCCAGCAAGACCCTTTTTGTGGGATGTGATAAGCAAGGGGAGAGCAACTCGTGTCCACACTGTGAAGCACTGCCATGTCGGTCACCAACGAGGTGGTACATCGTACCAGACACGGAGGAAGTTATTTGTACCATTTCCAATGCCAAGGAAGCAGAAAGGGTGCCTCTGGCCATTACTTTAAAGCTGTAAACCTTGCGTCTTTGCCCCCAGTGGGATATGCTCTAAATCAGCCAAAGTCAAAAAGGATTCAAGAAAACCATAAAAAAAAAATGAAGACAAAAAAACCTTCCCAGATTATTGCTGGACAGACAGACAGACAGACAGACAGACAGACAGACACACACACACACACACACACACACACGAGTGTTAATACAGAAGAGACCCAAGGAAAGGAGCACAGAAGTTAACAGGTGAACTAGCAACTGGAATTAGGAACAGTCCAAATGCATGGAGCTTTCTACAAGATAGTTGACATTAAAACTGGACAAATGAAAGATGACTTAAAAAGATGATCGGCTCTGCAGAAGGGCCCACCTCGGTGCTCCTTCCCACGTTGTTTTCCTTGAGGCTTCTGATGGATTTTAGATTATGAACTAACCGATGCACTGGTGGAGAGGTAAGCTGAAGGCTGAGCAGTATGGACAGCTGCTGCCAGGTGAAAATTAATTAGAAAAGGAAAATAGAGTCCTTGAATGGATCATTTAGGGAACTGGGAAAATGAGAACTCACTGGCAACAATTTGATTTTCGTGTGGCTTTTCAACAACATGATTTTTTGGTAATTGGCAAGCTACAGCCACAAAAACCCATAAAATCAATATTTATTTCTCAAAAGCTATCCACAGTGAGCATATCTGAAACTCATTTGGAGGAAGGGGGAACCTGTGCCTTCTATCTGGGCTTACAGCAGCAGTTTTACTAAGACTTTTAAAATTCATAACCAATAAAATTAAGACACCAGCAAGAAAAGCTTTGCACTTCGGGCGGCAGGGGAAGCAGACACAGGGGTACTGACTTTTCTGTTTTCTTACAACAGGGCAGTTACACAAAGCAAAATCTATTATTTTGCTGTTTCTTTCATTTTGTATGGGGACCCACCAAAATCTGACGGTCTCAAAATTAAAGGCAGTCCTTTATTAGCTTAAAATACATAGAAATGGAATGTTTACCCATGGTCTTTAGGTTTTCCGCCCTGAACGTGCTGTAAACACCTCTGGGTGGTGCAGCAAAGGCCACGGGAGGAAAGTCTGTGGGCTGCTGACCCAGACCTTGCTGGATGACCACTGCCTTCTATTTGGTCCCCAGTAAGTAAGTACTGGGGCTGGAAAGGGGATTAGAAATCACTTTGTTATTTGTTCTACATTAAGGAATATAGGCTTCGTCCAGTCCAGTGTAGCCCAGCTAACCAGGGCCAGCTCTCCTGTCTTGCCTGAGATGCTGACAGGCTGGTACAGCTGTGCAGGATGGGGGGCTCTTAAGGGGAGGTTCCTTTAAGTTGAAAGGGTTTCATTTTCAAGAAGTATTTATTGGGTACCTACTCAGAGCAAGTCCCGGTGGAAGGGAAGAGTCTTTTTTGCCCAAGTTGAGTATAACACAGTCCGGAACAGGTCAAATACAGGAAAATAAACCCAACTATGTGCAATGACACGGGACTGAACATTTCACGAGGAGGCTAACAGCAAGGATCAGCAGGGCCCGGGGACATTATGGTCAAATACAGGAAAATAAACATAGTGGTCATGTGTTTCTGAGAAACATTTATAGGAAGCAGTCGTGCCACGTGTCATTTGGTTCTTGGACCCAGAATTCGCATCTGTTTACCTAAGAAGATGGAGACTTGCTAGACCTCTGACGACGGCTTTGGGCATCTCCACCTCCTGTCACTTCAGTCCTCACAAGACAAAGAACTCGGGAATGGGAGAGATTTGAAGAGGGCAGGATGTAAGCCGGGCACCACGTAACACCCGTCTGCATTCTCATTAAATGCCGCAACCTTCACTATTAAATATGCTCTTGACCTTGTCGGACAAACTCCAGAAGCAAATTTCTCATTTGCTGGCCTCTCCCTGGGCCACTGCAACATACTGTCGCTCAGACAAGTACTGTTCTTAATGGGTTTATGGGAAAGGCTTGGCCTGCCTTTCCATCTGCACCTTCTGCTGGTTCCCTCCGAAAAGCAGTCGCTTGCCATACGACATTCCCTTGAATTATTTAGATTGGTAAATCTTTCTGCATCTCACATCTTTAGTCCATCTGTTAGCCAGAGCTTTGCCTTTATAGGAAGTGTCCTTTATGCATGCTGGCATCTGTCAGCAGTACACTTCCCTCTTTATTCATGATCTTCTATGGGAGAGGGTACGAGCTGCAGAAACACCGCATGCCTGGTGCGCATTTCATTTTAATGGAAGATTACATGACTGGGGTGCTGGTTTATTACCTTGCTCCACATGCGTCCATTCATCACCTGGCAGCCCCCTCACCCAGCCTGTTAGGGGGTGCCCTTCTGTATGCAGCCCCTGGGTCCCAGCTTTATGCACAAGAGAAAACTGATCCTTTAAAACAAAAAGATGAAAGATCATGAGAGAAGAAAAATACATAATGGAGAACCATGGGCCAGGGGACAGGGAAATGGTCTTGACCTCAGGCCAATATCCAGATGCAGACATGGAATTACTTATACAAATCACTAGGTGCATTAAGGAAAATGTTACTGTGGACACCATATCGTAGCTTAGTATAGTCTCCCTGAAAGCCATGTTCCTAAAGGTATACTTTTTTTCTATTTCCCATTCATAGGATAATTAAATCTCATAGAGGCCTGCTTATCCAATTTTTGTTTTTAATGCTGGAATGGCCTTTATGATACTGTTTCTCAGATGTGGAAATCCACAAGAAGTAATATTCTATAAGAATTCTAAAATCATTTTATGTTACCATTTTGGTTGATTGGAAAATATAAATATGAGGAGAACCTAGATGGGGTGATCATATATCCTGGTTGCCTGGAACATTCATGCTTTATGCCTATTGTATATAAATTAATGCCTGATAGTTTTATCACCCTCTTCTCACTCAGAAAAGTGCTGGTGACCCTAAATTACAGTCACCCTAATATAAAATCGTGTGGATGACCATTTATATCTATCACCAATATGATTTCAATGCCCACATTAGCAGTTGTGTTTACTTTCCCATTGAAACCATGCCATACTTCTTTAATTCCTTGAGGCAAGGACCTATATCTCTATTTCGAAAATGATTTCTCCTTCTAACCAGGGTCTTTTGCAATGCAGCATTCATTCATTTGCTTAATAAACATTTAATGAGTGCTACCATGTTCCACCTTCTTTTCCAGATATTGGGGATACAATGTAAACAGGAAAAATGTCTTGGCTCTGGGGGGACTTACATTCATGGACAATGACTAAGATTATATTCCAGTTGAGAGCCACTTATAGTTTATTATACATATTTACACCCATGAAGGACATATGGTGTGTTCTAGCCGTGGGTGGGCAAAGTTTTGTTAAGCAGCACAGATAAGCAGAGTGAGGCCACCAATGGCTCAGGAAGATAATGAGGCCTGGTGATACACGAGCTCCTATCCCACATGAGGCGTATTCCTGATGCCCTCCACTGCATTTGATACATCATAAAGGGAAATGAATCTGATGAAGTCTGAGTTCCAGCACTTGTTATGGGGACCTGTGGAAAAACTGGAAAATGATGAAGCTATATATGGGTTAATCCTATAAGCACCAGTGAAAACCCTCCAATATTTTATTGAAAGAGAACATTGGGGAAAACATACACACACAACAAATCTAGACTTCTGTTAGGTGATCAGTGAGAACCCATCAAGCAAAGGTTTGAAAGTATAGTCAATTGATAATTCCTTCATTTTTATCTTTCAACTCTTTCATTTGATTTCTATTTCAACTATTATTTTTTTAATTTTCGAGAGCATTCTCAAGTGATCTTCCCATTTCAGCCTCTTTGATCCCATATTCTGAGATAGTGGGCACCTCTTTAGGGTTCTGAGCCTTAATTGGTTGCTTCTTCTTGGCCCCTGCTCTGAAAACTTGGGCTTGGATTTTTTTGCTCTGCTAAGTGAGTATAGGCAGTCTAACTGCTTTCTCTTTTCCAAAATGGCATTGATATCTTTATCTGCTACCATGTTCTTCTCTCTTCTTTTGAATTTAAAGATTTGTATCTTATCAAAAAAATTATTCTATATAATTCTTATAGAGAACAGAGATAATAATTTGCAATCCATCTTCCAGCTTTAACTAGAGATCCCTTTCTCTTTTTTTTCCAGGAGAAAGATTTCTGGTTACTACTGCAGGTCTTCCCATGAAAATGTATTGAGCTCATTTCATCACACAGTCCATTCTTCTCTGGTTTATTTCTACTCCCAATTATAATAAAGATAAAATACAAGATCCATGGAATTAAGTTTTGTTTTATATTGTCACTAAAGTGACAATGAAGAAATGATGTATATATATATTTTATGTATTTGTAAATATATATATATATATATATATATATATATGTATGGCCCTTATTTTTAAATGAAAATCTATGTAGGATTTTGGTCTCCACAAGTCAGGAGGTTTGCTAGAAATCATTAAAAATAAAGACTGTTGCTCCCTATTTTCCCTGCTAAGTGAAATCTCAGCTCACCAAATTTTCCCAGCCTTCTGGACAGGTAAAATCTAAGGTAAAAGCCCCAAATTTCTCCCATTCTTCAGATACCACATTTGAGCCGGGATGACTGGGTGGTTTGAGAGGCCTTGCTGCACTAGGAAATCTACACAGGAAATCGTCTCAGCCCTGGGCATCAAGGCCAGCTTCATGGGTTTCTAACATGGACAGTTGTCTGGTGTCCCAATCTCTGAAGAACCCAGTGCTTTGGTTAATGCTCTGCTATCACTGTCTTGACATTCTTAAGGATTTTTTAACAAGAAGTCCTATGTTTCCATTTTGCCCTAGGCCCTACAAATTACATAGTCACTCCTGCCTGACATACTGCAGGAATCCTTTACAGTTGAGAGAGTAGAGGGTGATTGTTACTCTGGGAGGAGGGGATTCCCTACCTGGGGCAAGTTCTCTATGAAGTCGCTGAGACCCAATGAAGGCAAGGGCAAGAAGTTGGGGGTTTAAAGGGAGTTTTATTCTCACTGAGTAGGTCTCAGTCTCTTGTCCACTCCAGGTTCCCTCTGCCAACACCCATTCTCTACTAGTTCTTCTGCCAGGCTTCCCTTCTCTGCTCAAGCTCCCTGCTTCCATGCTCACACCACTTGCTCCCCACTCTCACAGTGGTCCTCTACTTCACCACCCCAGCAGCTGGAGGAACTCTGTGGGAAGGTCTCTGGTGATTGGCTGATGCCCAACCAGTTATGACATACCAGGAACACAGGAAGAGGAGGGAATGGGTGCTTCCTCTCCTCCCCTCCCCTGGGCCAGTATTCCTGACTGACTAGCAGCTCTGTTTCCTGACTGACTAAACACTCTGCTGCTCTCATAAGCATGCAAAACAGCCTCTTATATATACACAATTGGTGTTATTAAGGCCAGGTGGGAATCCTGGTCAGAAATTTCCATTTTCTCCACAATGACTTTAACCAGTCTGGCCTCTCCATCATAAGAAAACAGTCGGGAATGATCATAGAAGTGATCAAAATTTAGAATTATAAATAACAGGGCAGCAGAAGATACAGTATAGACTGCATCTAGTTACAAGCCCATGATTCAGGCAGGCAACTTAAATGTTGGCAAAAGTCCTGTCTAAAGACATTCAAATTCAATGTGAAAAACACCAGGCTGTATTGGATAGAATATCCAAGTGGATCACCAGTTTGCAATCCATGCTTTGGCATAATCCAGGCCATTACATATCCACAGTTTTCCCCCATAACACCTGCTTATCTTGCACATATTTTTCAGAACTAAGATTTTTCTCAAAGTAGGTTGTCAGGTCAGTTCATATACTGATTTTGTATTATTGCTCCATTGCCTTCCAAAGGTATAAAAATGTTTTACACTTAGGACACTTTCCTTGGCAGTAAACCTTGTATTGAATCCTCCTGTTTCCCTTTACTTTGAGCAGCCTCACCCTTGTCATTCATGCTGTATTTGATATTTGCTGTAATATGATTAGATAATTGTGGTGAAGGTATCATTCCCTGAGCAGATGGGCTGAACATTTAGGGTGAGCCCTGTAGCACAGTGAATGAGCACTAAAAATGTGGCAGAAACTGAATAGAGGTTGTGTGTGTGTGTGTGTGTGTGTGTGTGTGTGCACTCACCAAAAGAAAGATTCATCCAAAAACAGCTGGCAAAAGTGGCCCAGTCCTGACTTTCACTGCAGGAATTCCCAAAGGACTGGTGGAGTTATAATTTCAGCAGCTGAACACTGTTCCTTTTAATCTGAATATTATTCACTCTGTACACAGACTGATAGAGACACATTAGTCAGTATGTAGTTCCTTCCCCAATTTTAAGTTGATTTGTTAGCTTTTTCTTGGCATGTTTAAATACGTACATCCATCTGAACTGAAATATCCTGTCCTGATTCTTGGACTTTCAGGGGAAAACAAGACAAAACTGGAGTCTTTATGGCCTGGCAAAGTGACACCTGTGGGTCTAAATATAAGACATATAAGGTATAGCCAAAAAATGGAAGACCTAAGTTCAAGTCCCTATTCTACCGGTATGGTGCAGACTTGCACAAATCATTTTACCTTCTCTGAGTCTCCATTTCCTTATCTGTAAAACGGGATCAAAATGACAGCTGCCTTATTGGGTTGTTGGAAAGATCACATGAGATAAATGTCCCTTTTGGCCACCTAGAGTTTTGAGGGTGTCTATAATTCAGAAACTCATTCATAGCACACAAATTGGTAAACTCTACTTTAGGTGTGAAATTCAGCAATGACCCTCCTCTGCTGGAACAAGGAGAGGATCTCTCATGAATTAGGTGGGAAAAGCTATTTTTATCCAAATAAATTACTTTTGTATAAAAATATATATAATTTGCCTAAAGTGGGACAACTTTGAAAGAAAGGGAATGCCAACTACTTGGATGGGGCTTGAAGATAACAACAACAAAAAAACTGAACTTCGTAATCCTTAGGCTTGTAAATTCTTTAAAGGTCAGAGATCTAGGATTTAGATATACAAGTTACATTAGTAGACACTGATTCACTGGAACACCAAGAGTCCTATGAATTACCTCTCTTCTTCCCCAAGGACACTGATGATGTTATTTGGATCTTATGAAACCAGAACCATCCTGTGGAGAAGGCTCAGTAATTTTACAGTAGGTGACAGAGAGAGCCTCTAAACTTTGACTTGCTCCAGGAGTTTTTCTAAGCTGTAAGTGAACTTTTTATCTCTCAGAAATTAAGCATTCTGAAAAAACCAGTCCACCTCAGAGCCTCCTGAAAAAATATAAGACACAGGGTAGGTTCTGTATGTGAAGTGGAGCTGAACACATTCCACACACCATCTCCTGATTACTTTTCCTCAAAAAACCATACAGTAGGCTGAATAATGGCCCCGAGATATACGGAGATCAATCCCTAGAACTCCTGTATGTTCCCTTATATGGCAAAAGTCACTTTCAGGTGTGACTGAGTTAATGAGTGTGAGATGAACAGATTACCCTGGATTATCTGCATAAATCCTAAATGAAAAGGCTAAATGTCTTAAAAGTAGGAGATTTGATGGTAAAAATAGGAGATGATGGAGCCATGCAAGGAAGGGATCAGGATGCAGGGATGCACGTGGCCTCCCGACCCTAGAAAAAACAGGGAAACAGAATCACGCTCAGAGCCTCAAGAGGGAGCAAAACCTGATGGCACCTTGACTTTCACCCAGTGAAACTGCGTTTGGACTTGTAGCCTGCAAACTGTAAAATCACTCGCGCTCTGTCAACTACCAAGTATGTGGTGATTTGCTCAGCATCAATGGGAAACTCATATAAACTGGCTTCATCAGTTTTTACCCTCCTAAAACTCAGTAACAGGTAAGTCAAAATACTTTCTAAAATAGAGTACTTAACTGTGTGCAAGGGACTAGATTAAGGATGGTAATTGACCTACATTATTTGTTTTATCTGCTCTGACAAACTTTTGGAGTTCATACTAGTATTATTACCATTTTATTGAAAAGGAAAATGAGGTCATTAAAGGCTAAGTAACTTCCCCAGGGTCACTAGCTGATAACCTGTGACCCCTACTACTTGGTCATAGCCTTCTTAAAAGGCAAAGATTGCACCTGAACTCCCGTGTTCTAAATCAGTTCTCATCATAGTCCCTGAATTCAAATGAAAATAAAAATAAAAACAAAACCGACCTGAAACCATGATGTTAGCCAATGAGAAACTCATTTCTTATGCATGAGTTGAATCTATACCCAGCTGTTCAGAATTCAGTAACTACACAAAGGAAAGTGCCCCGGATGCTCCTCCTCTGCCTTGTGACCATGGCCACAGGAACAGCTCATCTATGAAAACGGGTTCACATTCTTCTCATTGGATGCCCCCACCCCCACCTCTTCTTTTTAAGTGATTCAGTCGGAGGAAGTAGATTTCTTGCAAGGGATCTGTCATGCAGAAGCCAAGTGCTTCTGGTATTTCATTAGATGCTGATGGTGTGAGATTTGACACGGAAGCCTAATTAAAGATTATTCCCGTTCACATAATCTGCAAATTAAGACGCAGCACACTACAGAGCCCAGTCTAGGATTAGTTAAAAAGGAAGCTGTCAACATGCAAAGGACCCTGTTCAGTGCTTTAAATACAAATTTTGAATTTAAAATGCAAATGGGTTGAAGCCTCCTTTCCTTTCAAACTGGAAAATTAAGTGGGATAGAGAGAGTTTTCTTTCTTTCTTTCTTTCTTTTAAACTAATCACTGAGTTTTGACTTCAGTGGCAACCATGCCACATTACAGCAGCATTGGAAATGGCCAGAGAACCTAGCCCACAGCGAACAGCTCACTTTTGGCTTCTCACTTGCTGAATGAAAAGCAGGAAGCACACGATCCCCATCAATGTTGACAAGTCAACACATGTATTGAGAAAGGAAAAAGTTTTCAGATGGAAACAGGCAGGAGCCCTGGCGCTGTCCAGATCTGCACAGCTGCGGAAACACTCCGTACTTGACTTCATCAGCCTGGGACGGGCAGAGGGTGGGGAACAGCCAGAGGGGTTGTGAAATTCGAGGCCATGGACTCCAGGGCTGCAGAGCCAGAAACCGGAGCCGACTTACATTGGCTGTGACAATCTGCATTTTTGGAGAGCAGAGAGAGTAGAGTGGGCCATGGGAAACAATGATGTAAGCAATGGGGAGTCTTGGGGAGCTCTGCTCTGCTTTACTGGACCCCACCTCCACCCCAACTACCATTACTATCAATTATGTATAAACAAGACAGTAGCCTCAAACAAGCTGACATGAGGGTCCATCATGTCTGCACCAGGATATAGTTGCTTCTCTACAATGAGCATTTCTTAGTCTTTGCTGCTTTGCTTTGAAATGGTATCGTATTCATATGGCAAATACCACGTCTTTATTATGTTCAGAGCATGAATATGTAAACAAATACAAATACAAAGTGGTGGTTCTCCTGAAAGCTCACACTCCAGAAATGAAAGAAGATACAGACTGTACACCTCACTAGCAACGTTCCAAGTGATAAATGCTTCAACAGAGGGTGACACAAAGTGATCTCTACTAGGGTCAGATGAAAAATGTATCTGAGGCAGACTGTGAAGGGAGTATCTGTGAAGGCCCCACGAAGACAAAATATTTGAGCTGGATCTTAAAATAAAAGTAGAATCTGGACTGTTGGACCTTAAGGAGAGGTAAGATACAGACTGAGGTACTCTGAAAACAAGGTTTCAAAGTAAAATCATTGGAAGAATTAAAGGGACAACATAAAAGACAGTCATTTCTATTTTATTCAACCAAAAATACCATAACTCAATCACTGTCTTTCCAAGTTTCTTATTTGTTTACAGCTGACTCTAAACCAAATACTTAAAGTTCTTCAAGGGGCTAAAATGGCAGCATTGTCTATTTTGAACTTCCTATTACCTTGTTCTCAGCAAACAAAACAGACTTGGGAAGCAAGGATCTGGCTGCACGACTAATCCAGAAAATTGGATATAGTTGGTTTTATAAACCTCGTCACTGGATCATTAAACTGTTTAAATCTTGTAACCTCTCAGAAAGAACTCCATAAGCCTTGATCAAAGCTCCATGCCAACAGTCAATGCAATTTATTTTGTTTCCATTAAATTCAGTTCCTACCATATGTGCAATAATCTGTCAAATAAATGGAGAACACAAACACATATGCACACATCCATGCGCACACACACGCATACTGTTTTTTTGCTCTTAAGGAATATAATATTTTGATGTTAAAAAAAGGGCCCGTGTACTTGAAAAAACTATAGAGTAATAATATGTTATATGATAAAATACTAGATTGAATATAATTCAGTGCCAAAATCTGTAGTAAAAGACAAGTTCTATGGGTGGCAGAAATGGAAGAAATCAAACCTAGTAAAGCTTAATTGAAATTGGCTCAAGTTAATACTTTTTAAAGAGTATACACACTGCTGTCTTAAGATTTCATAATTTTATCATGGTAGGTAGTTTGACAGGAAAAGTGAAAAGTGACATCGATCCATCAGAAATTGCAATTTTGTAAAGCTTGTCAAATTCTGCCCTATTTGAAGTTCTTGTCTTTAAAAAATATCTTTAACATATTGAACTATTCAATTTTCTTAAAATTATGCTGGGAAAACTGTGATTTTTCAAATTTATCTTGATCTTAAGGGTGAATTAAATATAATTTACTAAGTAACATAATTGTAGGAAAATTGATTGAATGGCATTTAATGGATTTTGCTAACTGAAATAATTAAATGGTAATTGCTTAATAATGTCAAATTATTTTCTGCTGTATACAATTGTTAATTACACACAAAGAAAAATTGAACAGTTTATCTTTTTTTGGCAACTACAATGATTGAATAAATTATTTAATGGCATGCAATTAATTGTGTTCTACTCAATGATAAGATGATAACTGATTGAAAAGTAATAGATGAATTTAGTCTTCATACTCAGTAAGCAATACTACATGGGGTAAAAATCCATATTAAATCAGAAAAGGACTAAATAATATATTTATCCTCTACATCAATAGATTCTGGTAAAATTCATTTCTTTTTATTTTAAAACGTGAGTTAGAATACAACTTTGTGCCTGTGAATGTTTTGTTTTCCTTGAAAAAAAAATTGAATTATACAACATAAACCCAGCCTGGGTCCTCTCCATGAAGTGAAGCAGGGACAAAAATGATATATAACCTGAAATCTCTCACAAGCCTGGGGAAGGCTTATAATTAATAGGACTCATAATTAATTATTACTGATGAGCCCGTCAAGCTGAGCCATAATCCCCTTAAACATTCCCAGTCACAAGAGATATTTTCATGGGCAAATTCTTTTTTTTCATGTCAGGAAAAATGTCCACCTTGCCCTTACTAACAGTTCCACCACTGATGACAGTAGTTCTTTCAGAATCATAAACACTAGAGTTGAAAAGGATCTTAAAAGTCATCTAGTTGCACTGTCTCCCGTGTGCATGAATGCAGCCCTTTCTGGTTCAGTCAGTGCCCTGCATGAGGCTCAGGGCCTGTGTGTCCCTGTGCATTAAGAGGTGAATACTCCATGCATTCTCCCTGCAGCAAGAGTTGCCATTGAATCTTCTCCATTCTGTGCAGCAGGTACTGCCTCCATGTAGTAACTGATGAAAATATCCTAAAAGGAGAGGGAAGAAAAAAAAAAAGGAGGAGGAAGCAGGCAGTATTAGAAATGAAAGGGAGGATGGAGAACAAAAACCTTGTGCTGATAGCCCACATTCTAATCATCTGGTGAAAATTAACTCTGTGTGTTTATAGATAGATATAGATGATGATAGATGACAGGTAGATATAGATTAGATGCAGAGAGTTTTACATACAGAGAAAGAGGTGGATGTGTGGATGGATGGATGGATGGATGGATAGGTGCATGGATGGATAGATAGATGGATGAAAGAATGGTTCAACTGATAAATCTTCATGAGGGTTCTTTGACTGGTTATATGACAAAACACCATCCCTCCCTATATCCACCATTACTGTGGTACCAAGTGCAAGCAAAGAAAATTTCACACTTTGTAGGCCTAAAATAAATTTTGCTTTTGGGCTTCTGAATTTTTAGTTAACGTTTTCACTGTAAAATTAAATGCATTTATGGCAAGAAACCAAAATAGAAATAATCTTCCTTAGCCAGCCAAAGCATTTCTGCCAAGTCTCCCCAAAGGTATAGACTAACGACATTTTATCTGGCTTTCTAGAAGTTCTGGGGAGAGGGGAATGGGAAATGGATAAGGCTATAAAAGCAGTTGTAAAATTTTTACAAGAAAGAAACATCAAAAAAAAATACTCTGCAACTTACATTTTTTGCCCTAAAATATAGCTTCCTTAGTTAATTCCCAATTCTTTTTAATAGTTGCAAAATATTCTGTTATGTGTTTGTACCATTTATTTAATGAATACACAGGATGGATGTTTGGAGTGTTTTCCTGTCTTCCAGTAACACTGGCAGGTTGAATTTTAAAAACATTCAGAACACTGGATTGAGAGACAGTTGGTACAGAGACTATTCACTAAATAATGGGCCAGACCTATGCAATAATAAACACGAGTCTGAAAACAGGTGTCAATGTTCTTTGTTTGCTTAGCAGACAGCAACAGAGGTGATTCAACGGGTTGCAACATTTAAGGTTGATAATTGGGAGAAAAGTTCAAAAATAGTGACTCTACATCCCATCTATAAACACTGTCAGTTACTTTGTGCCCTTGGCGAGCCTCTGCCTCTTTATCCCCTTCTGGAAAGTGGTAATAAATCAAGTCATATCACAAATATACCCCGTGAAGTGTTACCCAGTTTGCCGCCATAACGCATCATTGATAAAAGAGAGTAATTAAGAGGAACTTACATGCTGTTAAATGGACAATGACATCAACACCATTGTTTGGAGCGTGAAATGACAAAGGCCAGAGAAAGTGGAAGGGAAAAGTCACTGCAGAGGTATTTCAGAATAAGAACCTAAGACCTACAGGGACAGCTAAATATGGGAGTGAGGAAAAAAGCCACATGGAATTTTACAAAGCCCATTCTTTCTATTCTGTTCTGTTTTGTTTCCCCACCTGGGCTGTGAGGGGAGGCTGCTCTTTATCTGTGAATGTGTCAGTCTCACCAGAGAGCTTGATGCTATGTGTGTCCCCGTAAAACACCCCGGCTTCCATTAAACAAAGTGCTTTTCTTAAATGCCTTCCTTGTAAGACCTGGCTGCCCTACCCCGAGCCATTAGTGGGAACAGAACGTTAATAAGGAGGGACTGTGGTATCTCTAAGAGAGGTTGACCTCCTTCTGTGGAAGCAGGGCACCCATTACTGTGTGATGATAAATCACAAGCTTTTCCCTTCCATTATTTTCCCAGAAAACTCTTCTCTGAATGCATAAATATACTGGAGGAAGGAAGAAAAAAAAATAAGCAACAGATGAACAGAAAGGTGAAAGAAGAGGCAAGGGGCAAACAGACAATCAACAGACTCCCAGTGGGACTGAAAATAATAAGTGCACCATACACATACACATATTTGCATAGAGTGAAATGTTAACATGAACTGATAAGGAAAAATCTCACCCCCAAAAGTACAAATGAATAGTCATATACAAGGGCCTCAGTCTGAGAATTATAAATAGAAAGACATCTCTAGGAATGCTTCATTGTATTTAACATTATGGTGCTTTTCTCTTTATCGCTGCAAATTCAAAGGCAATCTAATCCAAGGGGTAGGAGAAGCATAAAAAATAGATGTATAACTGAGTTTATCATCTACTTTGCTTAGCTAGGCTTTCGGCTGTGTCCATGATTCCCCCTATGTAATAGGAATTGGCTCTGAGGGGAAAACATTTGCTGAGCGATCCTCACTCGATACATCGATCAGGAACCAAAACTGAGGTGTAAGACCACTCTTGCTGGCCATGCAGTGGTGTCCACAAGATACCTCGATAACTGTTGCCAAAGACCTGCTTCTATATCATGGCATTTTAGAGACAGCCTTGTGACTGTCAGGTGACTTTTGCCTGTAGAACCTAGGATATCCAGCCAAACATTGAAAAGACTGACAGGGCTCTGGGAAAATGGTCCCTGTACAATGGAAACAGGATCAATGTGAAAACAGGATGGGAATGAAGAAGGCAGTTCCCAGATGGCTGATTCTGAATATTGGGAGTCTTTATAGTTTGTCTGTATGGATCGAATTGCTCACAGTGAGTGCATGAGTTGGACTGTCTCTACCCAGCTCAGAATACAAGGCCATCTTTGACGTTTACTTCTACCTTGCCTCTGAGAGGAGGAGCATCTTGTTTAGCCTAGATCGCTCCAAATTTGAAACCTGTCTCCCACCAATGACTTTGGCAGGGCTCTCTCTAAATTCTTAAACTTTATTTCCCCTTCCAGTTGCACCTGGTATAAACCCTATAACCTGGCTGTGCCAGTGGAAATGATCTCTCGCTTAGCCACCCCAACCCACTTGTAAGAGGAACATCTAGATAGAAGTATTGGAAATTGGACACTTAGAGCACGAAGACCAGAGGGAGTCTAGTTGTCCTTAGCTCTTTGTATCTCTGGGTACACCTCTCCATATCTAATCTAGTGGACGTTTGGGAGTTGCCATTGAGTTTTCTCCTTTTCCTGATCTGAAAAAGCTTCTGCATGTTTCTGGGGAGGCTGCATTGACCTCTAGATGGAGAAATAAAGGACATGATTTAGGCAAAACCGGTTGGTGCATTCCATTACTTGCCCTCATATACTGATCAGAGAGGTAGTTTCAAGACTGGAAATGTGAACTAGGGTGGTCCAGGCAGAATGAATTTCAGGACTTCTTCTGGGGATGCTAGGACAAAGGTATCTTTCTTCTGTGGATGTGAGCAAGGAAGCCTCTAGCTGTTGGAGCTGTTACAGCTATCTTCCAGCCATGAGGAAGCCAGGCTTCTAATGCATCCCAGAGCAGGTAGGTAGAGCAAAGAAACAGAAAGAAAAATGCTCTTCGGTAGCTACCCCTACTTCTGGAACTGTCATTAATCTGGGGCATTATATTAAATTTGATCCCATCGAGTCGGGTTTTCTGTAATTCAAAATCCAATGAATGTACCTTGGCTTGTGAAGGGTGGTGTGTATTTCTGGCTTCAATATCGGTTTTGGTCAACATCATTCATAAGACTGGTGTATGATTTGTGAATAGTCAGTACATGTCCAAGTGCTCTACTTTCAAGCAAAAAAGGAAGCTGGCCCGTTGAGGTGCATATTCGAAAATTATTTGTCCGTTTCTTTTTTTCTCTATGGGGCATCCAGCTAACACTGAAATTACTCCTCCAACGTATTAGATATACCATATTTCCATGACATCAACCGTCTATGTTTTATCAAAAAATTGCTCCCCTTCCTAGTCTCTTTTCTTCACGATTACTTTTTGATTCGGGTTCCATGGCTGTTTTCGTGACAGTTACAGATACTCATCCTGCTTTTTGTTTTAGTAAGAATTGCAGTTAGCACCTTTTGTATGGTAAACAACCAGATCGTCTTTGGCTTGAGCTGAGGAATATTCCCTCCCAGACTACTGATTTATGTCTCAGATTTTTCAAATATTCTCTAATAGTGCTTTCCATCAATAGCTTCTTTATATATACAAAGTATTCATTGCTTTCTAATAACCCAGACTGCCTTTCCTTAGCTTTGTTGCTTGCATCTATTTTTTTGACCATATGTCAGTTCAGTAACTCAGTCATTTTTGAGCCATCATGATTTTCATCCCTTTTCTGATTTATTAGCAGACTACTCTCTCTCTCCAGTATGCCTTTCTTCCTTAATATATTTGTGAAAGACTCTTTGACCCCAGCTGTCCCGAATGGTTTACTGTGCTTGCTGGCCAAGGCTTTTGCAATGGGTGCAGTTTTATGAATCTCAAGATGAGCTTTGCTTTTAAAAGCTGCCCTTTCCGTTCGTTTAAATAAAATGTCTCCAGCTGTGTTTATGCTACAAACCATTGGTAACCATCTCCTCCACTGTGGCCCCAAACATTTTTTATTCATGGACCTTCAGATTGCAGCCACTGTGGTTCTTGTTTTTGTACTTTGTTATGAATCTATAATAGCATTATTTTCAAGAACTGCCCATGTCTTCTCCTATTTCTGGATCTGCCCCGTAGCTTGAGTCCTGAGATCAAAACACTGGCCTCATAAGCAGCATCTGCACTGTAACCCCTCTGTCCAAAGACCCAGACAGTATCTGCACCAATTTCAGAAGCTCATGGTGTATAAGCAGTCCACAAAGTCGGCACGGCTGGGGCTCAGGGGAGGAGTCTAGCATGACAGAGGTCCTTGCCACTGCCTGAAGGGCTACTTATGGGCTAAGGAGTGTGGCCCCCAAGACTTACGGCTGGCTGACTTATAGGCTAAGGAATATGGTGCACAGAGCTAAAAAGAAAGATAACCATACCAATTTTTTAAAACTATATTTTCACTATGGCAAAGGCTCAAATGAACAGAGTCCCTTCCTAGGTAAATTGTTGATTCTTTGTTTTGTCCTTTCTCCACTATTTTGCTTTATCTTCCATTTTCTCTCTCTAATCTTCTCTGATGCCATTTGAATATTTCTTCAATTTCACAAACAGATACAGCATATCCAGTTGACTATCATCTCCCACCTGCAACAGCAGAGCCATACTAATGAGACTGACAAACACTGGGTGGTTAGGTTACATTTATCTTTGGAGCAAAAAAGCGTTGCCAGTTGTGGTAATTACTCTCCCACTGTGACAGAGCGTTGATACATTATTCCAGCCAGGCGCTGTACTATCGGTTATCAAAGATCCACACAGCACTATGAAAGACTGGGCATGAGAACAGGGAGAACTGGGTATGTGTACCTTGAAGGCCCAGTCATGCAAGGTTTTTCTATACAGGGTGGCCCAAAGTAGGAAAAAATAAGTAAATAATAGATTGATTCTAAGCCAAGTCCTTAACTGAAATTTGGGGATCAACCTGGGAAGAGAAAAATACCAACGCTGAGTTCAGAGAGACAGAAAAATATTTCACCTTGGAAGTGCCTCCAAAAATAAGAAGCAAAAAAAGAAAAAGAGAGAGAGAGAAGGAAAAGAGAAAGGATAAGAAGTTTTTATGGGATCCTAAAGAAGAGAATTATCCTTAAGATAATAAATGGGATCACATATGTGATACTAAGTATCATTAAATAAATCCTACAAATGTGAAGGATTATGACAATTGAGTAATAGGAACAATTGTTTACAAATGCCTTGGATAAAGTAGTTTTAGGGATTGAAATACTTCAGCAGGTTTTATAGTAATCTGGATGCAGCCATTGTTCTGTGGCATTGGTTTATCTGAGGACCGACACCATTTAAACTTTTTATTAAAGTATGTCCTCAGATGTTTATTGGCTTTCTTGGTTCAATGTTCTAATTTCTTATAAAGCAACAGAGCATGCGCTGCCAGTTTAGCAGATATAAAGACAAATTTGCCTTTATAGTAGTTATTGATCATATCAAGCAAAGTTGAACTTTTCCTGGACAAAGGACAGAAGAATAGCACAACTGTGTTTAAATTTCGAATTTTACCCAAAACTACATGTTGATTTTGCAAGGTGGCCTTAACCATAAGCATGATTTCTTGCCCATTTGTGCTCTAAGATTATTGTCATCAATGCCCCAGTCTCTAAATGAGTCAAGGTGTTTGCTGTTCCATGAAGTCTTGTCTGCTCTTTGCTCCACTCATAGATGTTGGTGACCACAGATAAACTGGCAATAATCTAACAAGCCTGCCCATAATTAACTGATAAAAAAATTAAATAATTATCTTGTTGATTCTCAATTAGAAAGAAAATTTCAAGGGATGTTAACAGGAAATTGCTTATATTTTCGAGCTCATGCAGATTTCAGAAATCTAAATTTGATACTTAATAATATTAATAATATAATACCAAGTGGAATTCTAAATGCAATACAGTATGGTGGCTTGGATTCTGGAAGAAAAAATAAAAGGATATTAGTGAAAACATGGTGGTACACAAATAAAGCCCTTAGTTTAGTTAATAGTAATGTATCATTGCTAATTTCTTAGTTTTGAGATAGGCACTGTGGTTATGTGAATTGCTAACATTAGGAGAAACTGGAATATGCTTTATACTATCTTTGTCCTCTCTTTTCAACTTTTCTGTAACTCTTGAATCTTCAAAACTAAAGAGTTAATTGAAAAATATTAAGTGGTCCATGCGAAGCAGAGAACATAATGATTGTTACCATCCCTGTCTTGTTATTCTTCTTTGGCAAAATTCATCTCCTCTATTTAAATGGTTTAATTTGATTCTCTCTTTTTCCAAACATAGAAATTAATGATCAAAAGTTGGGCAGTCAGTTCTGTGGATATCAATAATATATATTGGAGACATTTATATTAAAACAAAAGGCAAAGAAACAAAAAACAGCAAAACAAAAAAAAAGCTAAAGTTTAGCTTCACCTTCTCCTTTTTATGTAAACCAAGTTCTCTCAAAGGACAGGGACTTTGTTTCTTGAGTGGGGTCAGGATTCATAAAAACCATTTGTCAGCATCCCTTTGGTACTTGACCCAGAACCCCACACACATTTTCCCTTACGAAGCAGCTGCATATGCTATTTGGGACTTGGTCTCCACACCCAGTTCTCCTGACAGCTGCAGACCACTTGGTAAGGGCAAGCCTCCATGGAATTCGCATTTGACCCCCACCTTGAAGAGCTGGCAAATGGTCCTTGCTCAATAAGTGTTGCTGAATGAATAACTGAGATTGAGCAGGAAGCAGGGAGTGGAAGCCGAGGCCAAAGGGCTCTTCCACCCTGGTCTGCCAGAAGCTCCATTCCTGACCCCGGCCTGATCCCTGAGCAATGTCACATGCTTGCAGAATATAGCTCACTGCTGGATATGTCCTGTGCTAGGAATTGAATTTGCTCTACCCATGAACTTCCCAAAGGCAAATTTTTGTCCGGGGAGAATAATCATACTCCAGGGTCAGAATGGAAGTTTCTCAATGTGCTTGGCTCATGTCTTGAATTGGAGAAAGTCAATCAGTTGTTGAAAGTTTTATTTGGCACGAACAGCACAGTTTTATATGTGCACGCATGTAATGAAGGGTGTGACAAAGTGCCGTAATCCCAGGAGGTAATTTCTTTGGAAGTCACAACTGTCAAAGAGCCGTGTGGGTCAGTTCCTTGCTCTTTGCAGTTAAAAAAGCTGTTGAAGAAAATAATTCTGTGACAAATTATACTCATTTCTGCCACTGCCATTTGTTCCTAAGCAGCCTGTACTTTGAAGCTATTCTTATGCACGACCAACAGTAAGAATCCAATTCTCTGTGCAGGGGAAAGAGGAAAAGAACTGAGTGACTAAGAGTACAGAATGGAGATTGCGGGACCAGGTGAAGGAATCACAGTTGGACATTTGCTAAGAATCTCCAAGCTCCAGTTTCCTCCTTGGTCGTATAGGTAGAGCAGATGCTATGTCATGTTTAATAACAACAAAAAAAATATTTCCAAAGTGTTGCAATTCATTGCGGGTCTACTATCTTCCCACAAATGAAGAAGGGCCTCTATATCTTGAAAAGACCACCACACCCCCACTCCATGCTCACCATCCCATAATGAGAAACCCATTCTTTCTTTCCTAAAGCATTCTAGTCTGTCAAAATACAGTTGCTCCTGGGAGAAATAGAACATGAAGCTTTAGAAGCAGTAATTGCGGACTAGTTTCAAAGACCTTTTCTGGAAGGTTTGAGGGTAAGAAAAAGACCTCCAAAAGAAGAGGTCAGGAAGACACACTTCTTAGATGCATTTTACTTATTTTCACTTTTAACCTTCACAGGGCCCTGCTTCATTTTTCAGATGCAGAAGTGAGAACTCACAAATATTAGGCAAATTGTCCAAGGGCACTCAGCTGGTGACTGAAGGATCTGAGGTTTAAATCCGGTGCCTCCGAATCCCAAGTCCAGGCTCTTCCGATGGGAGAAGCTGAGAGTTCATAGGGCTGCACGTCAGAGAAGATGAGCCATCACTGCTGAGAATGCAGTGGGAGGGGAGGGCGGAAAACAGGCGGCGGCTATAAACTGTGGTTGCTGGATCCCAATGCCTTACTGGGTACGGTCCAGAAAAATCTTTTTCTTTGTCACTAAGAGTCTCCCCCACCCACCCCACCCCAACACCACAAGGAGGCAGCTGATTTAGCTCATGGGTTGTGGAATCAGAGAGAGACCTGGGTCTCCACACAGTTCCTCTTTCCTAAAGCACATGAACTCGGACAGCAAACTTCTTTTCTTTTCTTGGTCCTCCATTTGTAAAGTGCAAATATTAATCGAGCATTCTTCAACAGAATTATGATGATGATTTAATGAAATATGGCACGTGAAAGGCTTAACACCCAGACTGAGAGCAAGCAAGCGCACAGTCAAGAAAAGACAAGGGGTGGGATCCTGGGGGGATGGACCCTCCCAACCTTTCTCAGAAAGAGCAGCAGCTTCCACACTTGACTTCCAGACCATGAGGCTTGACTTTACAGTGATATTTGAAACTTCTTTTGTGTTGCTGGGTTTTTTCTTCCCATATGGGGCTTCTCAGCCTCTCATTACACTTCTGACACCTTCCTATCTCTGAATGTGGAGGAGAAAAACACTGTAAGTGCAATTTTCTCAGAGAAGAGAGAGACAGAGGGAGACAGGCAGAGAAGAGGTGTCTGAATCCATGAATAGTAGGTTTACGCCAGTTCATTTGGTATTTCCAATTTCCCTTTGCTATTCTACACTGTTAAGGGTTATGGGCGGGGAGTCAGTAAATGGCAAACAGTAGCAGGAGATTTTCCAAAAGATACTAGAATCATTTATTCCTCTGTGAGAATTCCTGTGGGGTGGGGGGAGGACTGTCATTCAGAAAACTCATCTGGTCACAGCAGAGTATATTATGTAGTAAGAAATAGAATTTTAAAGACAGACTGCAATTTTAGAGAGAAGGAAATAAGGGAGAAGGAATAAAATCTTGCATGGCACTTGAATACTGCCACTGAATGGATGGGGCTGGGGATGGCCAGGAAGAGGCGGGGAGTGGAAAGGGGGCTGAAATACAAAATAAAACAAAGCTGAAACACCCAGGAGAGTCCCAGCCCCTCAGCTTGTAATAAGTCAGCTTTTGTTAGCTTGGTTTTTGAGTCTTAAGCACTCCGTTCATCTCCATTGATTTGTAATGAGGCTGGGAGGCTCACAAAGCCTTAATCAAGCCAGGATCCCTTTAAAATGAACTCTTCTGCGAAGAAAGCTGGCAGATAGCATCTGTGGAGGAGCTGTGTTGGAGAGAGCTCACTGTCTCCATTGTGAAGCTTACACTGGGCCAAAGAATGGGGAAGGGGCTTCATTATTCTGATAAAAACAGACAGGCCAACTTTTCATTAGAGGGATGCACAAATCCACTTCCCTTGGCTCTCCTCCTTTACATTATAAAAGCATTATCAGGCCCAAGCTTATGGGACTCATTATTCAGTACAAACACCGGGCTTGGAGGTGGGAAGAGCCGTCCATCTTGGCTTGGCATTCAGGACCCCTGCTAGCTTTTCAAAGCGAAAGCGCTGAATTAACCACTGGCCAAGCTTCGTAACCTCCACGAAATTAAGATCCACAAGATAATCTTCCACTTTTTTCTACTGTCAAACAAGAGAAAGTGCTAGAACTTTTAACCTTTGGCAGTAAGGGCAATTTCTTCTCAGATTCTATTGCTGGCATGTCTCATGATCTCTGTTCTATTCAGATGGCTTAAAACCTAGTAAGATGGTTTAATTCACTTAAAGCAAGTTCAGTAAATCATACTGCTGTGCTAATTCTTTTTCCTACAACATGTTTCATTACGAAATCCCAGAAAATATAAAACTCCATGGTAGATTTAAATTAAACTTTTGGGGGGTGGAGGTACTGATATGGGGGCTTAGATCAATATTCCTAATTTATTCCTAATTTGCAGCACTTTTTCAACTTTGGCTTCTGCCTTCTGTTACTCGAGCTGTTCGTCTTACTTTTTTCTACACTCAACTCTTCACCATCTACTGTGCTGAGGACTTGATACTGCCTAATTGTCAATAACAAAAAACTCTTAGATTTTCTTTTCCTCCACTCCTTTACATATAATGATGTCTATTGATGTTTATTGGTTAATACTGTAGCGTCAGGTACCTCCATGGTACACCATATGCTGTGTTATTGTCAGATGTTGTCTTTAGATGAAAACTCCATATTTTGTAAAATAATAATAATAATATAATAGCAAGTTTGATCAGGATGCTATGTCCCAAGTCTTGCAAGAGTTTATTTGAAGTAAAGCATACCTGATTAAACATCCCATTTGTAAAGTTTTGTTTTTTTTTTAATTATATTGAAACCTTCACAGGGGACATGTGATGTAGTCATAGAAAAGTCAAATGCTGGTTGCACTTTGCTGCTCTAAACTGAACAAGTAACTTACCTCCTAGGCCAAGATGACCCACGGCTTCATGGGAAGAAAATAAGGATGGACTTGGAGGAAACTGGAGTCTACACAGACAGCCGAGAATCCCTTACATTCCCTGCCACACCTGAGGGAAAAGCCGGACTTCACCTGAAACTTCCTGAGGTCCTCATGTGTTTACCTGTGTACTTCTAGCCAATCGCTCAGAAATGATAAAGTCTAACAGAAACGGCAAGCCCTGATCTGCCTTTAGCGAATTCTGGCTTCACCACAGATCTAGGCTTCAGTATTTCATTTTATATGTTGGCAACAATACTCTTAATTTGGTTCTGCCTCTGTGCTACTCTCTTAGATTCTGAGGCTGGGATCAGCAAAATTAGACCGACAACAACAGACTAACAGGAGGGAAAACAACAGCATGTGTACAATGTGCAAACATGCAGGAGAACCCACTGATGAGTAACTCAAAGAGGTGGTTAGTGTTTGGGCCTGTAACCATCTTAATGAAAGTCAATAAATTTGTGGAGACATGACAAGATAAAGGAAAAGGGCTTTGGGTTTCTAGGGGTGGTAATTGTGGGAAGGAAGGTACATGTGGGAAACTAATGGAAGGTGAGGATAATTTTAGTAAGGTGAGGATAATTTTAGTAAGGTTTTGTTTGTACAGACCCATCTTGGTGCCTACTTTCTGTCTCCAGTGGTAACGGTTGTTCTCCTGGTTTAGGAGAAGGGAGGGAGAATAGCTTTACCAAAGGAAATTTATGTCTTGCTTTTAGGCAGATAAGGGGAGGACAAAGAGCTCTTTCTGCATTTTTCTGCTTTTTAATTGCCTTTAGCTCAAAATAATCCTTATGCCAAAATGGTACATTTGGAATGTCATATTCTGATGCTCTTCGGTGCCTTAGGAACTGACCTACATGGGCCAGGGCTTAAGACAGTGCTAAGTGCTGGTATTACATAATCAACCCCCATTTGCACCAGCCTTGATGACAATGATGGTCGTGATGATGGTGAGGAAACCTGATCCATTCTTCTCTCCCTCTGTAGTTTTTACTTCTGGCTCAAATAGCACAGACACTGAGAGCCACAACCTCAACTGTTTCTGTTGGTGGAGATGAGGTGGCTCAGTGCCTTTGGTTGAAGTTACCCAGCCTCTAGAGGGTGACCCTCTGACTTATGGTGTCATCTCAGGACATTCCTTGAATTTAGGCCCTGGAGTCAGTGAGGCTCAGAAATAATAAAACACGAGGTACCCGCTTCTCCAAACTGTGACATGACAATGTAGGAAATAGACGTTATGCTTTCCTTCAGGAATGTCTGAGTTTACTAGACAAAAGCCTAGTCGTGCTTCTAAGAGAGTAGAATTTGGGGCACTGCCAGGTATATCCAGATAATAGCCTGTTTGAGGAAAGGAAAGACCTAACCATCTTTGTTAGCTTATGTAAATATCTGTGAGAGCCTATCAGTCTCTGAATTTTTATCTGAGGCAAGGGCTACCCACGTTTACATTCAAAGAAGAGGATAAAACCCTGACTCTGACTTTCTCTGAGCTGGGACTGTCATAAATCCTTACTGCAATACATAGTTCCAATTTAGGCCGACACATGGGGCTGCACCAGTGGAAAGTGAGGGGTTTTCACAGCATCTGCCTGATACCATACTAGGGCACAAGCCAATCCGAGACAAGCCGTTTGGTCTGAATGTTAGTTTCCTTCTTTCAGTCAAGAGTTAAACTCCCTCTATTTTATGTAACTGGCACTGAAAGGCCCGAGTTACTTTGTTCTTTTTAGTGATAAATCTAATTGGGTCTCAATCCTGAAAACAACCTCTGGTTTGGCATTTATCCCAAGAGAGATGGAATGTGGTCGGGAGGCCAAGCAAAGGATGATAAATTGAGGAATTATGGATCATACCTTCAGCTCTGTTACTTTAATTGCTTTTAGCATCGCTGTGAAGGCAGACCAACCCAGAATGGTCAAGCACTTAACAAAATAAAGTGAGGACTGAAGGCATGACAAGGAGGAATAGGCGAGCTCTGGTGTGGGGTTTCCTGAGGTCAAATCACGTGCTACATGAGCTTTTTCAGATATTAGCAATGGAATAAGAAAAATACTGTAGTCTTGGGAAAATGCCAAGTCTCTCAAAGACACTCTGATTCTAATACAAGGTGTGAATGGGCTAATATCAATAACTGGGGAGCTGATTTGGTGAACAGGCAGTCCCACAGACTGTTGCAGAGTCCAGCACGGGATGGACAAAGCAGAAAAGTGCCCCCAGGAAGAGAAGGCAGCTTGGAGGAGGTGGGGGGTATGGGATGCGGTGACCTGTAGATTGGTTATTGTGAGTAGAAAAACGTGTACACTGTACTCAAACAGGAAGAAAGTAGGTAAGAATGCTTGCACTGCTTTTTACATAAAGTAGAATAAGAGATTAAAGGAGATAATGGTTGATCACATTTCCAGCACAGGAAACCTATAGCATCATCTCAACTAGACACCCTGCATGGTAACAATCTCCTGTTGGTGAATCCTTTTAACTGCTCTCTCTTCAAGCATCTGAGATCATGACATCTCATAAAAAGTCACTAAAACCTCTCCTATCAACCTCTTATCATCTCTTTCAACCTTCTGTCTCTAATTCTGTTCTGCCCTCTCATAGATTCATACCTGGTCTCCACTGCTCTGCATGGAGTCCTCAGCTTGGTTATCTGGTATGTTTCTAACAATTTCCTCACGTGCTGCCTCTGATACTACCCCAATAGCTTCATAATAAAGGTAGTGGACAAGTACACTGGCCTGCAGCTCCCAGGTTGCCCGCCTACCCACTCTGGAACTTACGTCCGAGAGGTACAGGCAGAAGAAAATCCTTCTGCTGCTAATTTTTTAGAAGCGCCTATACCTTCTTCTCTTCCTTTATCTCCCTAATTGTTCAGCATAACGGAAATTCTTACTACTAACTGCTGGCCATCTTGGAACTCTGTTGGGCACACCAAACATTTAGAAAATTATAAAAAATAGAAAATCTGAGGCTGAGACTCCAGCACTCTATTTTGTTCTCTAGAGCCAAGGGAATGCTCTTGCTTGTCTTCTGTTCTAGAAGCGGTGGTCCTTCAGGGAAAAAGGACTCTACTGATAGTTTGACAAGTCACCCAATCTGAAGACCAGGAGATAGCCTTTTTTTTTTTTGATAAGGTAGAGACTCTGGAGCCTAACAATATTTAATTTCATGGGAAGAGAAGTATCGTGGTCTGGAAATAGCTTAAAATCGATGAGAGTTCCCCAGGGTGCTTGTGAATTGTACATAAATGAATAAGGTGAATATCTGAGGACACAATTTTGTCACCTAAGCAATTTAGTCCTGAATAATGAAAACTGAGATTCCAAGGAACTGCTTCATTTATTTATGTACAATTGATGAGCACCATGTGAAACCTTTTAGGCCCCAATCTTTTGTCAACACAGGATACATTTAATAGGAAAAATGTCCCCTTTTAATAAGGGGAAGAACATCATAGTTACATAGCTACTCCACAGGTAGAGCTTTGGAGTCAGACTGAACTACTGACTTGTAATTCGGCCACTCATTCGCTGGCGGGACCATCGACAAGTTACTCCACGTCCCTGAACTTCCTTTCTGGCGTGGGAATGATCGAACCCAAGTTTGTCACTTTTCTCTTAGAAAGAGCAATGATGGGGATGCTGGATTCCTAAAGCTTACTCTGTCATCAGTGGGGTATGAACCAGGGAGTTCTCTCCCGTCTCACAGCAGTCTTTATGACCGACTGCTGCTTAAGCCTCAGATGCATGGATAGTGAGTCTGGAAACCTGGTTTCCTGCCCCCTAATATCGAGAGCAGAGGCCTGATCAAATTGCTCCCTGTCTTCTCTCCCTGTATCCCTCCTTGTCCAGCAAGTTCTTCCAAAGGTCGGGGCCTCTCCAGTTAGGAGGCTCCCCCATACCCACCTTAACAAATCAGCTTTAGGAGAGGGCAGAGAAAAAAGGGAGAAGCAGTGTGCACCAGTGTGGTTCCACGCACAATCCTTTGGGCCTTCTGCTACCGTTTCTGGGTCTCAGGCTGAAGCTCCTCGAGTTGCTCAATGGGAAGAACTTAAAACAGAGATTGAAATTAGTAGGCACTCAACCAACGGTGGCTATTTTTATGTCACTGCCATTAATATTCAAGAACTGGGTCATTGTCAATGGGACAGACAATAAATAGGTCCTTCTTGGAAAAAGAATCCAAATGCCAGACCAAAGGCATTTTTCCTTATACAGAAGGGCTTTGGAAGCCCTGCCTGGCTTTGGTTAAGCTGTCAGTGATCTCTTAAATGATCTGAATGGAGGATCAGAGCAGTGGCGTTGCTGAAAGCAGACAGTTTGAGAGGCCTGGGCCCTGAGCAGCCCCGGCTTCCCCTGCGTGCCCACAGAAAAGGGAGTTTTGAGATCCTGGAGGCTTAAAGAGTCTGGAGAGAACTGGCGGGTGTGCAGCTTGGCTTGATGTTGCCCCGGGCCCACAAGCCGATGCTTCACCCTGTAGGTAACATTTCGCCAGGGGTGGCAAGGAGGGGTGGAGCCGTGATAGGACGTGCGGGACCTCCCATTCGTGGGTGCCAGATTCAGAGCCCCCAGGGCCAGTCAGTGAACAGAGCACCACCACATCCAGGGGGTTCCATCTTCTCCTGCACCACCCCTGGCTTAGAAGGAATCCTCGCCTTCCTGGAGACGTAGAGACACTCTTCCTGGGGAGCAGGTGCTCTAGCTCTGGGTGGCCGCAGCACTCTCAGTGACCTGCCTGCACTTCTACAACCTACATAGGGGTACCTTCCCCTAACACGAGGGCAAAGGGCCTGGAACTTGATGGTAGTGCCCGCCTGCCACCCTCGTGGGAGACGAGTACCAGCTCCTGCCACTAGGCAAACCTGCCGCAGGAGTCACAGCCCTCGAGGGCACCGTTCCCAAACTGGCCGGCCCCTCCGCAGCCCCAGCCCCACACCCATCAGCTCCAGGAACCCCAGCCCACAATCTACAGTGGACAGATGGGGAGGTCTGGCCTGGGCAGGCAGCAGCTGGGCCAGGAGGACTGGGTTAAGGTCTGAACATGGGAGAGGGGCCGAGGTGGGGGGGGGGGGGTCTGAAGATGTCAATCAGCAGCCTGACCTGTGAACCTACCAGACAGCTCCTGAGTTCTGCAGAATGAGGCAATAAATATATCATTGCACCATGAAATGGCCTCTGGGTGGCTATAGCACACTTAATTATTGATTAACCTTCATTAATTAATGAATCTGAACATGAATGCTGCTAAACACAAGTAGGAAGAGCCAGTGTTCCAGGAGAGAAGGGGGGGCAGGCTGGCCATGCTCCAAGGCAGGGGACCCCTCCAGGCACGGACTACTGTCTGAAGAGAGCCCAGTACTCTTTGCTTCTAGAATGCCACCACTGGGGTTGAATGTAATAAGCTGGTGATAAAATGAGAGCTAAGGTGGAAGGAAGGAAAGAAATAAATGGGAGAAAGGCAGGGGAAACAGCAATTCAGTTCAACTTTTATTTACCACCTACTATGAGGTGCCAAAGGGAAATAAGGAAATGTCCTACCTTTCAACCATTCCGTTTACCTCTGAATGGTGCACTGAGCATAACTCACATACCAACACAGCAGAAAAGTCAACAAGGTTATTCCAAATGGAAGAAACAGCACATACATAAGCATAAAGGCATAAAAACATGGGGAATATTCTGGAAACTTTTAATAAGTGATTTTTTTTTTATCAGCCTGTATGCTGTTCACTTTTGCAATTTCTTAATTTGCTTGAATCTGAGTTGCCATGCCAGTTCCAGGGACTTGCAGAGAGTTCCATGTTATAAGAGTGTCTTTTCTGTTCCCGGGAGATCGGGGGATGCAGACACTGTTCTGGTTCTCTATGGGAAGCCATTTTGTAGGGAAGAATGTCAGCTGAAACCTGGGACTGACTCCGAGAAAGCTAGGCCAGCTGAGAAAGAATTGCTGGGGAAGAATTTTCTTAGCATGTCACCCAGATTCTTTAGCGTGTAGTCTGATGGATATTCATTGAAAAAAAAAAGGGGGCGCGGGGCAAAAGAAAGGAAAGGTAAAAATAAAAAACAAAAGAAGACAAGAAGAAAGTCCCATCCTGCAGACATGCTCCCCCTGCATGGAAAAGCTGGCGACTGCGTCTGCTGAGAGGCAGGAGGCGCTGGGGCAGGCCTTCCAGGTCGCAGGGTACTCCCACCAGGAGAGAAACCACGACAGACCCGCCCCATTTTCCCAATCTTCCCTCTTTCTGGGCCACTGAATGCCTGCGGGGAGCGAAACAAAAAGCCAGGTAGGGTTCCAACCAGAAAAAAATGGAAACCATGTTCTCTGGGGAATAAACACAATCAGCCACCCAGCGAGCAGGGAAAGAAACCTGGAAAGCAACAATGCTAAAAGCGGCTGAGCGAGGTTCTTGCAAAAGGAAATTAGATATGAGCTGCCAGGTGATACAGCAGCTGAAAGGTCAGTGCTATTTTGGGCTGAATATGAAGAGGCTTCAGGCATCTCAGGACAAAAAAAAAAAAATTCACAAACTAGAGAGGGTTCAGAGAAAGGCAGAGGATTGATTCAAGAATGGCTGTTGGCTTTGTGGTGAAAGATTAAAGGCACAAGATAGGCAGGAGCAGCCAGGGAGCTTGGTGCCAATTGTGTATTAATAGCTCTTTGTGGTGACAAAACACTCAACACTGTGTTTATTTCTTATCTCTCACCCAGTTGCTCTCTCCTTGCAAAATGTGTTCATTCATCCAACTGTCATGTATTGACCACCTGCTCTGTGCCGTTTACTGTGCTGGGGAGTCAAAGTTGAATAAGGAGCAGCCTCAGCTCTTGAAAACCTCACTGGCCAACAGAGACAGTGCCCAGCAGTAAGCAGAATGCAGTAAGCGGGGTAAGGACTCAACAGGTCCCAGGAGCTCAAGAAAGGGGATTTTTATTGTGCAGTGAGAGGGCAGGCAAAGCTTAGAGAGAAGGCAATCTTTTAGCTGGATTTTGCAGAATGAATAAGTTTTCACAAAGGGAACGAGTTGGGAGGACATTCCAAGCAGAGGAACAGCATGATTAAATACACAGATGAGGGAGTGTGGCCCCAGGAGCCTAAAAGCCTGGGTGGGGCATGTGGACAGAACAAGGAGGGGAGTGGTGGAAACAGATCACAGAAGGAACCAATCATTCATTACATTTGTCTGTTGGAGTGTGCTGATTGACATTAGCTTCACCAATAAATATCCTTGAAGGTCTACAGTAAAACTCAGTGCTGGACATTGTAGGAAACAGAAAGGTGGGGATAACGTCGTCTCTGACCTGCAGGAGCTTATCAATCAATCAATGAACCCCTGTTGAAGTCTGACCATGTCTCAGGTGCTGAGCTGGGGAGTCATCTCAAATAAGGCAAAAAGCCTTCCGAAAGCTTTCAATAAAGTTCACAGCAATACATCAATTATAGAAATGATTAAAATTTTAAACATGAATAGAGTAGCAGCCCAGAGATATTATAACATACCAGGAGTGGGGAGGGAAGACAGTATATGGTAAATTCCAGTTCCAAATACCTATGGGATTAAAATAAAACTCTCAGTATTTTAGTGGTTTTAAAAAAACACCATATCATTATAACTCACAGTTGTGTGGTTTGACTGGGCTCAGAGGAGTGGTTCCCCTTTGGGGTCCCTCACGCAGGTGCTGACAGATGGCAGCTGAAAATGGTCTCATCTGCATGCTCAGCTGGGATGGACATCCAGAATTCTCCTTCAGTTTGATGTGCGGGGCCTCTGGTGGGATGGCGGGCACAGATAGGGGCCACCAGGAATCTATCTGTCTCCACGTGGCAACTTCAGGTGGCCACCTTGCACTTCCTCGCAGCCCAGGAGGCTCAGATGGCCTCGGACATTTCACATAATATTTGGCTTCCCTCAGAGTGTGTGTTTCCAGAGGCTGAAGAAGAAGCTGCAAAGCTTCTTATGACCTCACCTTGGAAGTCATGCAGTGTCACTTCCATCACATAGTATGGGGGAAAATGCAAATCATGGGGACAACCTGTTCAGGGCCTGAGTATCAGGAGGCATGGGTCAGTGGACGGCCATCTGCAGAGGCCAGCCCCCATGGTTCCAGGTGACAACAGGACTGCAAAGGGGGAAGGCGTCACCATGAAGGGGACCATCAGAGAAAATACTTCACTGGGGAGGTGGAGCTTAGGTTGAACCTGGGAGGAAATGTGGATCCCATCTAAGGAGAAAGAGAGCTCCTGGTGAAATGAGCATATCTTCTCTGGGGGATCTGGATTTGAATCTTGCTTCTGGATTTGAACCCACTTCCTAACCATGTGCCTTTGGGGACATTACACACAGGGTACTTGAAAAGAATAGCAGTAAAGTACATAAAAAGCCTCTATCCTATCCAGAACTCATATACAAACCAGAGTTACCTTACTAATCACAAAGGGGATGCTCAAAACTGGGTAAAAATGAAAGATACAGGGGACACAATGAGTGACCTACAACATTATGGTAGTAATATTCAGAATGGACTAGAGAGGAAAACTGAAGACAAGAGCTTAGATTCCACAGTTTCTGCATTTGTCATCAACATACTTCCTAAAACGTATACGGGATAATAATCTGGCCAGATACCATCATGGTATGATTAGAGGGCAGGGAAAGACTGTCTTATTCCAAAATGTCACCTTCTCTAATATGCCCAAGAGCCTCTACTCCACCATTAGTAGTTCATTCTTCTCAGTTAAGATATCTTGTCTCTTGGGATCTCCTATCACAATGGAAATACTCTGGAATAAGTAATACATTAAGATATCATCAATTACTAACAATGTGTTATACTCTTGAGATTAATTCTCAACTGTAATAGTCAAAATATTCTAGGTTATGCAGTGCTAAAATATTCCCACAATCTTAGTTCTTCTTAATACAAAAAAAACTTACTCATACACAGTCCTTGGAGTGTCCAGACAGCTCTCCAGGGCAGGTGTCCTCTGCACTACAGGCTTCTTGGATGTTATGGCCCCTCCACATTGACACATGTCCCATGATACCATGGCAGAAGTGAAGGTAGGAGAGCCATGCACCAGCAGTTAACTGCTCATACAAGAAAGTGGCACACATCACTTCTGTTCATATCTCATTTTCCAAGGCAAGTCATATCACCACGACTTCAAGGGAAGCAGAAAGTTATAAGCCTCTCATGTGCCCACGAGAGGAACTAGATATTGGCTAAGCATGATATGCACAGCACATTGACAAGAGAGGAAATTCAGGAGAGAATAAAATTAGGCTGCACTTGAAAAGATTTTTGATAGTGAAGTGGAGGGGGACGGTTAGAATGAGAGTAGGACTGATGAGGCATCACTATGCGTTTCAGGACACATAGATATATAGGTGGCACCAAGCTCCTAGTAGAGGAGACAGCATCAAAAAAAGAGAGAGAGGGTCCCAAAAGAGAGCAAAAGGAACACATACCCAGCACCAGTTTTGGCTATTTCACATTTAAGATTCAAGTCCGTTGTCTTCAAGTACTAGGTTGTGATGTTCACCGTCATCAGAAAGCCAACAACCTAATGGTTATCTTTTGCCAGTAGTTAACAAATGGAGAAAGTTCTGGAGTAGGCATTCTGTGTAAGCCGAAAAGGATAAGGTGGAATGAAAGAGCAGGAACTGGGCCAGAGTTGGGTGGTCAAGAAAAGAGAGAGGCGAGTAAAAATAGAAGATCATGGCTAGCTATCAGGAGATACCATAATGAGAAGCCGAAAGAGCAAGGATAATGTGGAACTGCTTTGAACGGATTTCAGCTCAGGTCTCTAGGGTTAAGGGGGGCAGGTTGATAACTTCTCAGGGGAAAGAAAATAGTCTTTGGGGAAGGTAGCAGTGGTGAAGAACCTTGTGGTCCCGATTTTAGATGCACGGAAACCCTGAAGAGAGACTGCCGAAAATTCTCAGGCATCTCACCCCCATCGTGCCTATTATTAACATCTGATGTGAGTAAGGTGCATTGGTCACAATTAATGAACCAATATTATTACATTATTATTAACTAATGTTTGATGATTTTTAAGCCATTCTATGTATGATTTAGAGACTGGCTATGGGCATGGTATATATGTGTAAGTGAAACAGAAGGGGTTATGAAATAGACTGCATACAAAGAACAGACTATTTCAGTGACCTCATCTTTGGTACGCAAACAAAATCTTGTAACTTAAGGGTCTCTAGGATTAAATGGGTATTTTTTCATGATTGCACTAAAGTTCAAACTCAATGAGGTGGAATTAAACTAATAAGACTATGGAAAGATTGAGTCCATGATATTAAAAAAAAAAAACAAAAACAACTAGTCACCAACAAAGACTGTCTGTCAGACTCTGTCTCATCCTTTCTCGGCTGCTGGTTTAGAAGACTTTCAGCCTATAGTTCCTGGGTCTGTCTTAAATAAGCTTAGCAATGAATTCAGTAGCTTGTTCTCACAGGTGGGGTCTCGAATTACATTTTGTTCCAGGCTGGGTATCTAATAGTCCCAAGTGAATCTCTGGGTACTTGTGGATCCCAGCCTGCTCGTCGGATGCTGTCATAGGCTTTTCCAGATATCTCACCAAAGAACCAGACTTTGTCCCTACCTGTAGCTACTGGTACTGCTTGGGGGGGTACCATTTCAAACCATATAGACTTTCTATTTGCCTACTAGACAAACAATTCTATTATTTTCCTGTCTATGAATATCACTACTTCCAAAGATACCTACTGCTGTTTCTTACCTATTCCTCTGATAGCCACCACCGCTGAGATCAGACCATTGGGCTCTGAGATCCAAACTGCTGGCTGGCTTCCTCTGTGTAGAAACCTGACTATAGTTGGAAGGTCTAACATCTCAACGCAAGCATCCGCCATTATGTGGTCCACCTGCATAGACCTGTCAGTGTTGAGGGAAACACGAATGGTTGCATGTATGTGTGTGAGAGGGAGTATTCATTGCTGGAGTTTGTAAAAGGGTCCGTAGGACACAAGTGTACTTGTTAGGGAAGGTCATTGATGGGGAGAGACTTTGGGGTGGTAGGTTTAGGGACAAGAAGAAAAGAGGCAGCCAATAAGAGAACAAGTGTCAGTATTATTTCATAGGCCCCCCATTGAAAGAACAGGGAGCTGGGAGATTGTGAGACAGAGAAGGAGAGTCCATGAACTACCATGAGAGTGAAAGAAGTGAGGGAGACAGTCTGTCATCTCCAGAAGTCGGCGCTGTGAGTCAGAGCCAGTGATTCAGCACCCGTCTGGCAGCCAAACTTCTCTAACGCACGACGCTCACCTGTCCTCAAATTGTGTCTGCAACTAGATCTGGGCACAAACTACACAATTGCGTTCTTTAAACTTTCATCTTTGATTTCCAGGTTTTAGTCATGCTCAAGGTTTCTATTTCATTAGTGGAAAAATATGAGAGCCCTCCAGTGGCCAAATATAAAACCTATAAATTTATACCATCTCTAAGTAAAGCCTGTTTAGCCTGTGGGGGGTGGGGGGGTGGGGGGGAGTTGTCTCCATATTTCAAAGGCAGAGAATTTAGTGTCAGGTGGCATAGCCAGACAGAGGCATGGCACTGGAAGTACAATTGGAGATGAAACATTACAACCCACAGGAAAACAAGCCTCCTGGTAAATTTCCTTAAATGGGGATTTGTTGTTTACATTGAAGGAATGACAAAGAAGTGTTAGTATTCCTTATGGTCAAGTTAAAGAACTAATGTGTGGAGGATCTTGGACTCCTCTCTTCAAAGATGTAAATCTGTAGCCAGGAGGAACTGTTCCTAATTTCCTAATGAGGATTTATATAGACATATGGCTGGATTGTTTTGTTTTCTTTTCTTTTCTTTTCCCTTCCTCTGGCTTATCTATGCTCTACACTTTCTCTTACCCATGCTAATGGAGGGGATCAGTACTGCAGATAATTGAAAGGTTGTGCGCCAACAAATGGCTCTGTGCTTGCTGCCAAGAACTCCCCAGCATTGCATGGCCACGGAAAAGTCAGGCAACGGCAGGGTTCTCATCACATAGCAACCCAGTAAGATAATAAGAGCTGTTATTTATCGAACCCTCACTACATGCCAGATTAAGTACTTTACATCCAGTTATCTGGTCTTACCCTCACCTACACCCCAATGAAACTGATATCTTTTCTCCATCTCATGGATGAGGAAATTGAGTTTAAGTGAATCAAGCGACTTCCAATGGTCACTCTACTCACTGAAGTGGTAAGGCCATTTTCTAAATCAAGTTGTTTAGTAAAGCAAAGTCCACACATGCTCAGCCATTTTGCCACCCTGCCTCCAAATGCCACAGTGGATCAACTCAGGCTTGTGGGGGAAATGGTCTGCAAATGTGAGATTTGGGAAGCAGATTCAGAGCATTGACCCTGTTCTGAGCCTCCATAAAGGAGTATTTCCAAGCTAGACTTGTTATTCACAGTCTTTCTGGGTTTGAATTACTCCTAAAATTTTCATTAATCTCTAGATGAGGGAAGGGCTTGAAGTTTCACATGAAATGGATACATTTTAACCCTCATTTTACTGAGGTTCTCTGTAGAGTTTGACTTCCTAACAACTCCCTTCTTGAGTATCTTTCTTTTTTCAGCTTTGGGACCCTATCCAGTCCTGTTTCTATCTTTACAACTACTTTCAATTTCATTCATTATGGCCCCTTCCTCCACCCATCCCTTAAATACTGGTGTTTTCCATAGTACCGCTCTTTGTCCTCTTCTTGGCTTGCTTTAAGTGTTCTTGGCCTGACTTCAACCAGGACCCAGAGGCTGAGAGTTGACAAGTTTTAATATTCACCTCTGACCTCCTGCCCAAGCCCCATACCTCCGACTGCCAACAAGTTATTTCCATTTGAATATCAGATGGACACCTCAAACTCATCAATTTTGAGTGTATTCTTTAGATTGCCAAAAAAATTATATTACTACCTAGCAAAGTGCCTTTCTATGTGATATACATCACTGTTAATATCATTATCAATAAGCAGTTCAGTAATGGATGAATAAATGTACACAGTTCAAGCTTCTTCGCCAAGAGTATAGCTATTACCTTACCCTCATTTTATATCAACCTTCATTGTTTTCACCTTCAGTTCCCTGCATTTTTACCCCACTCTCATCTACTCTCAGATACTTTACATTCATTTCTTAGTTTTCCACACCAAAGACAAGATTTTGATTGTATGCTTCTAGTTCTCTGCGTATTGTTTTCTTCATTTTCTCTTTATCTTTTGGACTTTTGCTCTTCTTACAAAATTCATTCCATGTGTTTTCTTTTTTTTTGCCTAGGTTTTCCAGGAAAAGTTAGTAGTACTTTTATCTGGGGTCCTATAGTACCTTGTACACATTGGTAATATGGAATCTATGTTTAATTAATTAGTTAATTACCATATGGAATGCTTCATGAACTTGAGTGTCATCCTTCAGCAGGGGCCTTGCTAATCTCTGTGCTGTTCTAATTTTAGTGTATGTGCTGCTGAAACAAGCACTGGAATTGGTATTTTAATGCAAAAATTGGTCAGAGGGTCTGTTCTCTTCACTATGAACCATGTGAAGAACTGAGGTTGATGCTTCTTTTTGTTTTTATTATCAAATTCCTTTGCACACAGAGGTTTCTTTGGAAGAGTAAATGACGCATAGACTATGTCTTTGGCAGTTTCTCATACAGACAGTGTTTAGAGCAGTCAGGATAAACTAATTCCATTCTCACCCAGTTGCCCAACCAGGAAGGGGAAGGTGCTCTGAGGCTAACTCCACTTCTGTAATTGTACAACATTAAGAGTAAACTAGAAAAGGGAATTTCGTAAGCAGACCCTAAGAAGAGCGCTAGAGAGAGCTGGAGGGAACAATAAATCATAAGGGCAAAGAATGAAAATTTAAATGATATAGAGCCTGGACGAAAAGAGTAGCATCTCCTCTTTCTCACTGATCCAAACCCTTCTTCACTGCCGTCCGGGGCAGCATTGTTCTTTGAGCACTGTCCCCGTGCCCCCAGTCTCCACTTTGCCAAATTTGAAGATTTTCCCACATTTCCCCCTCCTGGCCTTCACTGATGTTGTGAGCTTTTAGTTGCAAACACACATACTTGAGTCACCTTAGGTGCAAAGGAGCGCCAGAAGAGCAGAAATAGCAGGCAGCTAAAGGAGTGTTAGAGTCAACTACTGGGAAAGTGGGAATTTGAATAGAGCTGGTGCACAGGAAAACTGGACCCAGGGATAAATTTGGATTAATGCATTCTCATAGACATCAGACGCAGAGGTTCAAGGATTTTCACTACGGAGTTCCACTCCTTTGTTTTTGTACAAATAACTGACTTTGTGAACATTCACTTCATACTTTGTCTCAAAACTTCTACTTAAACATATTTTCTGATGTCTCAATTTGCTCATAATTTCTGCCTTCCTAATTGGACTTGCCATGTTCCCTTGTGGAACAAGTAGTCACTGTCCCCAGTTTCTATACTCTCCTTACAGAATAGTGGTTTTTAACCCTATCAGACTAATCAGCCCATTTTTACACTGAATACTGTACAATGACCCCTTTACTCTCTTAATATTTACAAGCATACCTTAGTTTTACAAATACTTCAGAAAGAATCAATAATGCCCTGAGTATAGAAAATAAAAGTGAAAGTGACTCAGAACACAATAATTTATTTAATTAATTTAAAATAATATGCAATTTGATACATAAATGCTAAAGCTGGAAAATGAAATAGAGTAGTAAGGTGATACATGTGAACATGAACCAAGTTGTTGGTAGCAGTTACACATGGGAACTGACAGTGTCTCTACTGATGACTCGAGTGCCCTGAGAACCATTGTTGTAGGTAATGTGTTTATTTTCCACAAGTGGTGAACAACTCTGAGTAAAGATACCAATATAATAAAATACAATTTTTCCTTGCTTGAACCAGAAAAATGAATCTAGAAAATTCAGTGTATATTACAATTGCATTTTTATATGGAAAATGGGGCTAAGTTCTAGACATAAAGTTATAAAAAAAATGTTCCCACCTACCTGAAGGCCCTTTAGGATTTTCTAAAGTTGTACAGAATACAAGACAACTCTTTATTTGTGCAAGGCTGTTCTAGACAGTGCAGTGCATTCAAACTCCTTCGACCCTTCAGTTAAAAGGCAAGAGCAACTTCCAGTCATTGGGACAAACAAAAACACCAGTACACATTTCTAAAATTCTACCTAGACGGTGGGTTGAAAACTACTGTTCCATTTGAATAGAATTCCTGGTTTCTATCTAGATACCCAGCTTCTCAGAACATTCTAGATTAGATTTTTTACTCTCCCTCATGGCTAAGCATGGTCACATAACAGTTCTGACCAAAGGATGTGAGCACAACTTTTGTATTTTGCTCTAAAAGGAAAAGGTGCATCCTTTCCTCCTCCTCCCCATCCTACTGGGTTGAATGAAAATGCAGTGGGAGATTTTTTACCCCATGGTGAGGGTGTCACATTAGTGATGGAAAGTAGGGAGACAAAAGGATCTTGGGCCCCTGATACATACCGTGAGATTGCCTTGCCTACCGTATCAGGCCCCCTGGAGCCCTGCCTCGCATCTCTTTATCTGTAACTTTGGCTGCAGCTCCTGTGGAAAGTTCCACAAGAGCTGTGACTCACTTCACTCTGACAGCCACTTGGCTTCTGATGTGATCTGAACACCAGAAGGAAGGTGCTCAGCCAGTACACATGCACAGCTGTGAAGTGCAGGGGTGTTCGTATCCTCGGGGAAAATTGCCAACCAATGGGGAATGGGACCCATTGGATACGTTTTCCTGCTTCCCCCTTTGGGGCAGACAATTCTGGGAAACATTCTGAACACTTCTCATAAGGTCCTGCAGAACCGGGTCCCTAGAGCCCTTAGCTTATCAATGGCTGTGGATGCATTAGAGAAAGAAACAACCAATTCAAGGTACACAGGCCTCCAGGACAATGATTAAAACAGGAGGCCTCCATAACAACGACCAAAGCAACCCTGATCTCCTGGGCCCACAGGTCAGAGAGTGCTCAAAGTAACCATCAGAACTTCACTGTAAGGGATACAGAGGATACGGGGTGTGCTCATGTAACAAGTCTCCTGTCAGAGGCAGGGGCTGATGGGAGAGAACTGGGACACTAGGATCTGGAGTGAGGACATTTGGATGAATGAGTCCAAGAACCTTGAGTTCCCATGTTCCCTTGGAACCTCCAGTAGACGTGCGCTGGCCCTTCCTGGAGACCAGGTCTCTTTGTCAAGGGATTGTGCAAAGATATTAACCAAGGCAAATGTTTCAAAAGATGATGCTTTTCGTCTTTAAAATCTACCCCTACATATCCTTGGTTACCTCCACACCAAAAACTAGGATCAGAGCTTTCTGTGCCCCAAGTGGAGAAGTATAGCCCATGTTCCTGGGGGAGACAGCATATGCAAGCAAAAGAATTTTAGTACTTGGTTAGTAAGTAAAAGAAGACAGAGTCAATCTGAAGAGAGGGGCAAATACATGGCCACACAAACCTGTAGTTATTTCCCAAATGCATCATTGAAATGAACATACACAGTAGTTAGCAGAATGTTCATCCTGGCTTTCTGACCTGTGGCGTTTAGAGGCCATTGCAGTAAAATGGGCCAATGGAAACTCCTGAAACAGCCCCTCCAAACCTCACCTTGCTATTCATAAAACAGAACTAGTAATTCATTCTGGAAAGAACTGTGAACATTGGTGCCACTCTCAAAGACCTAAAGGTTGCAGAGAGGGGTCCTCATCATATCTGCATTTAGTCCCATTGCAGGGTCCTTGCAAAAACCAGAGGAATCACAACCAGAGGTAAGTAACTATGAATCACCATAAACATGACCAACGGGTGGTGACCCCGACAGAAACCGCTATGCTGAAGGCGGTACCTTTCCTGCCAGCTGGCACTTGGTGGGCCCCTGTTAATCTGGCAAACGTGTTCTTTTCTACCAGAAGCTGTTCCCATTTTCATACAGACAACAGCTGTACATCTCCATTGTCTTCTCCAAACACTGGGTTCAACTCTTGCTCTCTGCCACAATATGATTCGCAGTGACCTTAATCATCTTGACGTTCCTCCGAACATGGTGTCAGTCCACCATACTGCTACCCAGTGATGATGCTTACTGGGCCTGGTGGGCGGAAAGTGGCACATACTCTGGGTACTGTAGCATCCACCTACATATGTGCCAAACATACACATACCAGGAGGGGGGCACCCAAGTCCCCAAAAGTTTCAAGGATGAGCCACATCAGTAAAGTTTGGGGGGATCTAAAAGCCTCGGGTATGAATGAGCATCCCTTCTACATACTTCGGGCCTTTTTGGATTTGGGAGGTAGCCTATGCCATGCCAGGGAATATTGCTTTGCCCTGATGATTGAGTGGCTCACGGGCTGTCAGTTTCGAGTGAGACAGCCTACATCCTCAGGGTGCTGGAGCAGGGCCGTGCCTTCTGTAGCCAAGAACTGCTCTTCATATGCTTGATCACAGTGGCTGATGGACAATTTCAGCAGCCATGATCTAAAAGGGAAAGATAATTGTGAACTCAGACTACTCAGACATGAAGGCCTCAGTCACCCCACGAAGCAAGCAACCTATATCAACCCAAGGGTCAGGGAAGAAGAAGGGAAACCTAGAGTATGTGGTGGAAGGAAGGTATTTTGAATGTGCATTCCAGTCTCCAGAGCAGTAATCCCACTGGGCCAGTAATGAGATGGTAGCTTGTTTCACTGACTTCAGTTTATTAAATCTCTTGCAGAGGGTGCAGCCAGGCACTTACCTGGAAGACTCATTGACAGATGGGACTTTATGTAGGCATGAACAGATCCGGACAATGTGAGGAGTGGACCGTGTCTGATGCCTCTGTGCCCGAGCCCACATCATGCCAGCGTACATGGGATTCCTGCCATACAACTGTCAGTGGGCACTTCCATATAGGTTACAACTAACTCCACGCTGACAGTGCTTACCTTCAGGAATGCTCCAGATGTCTTCAGTTTCTTCGAGAGTTTCCCAGCACCTCGGACAGTGGCAGGGACTTGCTTGAGCAGCATGCATTCTCCTCCAAGAAGCTGAAGCGTTAACACCTGTAGGGTGATCCTGGAATGAGGAGGAGTGGACACTGGTGGCTACAGGATCCCACCTTCCATTTTTCAGCTAGACAGTTCTGGAAGGCATTATTTGAGTTTCTCAGATGGTTCTCGTGAAATCAAGGCCTGATGGCTCACAATGATGACCTTAATAATGTGTCCTTATGATGGCTTGTCTCCTTCCATGTATCACTTTCCCTTCCCCTCATTCTTTCTCTGATGTCATAGCCTAAGTAAATGATCTAAAAGTAAGTTTTTGTCATGGGTATACATTTGGGAGAACATAGGTTGAAACACCAGCCCTGGATTGCTAACATGGTCTGACATGAAAGAAATCAACATTTATTTATGCCATCATCATTTTGGCCAAAATATATTCAACTTACATGCCTCTATTCTATTATGACTAATATTCTATATGACTCCTATTCTACTTATTTCTGTCTTGGTGTATCTTTTCAGTAATGCATTCTCTTCTGGCACTTTTTAGTTTAAGTTCCAGAGAGAAAGACTTTGATTTATCTCATCCTGCCTCACATCAGGTCAGTCCATAACCTGGATATACATTGCCTCATCTCATGGAAGAAGTGTAGCACTAGATGAATTAATGACTCCCAGAAAGTGGGGGGTGACATAGGGTAATACACACAAAGTTCTTCCTTCATGTCAGCGTGTGCAAAAGACAGTTGCTCCTGGAAGGACCTGTGAACCTGGCCGGCCTCCTGACTGACTGGAACAACATCGTCTGCCAAGACTCCAAACATCCTCCAGGCATCTCTACTTCTACCCCTTCATCTTTGTTTCTACTACCACGGAAGCACCCCATATTTATTAAGTTTTTTGGTATTTAACACAAAGTCTTCTATAATCGCCTCTATTCATCCAGCTTCATCCCACATTTGCACTCAGAATTTCGTCCTATTAAGCTTTCCATTTTGCCCATTACCGTCCCCTGTTCATGTATCAATTGTAGATTTCTTGCCCATATATCAATGCTAAACCACTAAGCCTGCTATTTAAAGACACCCATAAACTATTTCCTGGAACACAAATTTCTTTAGGGCAAAGCTGTGTCTTCTGTTTCTATGAATACCCCCTACCCTCTCTGCAGTGTCCTGGGTGAACAAGAAGAGGTCAGTAAATGTGTCAAATTTAATAGATGCTTCTGAACCTTTCATTTATCATATTCATACTTGAGGAATTATCCAACCTGAGAAAACAAATGTTTTCCAAGTGCGAAATTAATCTAATCAACATAAGAAGGGTATCTAGTATTTTTTTTAGTTTATTTTGATATCATTAATCTACAATTAAATGAGTAATATTATGGTGATTACACTACCCCCTTCATCAGGTCCCCCCCCAACCCCATTACAGTCACTGTCCATCAGCGTAGTGAGATGCCATAGAGTCACTACTTGTCCTCTCTGGGTTGTACAGCCCTCCCCATGCCCCCCGAACACTACATCTGCTAATCGTAATGTCCCTTCTTCCCCTTTGCCCCTCCCTTCCCACCCATCCTCCCCAGTCCCTTTCCCTTTGGTAACTATTAGTCCGTTCTTGGGTTTTGGGAGTCTGCTGCTGTTTTGTTCCTTCAGTTGTTTATTTTTTTCCTTAGTTCTTATACTCCACATATGAGTGAAATCATTTGGTACTTGTCTTTTTCAGCTTGACTTATTTCACTGAGCATAATACCCTCTAGTTCCATCCATGTTGTTGCAAATGGTAGGATTTTTTTTCTTCTTATGGCTGAATAATATTCCATTGTGTATATGTACCACTTCTTCTTTATCCATTCATCTACTGAGGGACACTTAGGTTGCTTCCATTTCTTGGCTATTGTAAATAGTGCTGCGATAAACATAGGGATGCATCTGTCTTTTTCAAACTGGGCTGCTGCATTCTTAGGGTAAATTCCTAGGAGTGGAATTCCTTGGTCAAATGGTATTTCTATTTTGAGTTTTTTGAGGAACCTCCATACTGCTTTCCACAATGGTTGAACTAATTTGCAGTCCCACCAGCAGTGTAGGAGGGTTCCCTTTTCTCCACATCCTCGCCAACATTTGTTGTTGTTTGTGTTTTGGATGTTGGCCATCCTCACTGGTGTGAGGTGATATCTCATTGTGGTTTTAATCTGCATTTCTCTGATGATTAGCAATGTGGAGCATCTTTTCATGTGCCTGTTGGCCATCTGAATTTCTTCTTTGGAGAAGTGTCTATTCATGTCCTCTGCCCATTTCTTAAATGGATTATTTGCTTTTTGTTTGTTGAGGTGCGTGAGTTCTTTATATATTTTGGATGTCAACCCCTTATCGGATACGTCATTTATGAATATATTCTCCCATACTGTAGGAAGTCTTTTGTTCTACTGATGGTGTCCTTTGCTGTACAGAAGCTTTTCAGCTTGATATAGTCCCACTTGTTCATTTTTGCTTTTGTTTCCTTGCTCGGGGAGATATGTTCATGAAGAAGTCACTCATGTTTATGTCCAAGAGCTTTTTGCCTATATTTTTTTCTAAGAGTTTTATAGTTTCATGACTTACATTCAGGTCTTTGATCCACCTTGAGTTTACCTTTGTGTATGGGGTTAGACAGTAGTCCAATTTCATTCTCTTACATGTAGCTGTCCAGTTTTTCCAACACCAGCTGCTGAAGAGGCCATCATCTCCCCAATGTATATCCAAGGCTCCCTTATCAAATATTAATTGACTGTATGTGTTTGGGTTGATGCTTGGATTTTCTATTCTATTTCACTGATCTGTGGGTCTGTTTTTGTGCCAATACCAAATTGTCTTGATTACTGTGGCTTTGTAGTAGAGCTTGAAGTCAGGGAGCGTAATTCCCCGTTTTATTCCTCCTTCTCAGGATTGCTTTGGCTATTCGGGTCTTTTGTGGTTCCATATGAATTTTAGAATTATTTGTTCCAGTTCATTGAAGAAAGCTGTTGGTAGTTTGATAGGGATTGCATTGAATCTGTAGATTGCTTTAGGTAGTATAGCCATTTTGACAATATTTATTCTTCCTAGCCAAGAGCATGGGATGCATTTCCATTTGTTAGTGTCCTTTCCTTTTTAATTTCTCTTAGCAATGTCTTGTAGTTTTCAGGGTACAGGTCTTTCACTTCTTTGTTAGGTTTATTCCTAGGTATTTTATTCTTTTTGATGCAATTGTGAATGGAATTGTTTTTCTGATTTCTCTTTCTGTTAGTTTATCGTTAGTGTATAGGAAAGCAACAGATTTCTGTGTGTTAATTTTGTATCCTGCAACTTTGCTGAATTCAGATATTAGTTCTAGTAGTTTTGGAGTGGAGTCTTTAGGGTTTTTTATGTACAATATCATGTCATCTGCAAATAGTGACAATTTGACTTCTTCTTTACCAATCTGGATGCCTTGTATGTCTTTGTTTTGTCTGATTGCCGTGGCTAGGACCTCCAGTACTAACTATGTTGAATAACAGTGGAGAGAGTGGGCATCCCTGTCTTGTTCCCGATCTTAGATGAAAAGCTTTCAGCTTCTCGCCATTAAGTATGATGTTAGCTGTGGGTTTGTCATATATGGCCTTTATGATGTTGAGGTACTTGCCCTCTATACCCATTTTGTTGAGAGTTTTAATCATGAATGGATGCTGAATTTTGTCAAATGCTTTTTCAGCATCTATGGAGATGATCATGTGGTTTTTGTTCTTCTTTTTATTGATGTGGTGGATGATGTTGATGGATTTTCGAATGTTGTACCATCCTTGCATCGCTGGGATGAATCCCACTTGATCATGGTGTATGATCCTCTTGATGTATTTTTGAATTCGGTTTGCTAATATTTTGTTGAGTATTTTTGCATCCACGTTCATCAGGGATATTGGTCTGTAGTTTTCTTTTTTGGTGAGGTCTTTGCCCGGTTTTGGTATTAGAGTGATGCTGGCTTCATGGAATGAGTTTGGAAGTATTCCCTCCTCTTCTATTTTTTGGAAAACTTTAAGGAGAATGGGTGTTTTTCTTCTCTATATGTCTGGTAGAACTCAGAGGTGAATCCATCTGGTCCGGGGGTTTTGTTCTTGGGTAGTTTTTTGATTACCGCTTCTATTTCGTTGCTGGTGATTGGTCTGTTTAGTTTTTCTGTTTCTTATTTGGTCAGTCTTGGAAGGTTGTATTTTTGTAAAAAGTTGTCCATTTCTTCTGGGTTTTCCAGTTTGTTAGCATATAGATTCTCATAATATTCTCTTATAATTCTTTGTATTTCTGTGGGATCCATCGTGATTTTTCCTTTCTCATTTCTGATTCTGTTTATGTGTGTAGATTCTCTTTTTCTCTTAATGAGTCTGGCTAGAGGTTTATCTATTTTGTTTATTTTTTCAAAGAACCAGCTCTTGGTTTCATTGATTTTTTTCTATTGTTTTGTTAGTATTTTTTTTTAAAGATTATTAAGTGGTATCAGTGGAATCAGATGGGGAAAGAGACTCTGTGTTTGTATACTCTAGCCAAAGAAAAGGTAACTTTAGAGTTATTCTGATTTTTATCCAATTAAAAGAATAATGCACACTGTTTCCTGGTCAATTTCACTGATTCCTTTGTAATTATTAACATGAACAAAAAGAATCCATGGAAATTGGTCCACATGAAAGACACAATATTCTTGAGAAAAAAAACCCAATAATTTAATTAAACACCCTTAACAGACTTTTACTGTAGTTTCTTGTAATACTTTTTAATGTTTCTATTTTAATAACAAAAATTACAAAACAAATGACTGTCTCTATATGTGATTAAAGTCAGCATTTTGCCATAGTTGAGCGCTGCTCAGGGCAAGACATTTTAGCCATTTGACTTCTGTAATAACGATCAGCACCGTTCGACTTGTTGTCAAGTCAGGTAGGAAACTCATCCCAAGCCACCAATGAGGCGTCCAGTTGCCCTTCGCGCTTTTAGGGATATGTGCCCCTTTAGATTCCGTCAAAGGCTATGGAGTGTCTCCCCAGGGAAAGAAAAAATTTATGCATAACATATTGTCTGCAGTTCTTGGAAGTGAGGGAGTCATGGACACCTGGAAACCCACCAATGGAGCCTTGAGGGTTCTTGGATTTCAAACCTCTGCCTCAAGTGAGGTTGAAAATTGCATCGTGCTCACGGGGAACGTGGTTATGCATTCATTTAAACACCATAAGGCTCTTGGTGTCAGATACTATAAGTCTTGAGGAAATAGGTAAATAAAAAATGCTCTTTCCTCTAAGGGATTTACCAAGGGGTTTGGAGAGACTAACAAGAAAAGAAGTGCGGTGAGATGCAGCCCCAGGAGCGACCAATTTGGGCAATATTAAAAGGCAGACACGGAGTCAGGTGGGCTGTGGTTGATTCCCTTGGCCTTTGAAAACTAATAATGACTTCGTGCAAGTGATTTAAGTGTCTGTGCTCCACTTTCTTTATATATTGCAGGTGATACCATACACAATTGAAAGGGTTTTTGTGAGGATTAAATGACTTGGCATATGTAAATCATTTAGAACAGTGCCTGGGCTATAGTATGGACTCAACAAACCAAGATAATCAAATTAAGAGTATAAGTTATGATAGTTGTACTCATTGGAGGAGAACGCATTCTGCGGGAGAAGCCCCCCTACGGGACTGGAAGGGAGGGTGAGGTTAATCTGGGGGAGGAGCGGCACCCTATGATCCTTGTCTTTAGGGTCTGCCCTGTGGGGTGCACAGGAGCTCCATCTTCTGACCTTCTCCAGAGGACAGCTGTGTGATGGTTTTCTCTAGGATAACTGTGATAAATGTTTGCAGCTCGCATTGCTGTGCGAGCAGAGGAAGTGACTTGCGCAAGGTCACATGGGGGGAGTGCCCACAGAAAGACAAGAAACCTCCTAATTCTTGCATGGTTTATTCTCCTGCACACCAGATGGATGTCCAAATGAAAATTAATTTATTTGATTCATCCAGGGAAGCACACATTCCTTTAAGATGACAAAAATTATCTTGGGCAGTCGTTACAGCAGATTTTTTTCTAAAGGCATGGGGCCACTATTTGCAATATAATAAGAAAGTCATCAGAATTATTGCCATGAAATGGTAGGCAAATACCAACTATTTTCTGTTTACCTGACTCTCTGATAATAGATCTGTGCATTTTAAGAAAATGGATCCATGCCCTGTAGTTACATTAACAAATTTACAATTTTCATAGAAATACTAAATATCATTTTTTTAACCTCGTAGTTCTCAAACAGGCTCCAATTTTTGGAGTGACATTTTTTTAATGTTTCCCTACATAAAGCCAAACTAAAAATTTCAGCCAGGATTTTTGCTCCTTTATCCTAAATCTTTGTTTTGAGAATTGAGGGAGATGATATAAGTAAATCACCTGTCACGGTGTTTTATTTTATAGGTGCCTCATTAATAATAATACCAATAATAATATGTTATTATTATTGTTATTATTTGTGTTATTATTCTCATGATATGTTTAATATGGCAACAATAGATTTTTTAATACACACACGAGAAATGTTTATAGATACAGTGGAAGGATGTGTTAGACTTGACTCCCAGACAGAAGAGACAACAGGTATATTTTCATGGCCAGCAGGGAAAACTCATTCACTTGAAAATTCTCCTCCATTTTTTTGCTTCATATTTGAAATTCCATAATCATAATTTCAGACTTTGCCTATTTAATATCACAAATATCTATAGCTTCCTCTAGCTCTGTTATTGAAGACTAGCAATTTTAGATGTATCAGTCTTTTTCACCTAAAGATAAAAAATACCCAAAGAGATTCCATCAGGTTTGTAGGCATAGAGACTGAAAACACAGGGTGTCTGGTGCAACGGAAGTTGGGAATTCAGACCACACTGATTCAGGGAAAGGACTCTGGCTGTGATCTTCCACACTGCTGTTCCCCAGGCTTCAGATCTCAAGCCTCTTCTTCTGTCCCCCACTCTGTCCCCCCTCCATCGCTGGTGATCTCGTTCACTTCAGGGTTGACATGTACCAGTGGAGGATCTCAAGCCTTCCTGACCAGATAACCATTCTGAGAAGCTGCCTGCTCTGCACAAATGCCCATGAGATCTCTCGTTGGAACAGTCTTCCCAGATCCTCTTGGGGAACGCTGGCATCCCCTCCCGGGCCCCGTGACATATTGCCCATCTCTACCATAACAGTCCCCGTGATGAGCTACAAGACCCTCTTTCCTGGCCTGACTTGCCCAGTGGCCTGGGAAGGCTTCGGCGGCAGGAGCTCCGTCCCTCATTCATGAATTCATTCTCACACTCATAGTCACGCAGCCGATGTGTGAGTCCCATTTCGATCCCAGGGTACAGAACATGGCTGGCCAGAGAAGGCGGCCAGTCAATGTTTGTGGCGTGAATGAACAAATAAACGTGGAAGGAAACAAATAGATGAATGAGCAAAATAAGATGGCTGCAGCTCTAAAGACAAAATGTCTACTTCACAAGTAGACCCAGGCTGGAACCGGCCGCTGATCATCAGAAACTGTCGTCAGAGGCAAATGTGTAAGTGCCTGTCTTCCGGAACACTGTGTAGCAGGACTCAGGAAAAGGCCGTGTGATGAGAGTGAGATTAAGCTGTTGGATAACATCGGTCTCCAATCGCCATTCCTCATGGTGGACCGAATAAGGGATGTAGGCCTGCCAGGAATCTATCGAAATTTGTGGAGCACCTGTCCTTAGCTCTTCTCTTCTGTCTCTCAGAAGAAGTGAGGCAATGCATTTCAACCTTCACTTTACCTCCACAGCTCCAGAACCCAGCTTTATTTCTTGGAATTTCCCATTAGGGGGTTGTTTCATTGTACTTCCTTTGACCCCTTGAGTGGCTGGAACTGGACTGGAATGTTGTTTCATTAGACTACTAACATGTCTGTAGACCATCTAGAGAGAGGGAAATATACGTTGGGGCTTTTTAAAAATAAGTGTTGCAGGGCAGAACAAGTATTTTTCATTTGAAGCCAACCTCTGATAATGAACATGCAGACCAAAAAATAGCTAAGTGGTCTGACACAGGGTCTGTTAGAGGCAAAAGCAAAGAGGAACCCTGATTTTTCCAAAAAAAAAAAGTCACATTCTTGAGGTATACTTGTGTTCAGGGACAGGGGACAATCACTGTTAGAGCTAAAAGGAAACGGTACCTAATTCAACTTCTACAGGCTGCAGGTGTTGAAGTTGAGACCTGGAGATTTGAAAGGACTTGTTCAAGATTATTCATCTGTGTGATTGTACAACCTGCAGTAGAACCATCTTGGTGGATTCCTTCCCCATTATCTCCTTCCTTTATTTTATTTTGTGTTGAGCTATACCACAAGGTATTCAGAAAATGTATTGTGTTCTGACTTTATATAGAGAACCCATGAATTTGTTCAGTATTCAACACAGCTTACTGAGCATAAGATGTTATGCTCAACATCATGGCACAGTCTTCATGAAACATACAGTCTACTCCCTAAAAGGATAACATGTTAGTCTCAGAAATTATCTGTAGTGTAGAATCAGTGCAGTCATGGAATCTGACTGTGCTGCCAGCTATCTTGGTAACCATCCTTACAGGCATCCCAGGAATCTCCTTTCTGGGGGGCAAGCAGGATGCACATTTGTTTGCCAGTCTTGCATTTGCCATTCCTGAGAGCTGTCATTCCATATTTCTTTAGGGGTGTCTGGTCTCACTCACCCAAATCCCAAATTAAATCCCTCTGATCATTATTGCTAAGTGGAAGGAACTGTCCTCGCAGTAACTAGGAATTCTCATATGTATACTCAGCAAGGACGTGAGTTATTGGGGTGGTTAAAGCTCAGCTTAGAAGCTGAAAATTGGCCTGAGGGTGTACCTTTTGACCCATCTAATGTCGACCCGTACAGTGTTTTAAATTTGAACTAGTTGCTACCATACAAATATTGGGAAATTGTACCTACCAATCTGAGATTTCAGATTCCACAGAAAATCTGGACATGCTGCCCACCCTGGGTCTACCCTTCCCCATGGCAATAATTGCTAGGAAGTTGGTAGCCACCAGTTCTCTAGATGGAGCACATACTTTCTAACTTGCCACAGTCCCCATCACTTGATACTACTTGGATAAAGCAGGGGCCCATTGTAAGGTACCACTCATCATTTAACACCCACCGGCCTCCCTAGTTTATGTCAACACCTGGCTCTGTAGCTATTGAGCTAATCACTCCTGCTTTAAGTCATAATGACAATACATTTGTTTATTTCAGAACTCATTTAAATCTGTTTACATTAGTTTACATTTGATTAGTGTGCAAAATTTACAAATTACTTTCTCATAAGCTGTAGGCCTCACAGGTGAAATGTATGAGGTAGTTATGCCCATTTCTCAACTGAAGGCATTGAATATTGGATAGATAGATTGCCTAACGGTGTTCGGAGATCCTCAAATTACCAGGCTCAAGGCCCCCTGCATGACATCTCTACCTGACAATCATGGTGATAGATCAAAAACCCTCAGAGTAAGAAATAAGTACACACTTGTCTTTTAGTCCCTATGTTACCATACTGCTGTTGAAGAGAACTTGCATTATAACGCAAAAACAGTAATTTCAGCTACATTGAAATACCAGTATTGGCCTTTAGTTTTAATTCAGAAGAAAATGAATTTTCTAATTGATAACACTTCCTACTGCAACTTTTTGGATTCTTAAATTAAAATCCACCATTAAATACTAGAGCTGTAAGGAACTTTGGATATAACTTAGGCTACCTCTTTTGTTTTACAGATTGTATGACTAAAATTCAAAGAAATGAATGTCTCATCCACAGTCATATAGACAGTGCCGGGGTCGATAGGAAAACTCAGGTGTCCCAATCCTAAAATCACGCTTCTTGGTCTTCTCGTGTTACGTTTATTCTCTGAGAAGGATTCGATGTAGGAGATTGAGCAAATAAATTAAAGATGATTTTTACCTGCCCTTAAAGAACTTAAACCTTCTCTATGGAGCTACAAAATAAAACCTATTAAAGAAACCATTACCGGACTGTGTTAAGTTCTGCCATATTATACAAAAGATGTATTTATATATGATACTATGGATACTAGAAAAAGTTCTTACTAAAATCCATACAGATTCAGCCACATAAAGTCTTCAACCTTCTCTTTTTTCTTTTGAAGGTTCAGGGCAGAGTACACAGAGATAATCAAAATATAGTCTGGGAAAAAGAGAACGGAATGAAGGGGCAGAAAGAACAGGGCTATGGACACGAAACCCCCTAGAGGAAGAGAAGGAAGCATTTCCTTTTGAGGAGGGACAGTTAAGCTAGTCGGTAGGATGTGACCACAGGGATGTAGGCAACAGGTTTGCCTCAGCATCAAGAGGTGTAACATGAGATGGGTCATAAGTTCACCTATAAGAGAAAGATCTCTCCCTGCGGGCAGTGAGACTTAATGTAAAACATAATTGAGTTAGTGAGGGTGTTTATCATCTTTACACAATTTTTACTCTTTATATATTGGAATGACAGGTTAGGGGGACACTTACTGTAGTAAGAGGGAGGTGGGTAGGGTGGTGTATTCTATGGCTCTTGGTGCTGACACAGCAGAGCCCGGCACCTTTAGACACCTTAGAGGAAGAGAAAGAACGCTATCCAAGACCCCAGTGAAAGGTTATTTCAAGGAAGGATACAGTAGTTTACCAGGGCTTTATCAACCAATCAGGGATTTATCTTCAAACTCTAGTCCAGTAGGATACAAAAGTGCTGCATAGGGAGACCAAAGCCAGAGATAGGTCACACAAACTGGGTCAACAGAAACGAGGAAGTCACAGCTGGAGAAGTGGAAGAAGGCGGAAAGTCAATGGACTCTCAGGATTTATCAATCATATTCCAGAATCTCATTCTATACCCATAAAGCTAAGATCAGGTTCTATTAGCTGATGGGTGAAGGCAGGCAATGTACCTCCTGCTCTGCGCATTATCCCCTCACAACCTGAGCTAGCCTGGAGACAACACAGTGCTGTGACTGGGAGAGTCCTGAGGATACAAGAGCTGGCAAAAAGGAATGCTAACGATTTTCTATTTGGTTCTATGCATTAGAAAAAATAAAAATCCTCAAATAAGTGAAATGTTTATCTTACACATAACAATAAATCCAAAGAAAGTGAAAATCTAAATTAAGCATTATCTCGCATGTTTCTCACTTGCCACTGATGTTACAGCCCTGGAACATTAAGCATTTCAACCACCATTCTTCACCTTTCAAAAAAAACAACTCTATATTGTTCTGGAAGAAAGAGTAGATTTTTTAAGGATAACTTTATCAGCTGTGGGGGTTTGCATTATTATTTGAAATCTTTAGGAACGAGAACAGAGAATGAAAGTGTGAATGCTTACATTTTGAATGACAACACTGGTCTTCAGAAACAAACAAAAAATCTCATGGATCTTTCAGTTTCCCTATGCTTGATTCCACATGTTTAACAAAGCAGTGGCCACTGACTTCTGTAAATTTGAAATATATGAGAAGATCATTTGATTTTAGTCTAGCTCTGGGATTCTTCCCTTCCCACAAGGCACCAAAAGAGAAACGCCTCTCAATCATCTACAAAGCATCATCTACTTTCAATTGGTACATGACCAATCTCTCGGAGGCAGGGAAAGGCTGGATCGCTTTCAATACATTAATAAAAACAACAGCAATGCTTCCTCTCCATGTAGTCTTTATAATCTACATGGTGTCCTCATATCCCCTGTCTCATTTCTGTGCCACAGAATCCCTGTGAGGTCAGTGGGGCAAGTATTATCATCTCCATTTTATAGCTACATTGATGGAGACACAAAAGGTAACATAATGCAGTGGCTTGCCCAGAACTGCACTGCTGGTACCTCATAGACAGACGACCACAACCAAGACTTCAGATCCCATGTGTGTGTGTGTGTTTGTGTGAGTGTGTGCACTTCACCATACCTCTCTCATCCCAATAGAACATGAAAGACTTTTTTGTTTCAGCTCCCCCAGGAAAGGCTTCTAATACAAAATTCCTTCCTTTGCCCTCCAAAAACAATGGGTAAACTCCCAGAAGGAGTTATAGTCAGAGGCAGCTGTTTTGCTTAAGCTGAAGTGAACGGTGGAAGGAGGGGTCTAGGAGGGGTCTAGGAGAGGTGGAGAGAAAGAAAAGAAGGATGGGGGTCAGCAGGAGCTACGGAGTAGCTCTGGAAGAATTAACCGGAACCACGCGGGAGAACGCAGTTGAATTTTTTTTCCTTCCGCGTGAGCTCTCGCAGTGCAGCTTTGCGTTCTTGGATGGAAGCCCCTGGGCATCGATTCCATCCATTTCAACATGTATTTATTGAACACAAACCATGTGTTCAGTCATGAACATGGCACCATGGGGGACATAACAGAAGAACATATTACACAGCCCCCACGACAGAAAGGCACACGTGGCAGTCGGGGAGGGGGGTGGCAATATGTATGAAGCAGCTGGAGAAAAACCTAAATACAATGTAAAACAAAGTGTTAACCTGAAACACCAAAATGTATGGAGAAAACAAGAGACATGCTGGGAAAGCAGATAAAGGAGAAATAGGTGTTCACAGAAGTTTTGAGTGAAAGCTTTGTGGAGCATATGGGGCTGAAGGTGAATAAGAAAGTACTAAGCCATCGAGTTAGAATTGGCAAGTATACTGATTATAGAGTGCAACCCGCTACCCAAAGCCAGAGGCCTCTGCGAAGTTTTGGACAGCCAGGCATCTAGCTTCAACTCAAACAGTTCCAGGGGTAAAGATTCTTGCTACTGGGAGAGACATCCAACTGTCTGAAGGCTGTCTCATAGACTTTGAAAGTTTCCTAAGAGAACGTTCCTCTTTTCCCGGAATTCTACCTCCTTCTGCCACTCATTCTTTGGCTTTTGGCCGTGCTCTCTTGTTTCTGGACCCACACAGAGTGGTCCTAGGACGTCTTCTGCAGACGACACCTCTAAGTTTTTGAAGAGAGCCCCTGTGTCCCCCAAGTTTTCTCCTTTCCAATCTGAACGTCCATGTTTTCCTGCCAGCTGTCAAGCCAAAATCTTTGAAGTGGCTTGGAAAAAAGGACTGAGTGGTGTGGTGTTTCTTTTTTTATCTTAGCCAGGAGCCATTACTGGGAATGTAGGTCTATGAAAATGCAAGCATCTAAAAGGAGTATCCTGAAGACCCAGGTGCGTAGAAAGATGTTTCTCACTTTTCCTTTGCTTCCTTTGCAAGACCAAGTTGCTGGTTTTGTTTTTGTGTCCCCCACCCCCTGTCCTTTCTGTAATTCTTATATTCTCTTTTGATAGGTTCACCAGAGGTTGAAAGTGTCAGCATGAGCTAATAACGCACGTGTACAACACTTCAGTCAGGATCTGGAATATATCCTTCCATTTGGAAGGAGCAGAAGCCTGTTTAACATTGCATCTAGAGTCCCTTCGACACAGGCCTTCAACTCTGGAGACACAGATGTACAGTCCCCTTGTGCAGACACTTGTCCAGGGTCACAGCAGAGCATGGTTGATGCCAGCATGAAACCATAGACTTTGATAACTAAAAAGGTCTTGAGACATTCCCTGATCCAACTTTTCTCCTTTATTTATAGATGTGGAGACAAATACACCTAGTATTTTATCCCAGAAACTAGAGAATATGCTTCATGTAGTTTTATTAATCCCCATCAATTTGTTCAATGCCTCCCAAAGTTAAGCTCAATTTTTGGCTGCAGTGAGCAGTGTATTTTGTCCTATAAATCCCCCAAGAGATCCATTCAGAGACCTGTGATATGCCAGCCAGGAAACTATTATATGTGCCTGGTTAGAGGCAGGGCCTGTGGTGTTTTTTTAATTGCTTTTAGGAAACCATTACTGAGTCACTCCCAGCACTGAGTCAGCAGGATGGGAGGTCGTGAACGAGACTAGGTCTTGAAGGACTCTTTAGGCCAAATATCAGGGTGATTGGACCCCTAATCAATTTTACCTGCACTTAAAATTAGATAACCAAACACTATTTACTTCATGACGTGAGGTATTACAGAGAATATGATACCGACTCTGAAGTATTCCCAAAACAAACTGAAACAGAATCCAATCAAAACTTTAGATCTAACTTTTAGACCATAGGAAATGTGAGGAATGGAGAAACTAATTAAAGGATGCCAGAAACAGACAAATCCAGAATGTGGAACATTCGGATCTAATTTCTTCAGTAAGTCAATCAGTAAATAAATAACAGGGAACATAAATAAAAACAGGAGGGACACGAGGAAGTTCTGGATCAAGAGAAATGTAAAAGGTACTGCAGACACAATAGCCAAACGAAATAAATAGAACTCGTTCATATTCTGACTGAACAAGCCAACTACAAAAAAAAATAATTAATTAGACAAGTGGAGCATTTAAATATAAATTGGGTATTAGATGGTATTTAGGAATTATTGTTCATTTTGTAGGTATAAAAAAAGGTATTTTGATTATGTAAGACAATACTGCCTGTGAAAGGTAAACAAAAGCATTTGGAAGAAAAATGAAGTCTAGTATTTGATTCAAATTAACAAAAACTAAAGACATAAAGGTGGGTGATTGGAAAGACAAGGAAACAAATGGTGATGGTCATTAAAGCTTGCAATTGCATGCCCTGCCTTTTTTGTAAGCTTGCATATTTTTATAATACAACATTTAAAAAAGGTGGCAAAGAGGAGACCTAAGATTAAATGTTTCAAATCTCAGATTGGTGATACTTAGAAAGGTGATTGAGCAGTGGCATTGGAAACATCCTGAGGGCATTTTGAGTAATAGGAGATAGAGGATGAATTTGTTCTTGATGACAAGTTGAAAAAAATTGAAAATTCATTTGTTAGAAGGCATGTTGATTTTTCCTGAGAGGAGGAATTCCAATAGTGATTACAGAGATAATTTTATTCCTATTCTTACGTCTAGTCTGGCACATCTTAATCTTAATCTCTTCTAATAAAAATATGCCATAATTCAATTGTACCAAATTAGGAATGAGAGTTTAAATTCCTTTTAAAAAAGCTGAAAGAGCAGTAGAATAATAGGAAATGAGAACACTACCCTAAAAACATTTGTTCTTCGCAGCTTTATTTTGTCCACCAGGACCTGGCCATGCAATGTCAGATGGAAGAGGAACAAACCATTTAAATGGGTTGAGTACAGGGCATCGGATGGCCAGGGTAGAGTGACTATGCTTGTCAAGCACCACTCCAACTCGTGCCAATCTGAACACATTTTTTTTTTCTCACCAGATGATCATATCTTACAGGCATAGCCAAGCCTAATCAACTGGCTCTTCTGCAGGCTGCCCATTTGGCTAAGGGCTGCTGGAAAAATGGGATGTCATCCCAGAGGCACAAATTGCTTTTCTCCCTTTATCAATGGTTTGAGATATGTCTGCCTCCTGAGCAGGCTGGAAATTCTCTATCCACTAGGTGCTAGTGTTCACAGAAATCTCTCTTTGTGTCATCTAAGAAAATCGAATAGGGTGTCTTTATTTCTTTGAGCAGAAAAGTCAAGAGTGGCTAACGTTGACACAAAAATCCATCAAACACAATCACAGGATCACTTAAAGGTTTCGTGGTCATGCTGTAGTTTGGGCTGATATCTTGACTGCCCATACCAGTTTACCAGTCTTAATATTTTGACTATTGTGACGCCAAGGGGAAAGTCTCTCCATGCAGTCGTTTATTTGTAAGAACCTTCAAGTACCAGGGACAGTGCTAGGTGCTGGGGACATAACTGTGGAAATGACAAGCATAGTTCCTACATTGTCCACAGAACTGACGATCTAGGGAAGAGGGCAGTTTAAATAAAAGCAAGGATGTTTGCTGTTGGACAAGGAGGTCAGCAAAGGCTTCCTTGAGAGAGGACATTTGACCCTGAGCTCTAAAAGATGAGATGGTGTAGTTAGATGGAGAAAGCAAGGAATAAAGAAGCCAGTTATTAGGATACGGAGAACTGGAGATGAAGCAAGAATTAAAAGTTTGCTACCTAAAAAAGTGTCACACCCCAAATATTATTAAATGGCTAGATTAAAACAGCTACTCAAAGAGTTGTAAATTTCTGTTTGTTTTCAAATGTAATATGTAAATTAAATACAAAATCTGAAATTACCCAGAATTTTTAACTTTAGCCAGAATGATCTATTTGGTTTTTCTTATGGGGCTCATAGATGGAGTGATTTACCATAACCTCTAGGCCCATTTATTTCTTATAGCTTTCTCTGCGTGTACCACTCACTGTGTGCTTGGTACATTATACACCAACTCAGTGGGGACATTAAGATGACCCTCTACTTACCCATGCTGAATATATATATATATATATACACACACACATTATTTATATTAAATATATATGTGTATACATACATATAAATTAGTTATATTAAATATATAAATGTATATAATTACTAATAATGCCATAAGGTACATCAATGAGAATTAAAATTGGTGTGCATAAAGTAAAACATATAATAATAATGACTTCAATGAGATAGAGGCTTATTTTCTCACACGAGAGTTCTAAAAATTGATAATCCAGAGCTTCAAAGTAATCATGGGCAAGAACCTTTCATCAGTTGGTTTTGCCATCCTTACCATATGCTGTCATTTTCAATGCCAATGTGTGTTAAGGTGGCTGCTGTAGCTCCAGCCATCATGACAGAAATTTGAGCAGCAGGAAGGATGGGGGGCAAAAGGCCATACCTGTTGGCTGAGTCAGTTGAGTTAGTCCCCTTTAGAGATTCCTCAGAAGGACCACCAAATGATTTCATATATCTCACCAGCCTTTGTTAGCTGTGCTATAGGCTAGGAAAAAAAAATAGACATGGCTGATATTTATTCGTTCATTCATTTTTTCTTTCATTTAATCAGTGTGCATTGTCATGCTTAGTGAGTATGAATTCTGTTACTCAAAGGAGAGCATTTGCTCTGTAGGAAGCAGGCAGTGTATCTCAATAGCTATCATCTGGTGGGTACACACCACGTGCTAGGCACTGTCCTAGACAGTTTAATAATGTTATTTTTATTTAATTCCAGAATGATTTCATAAGGGAACTATCATTATTCCTATTTTGCAGATATTATGAGGTAAGATTCTTAGAGGCAATGTGCAAACACAGCCTGGAGGAAACAAAAGAGGATGTGTCCAAATACTGATGATTTTCACACAAAAATACCCCCCTCCTTTTATGTATACACATAAAAAAGTTTCCTTATGCATTTAAGTCCAAGCCTTCCATAATCTACAAAAGTCAAGGCTCTTGAGTGGCAGGACCCCTTCATTGTTCATCCCTCTTCCCCACTCCAGCGTGTACGAGGTACTCCTAAAGACCTGCTCTCTAGGTGTCTGTTGAGAGCCAGGATAGAGTTAGACATAGCATGCTCAAACTATGCCTCTGTGAGATGGCCCCAGGGATCTCTACCAGCTTCCTTACCATTCAGCATCAGCGTCCCCAGGTCAAGCCCATTTGCACCGGAGATTGCAGACAGGACAGAGAAATCCACGCTTATTCATTACCCGCCAGAGGGCTGGCCACTTCCAGCTGCTCCCTCCATCCAGGCAGAGGCAACTCTGAAAGGAACAAAAGCTAGTCCCTCTCCTTTCAGTAATGCCAGAAGGCAAAAATTGGGAATGTGGAAGGTGGGGCATAAAACAAGAGTCCAATTTATAAGCAGAGTTTTAGATCATACTCATCTCATAGCCAATACTTTCTAAATCCAGCGAGCCGAGCCGACAGAGAAATAAACACTAGCAATACAAAACAGATTCATTTGCAAATGACTCATACCCTGATACATTCTCACTAAAGAGACAGTCTTATGGTTCTAGGCTACTTTGACTTTTTTGACAAAAATGCTTGAACAACTTTCACTATGAATCATCAGAGACTAAGTATATTTATTCAGGATATTATTTATTCACTTCTTGCATATTAACTGTACAGAGAAAAAAAAATCTACAAATGCAAGGATGTATACAGATGGCTTGAACCTTTCCTACGGAGTGTCTGAGAGTTCCTTTCTCGGTTCATCTCAATGCCCTCAATGCGGCAATTACGGAGATCACTCACAGGTATGAAGTCAGCGAGTGTTCTGCTCCTTTCTTTCTCTCTTCCTATTTCACCCCATTTCCCTCTCCCCCCTGTGGCATGTCTAATAACAGTCCCTCTCCTTTCAATAATTGTGTAAGGGGATAATATTTATTATCCGCCTCCTAGGATGGTTGACAAGCCTTAAGTGAGACAGACCAAATGAAGTGCCCAGTACAGACACATCACTCTTTCAGAAATAGGTGGCTTATTAAAAAAAAAAAAGGTGGGGGGGAATGAAAGCTAAGACTGTATTGAACCCACTAAGGCTGCCGCTTTCAAATCACACCTTTGTGGGTTCTGTAGCTTCTGAAGAGGTGACATGGAAAAAGCCTGGGGGAGATGGAGTAGAAGTAGAGGAGGGATGGTGACATGTTATGCATATAGACTGCTCTTTAGAAGCCATTGGAAAGAAAAAAATAACCGCTACACACTCCACAAGTTTGCTTTTTGAAGGTAAACCTTATGAGAGCAGCCCTTTATCTGTTTCAGTTAGCTTAGATTCTCCAGTGCCCAGAATGGTGTTCATCACATAGTAGGTTGTACGTGTCAAAAGCAAGCATGAAGGAAGTCCTAAGGGAAACCTTTGGGACAGCATGCACAATTACTTTTTAATTTCCTCTAGTTTACAAAAAAATTTAACTGGATTTAAAAAACCCTGACCTACCCATTTCTCTACCTTTTTGTGTCTATAAGAACAAAGGAACCATTTGTTTATTTTCTCATTCCTTGAAGAAATATTTAATGAACTACTATGATATTCCACTACTAGGCACTTGGAATTTAGAATCACCCAATCTCTGCCCTCAAATTGCTCATGGTCAAAAAGAAAACACACACACACAAATACCATTATTAATATGAGGAGGCACACACACTATAATTAAAGAGCACACAGTTGCCAAACAGGGAGGTACGTATTTTGCCTAAAGATGCTCAGGAATGGTTTCCTAAAGGAGGTGACTCTTAATCTGGGTTGTGAAGGATAAAGAGGATCTCACCATTCAGCAGATCCTCCAGACAAAGGACTCCAGTGCAAACATAAACCTGAGCACAGTGAAGTGCTTTACGATAAGGTTTGTCATATGTAAACGATAATGGGAAGTATGGTCTAGACAACTGCACCAAACGCATGGAACTCTGGGATTATACATTTATCTGCTGGTGGTATTTAATCCTCGCTGCCACGGCGTGGTTGTTAGACTGCCCAAAAGCAGTAGGCTAATTGTAATAATAATCACGATTCAGCCAGACATTATTTCTTTAAAGCAATCAATGATTGCCTGAGACGTGCTGAACGCTCTGGAAGCTGGAGAGGAACAAAGATCTATTAAATCTTCCTGGTTGTTGCCCCTGGAGGCCAAATTCAGATCAGACTGGGCCATGGTATCTGCCTTTGCACGATACCTACAGTTAGGCCGACGCAGGGAGCGAGAGGAACCTGCTGCCTTGCGTTCTGCGCAGGAAATCTACTACTACCCTGATCGGCAGAATTATTTCCCTTCTCCCTTGGCTCTGAAGCCACCATGACCTCATCTATTTTAAATGAAAAAACACTCAGGTAGTAATATAAAAATATGCACATCCTTAAATTGTGTTTTCCCCAGGCTATTAGCCTCTCAGAAAAGGAGCTTCGATATAGAACCTCCTTTTAATAAAGGGGACAGAGTGTTTATAAACACTATAAAAGATTTTGTGCTCACAGGATCTCTCTTGCATGTATTTTCTTGTCTTGTCTTAATTCTCACAATCTTCTGCCCCTTTACCACCTACCCAGCACCATCCTTGCCGTCTTGAATCATCCAGTCCAGGCATGAAAGAAAATTTAACTCTTGCCAGGCCTGGGAGGAACCGGTTCACCTTGTTCATTCATGGTTCATTTACAGACTTCCTAGGATTCTTTGTCTTGTCTCCAGGAAAACAGAAAACGCATACACACACATCATCTAGTTTACTAGCAGAGTGGCTAGGGTCTGGCTTGTTCACTGACTGGTTTTCGGGACGCCTCTGAAATTGCCCAAGTTAATTCAAACTTCTGGTAATAGTAATTTTACTCCTTTGATGCCTAGAAGAGAGCACAGGAGAGCTGGCACCATCAGAAAGCGGGTATGATGCTGAAAACTGAGCCTCCCCACCCTCAGTGAAGGACATATTTAACCACCACTGGTCCAAAAGCAAGGCAGAATTATCTAGAATTTGAATCGACTTGGTTGCACCTAACCATAGTTTTCTTCTCTCCCAGTATTTTCCATAGAATTATCATGGTTCCCACAGGTAAACTAGGGTTATGCCTAATCTAAAATCATGTAAAATACATCCATAACAGAGGCTATGTGGAGAAATTAAGAGACCCACCTAGTTTCTTGGTGTAAAGGTCAACACATCCCCCCTATTTAAAAAAATTTCAAGACCATTTTTTTCAATCATTTATGCAGCAAGCATTATTGATCACATTCTTCAGTCGCTGAGAAATGTCTGCCTGGCCATGACCATCCCCTTTCCTGCTGTTGTGCCAGGTTGTGGAATTTCTGTCAACAACCAGAGGGCCCCTTGAGAGGAGAAACTGCAAACTGACACCCTATTGGCTTATCTGACTCACAAGTTTGTTTCGTTTCATTCCCTTAAAGTTATTTCAATTGAATCTGTTTCTAACATGTTAGGCTTGGACCATTTCACATTAACAAGAACAATCCGTATTTTCAGGCTCCCTTGAGAACTGAAAGCTCTAGAAGCGCTGGGCGTGTCTCCCTCTGGCAGCCACTGTCACAGCCTCGTACTGATGGCCTCCATGATATAGGTCCTGTGCTTCCCAACCGACCACAGTGGCTTGTACTTTCTCCCAAGAAAGTGCCTTAGACCTCTGAGATTCTGACACTTGCTTTTTCGATCTAGGAAAACTCCTCCTTATGTAGAAGAGGCAGGCAGTCTAAAGAAACTGGAGAGAAGGAAGAAGCAGGAAGAAGAAGGCAGGACAAGTAGGCGATCAGGGAGAAACATGGGGTCAGACTCTACCCTATTCACTACTGTATGATGTTTATCACAGCCAACAAATATCAGTTGAGGTGTCTATTCCTTGGAGGCCTCATTTGGAGATTTAGTAGCTGCCACATGGGACCACAGAAGAATCCATTCCATCATCTCACTATCACACAGATCACTGGCAGGAGTAACAAGCTTCTCAAGAGGTATGGTCCAGGCAACATTGTGATATGGGTCAAGTTTGATTGCTGCCAGTGGTGGACAGACCTGAGAACGACCCCCAGTTTCCCGGGGTGCACACCTTTGTGTAGTCCCTTTCCCTCCAGGTGGGGGGAGATCTGGGCTTGCTCCTAACAAAGAGAACATGACAAAGGTGTTGGGATGTCACTCCCATGGTTACATCATGCTATGTAAGACTCAGTCTTCTCACACTGGAGCTAGAGAGCCTCCTTGTGGACTTGATGAGCTAAGCCATCACATTGGAGAAGCCCCCATGGCAAGGAACAGTGGGTGGCCTCTGGGACCTGAGGGTGGTCTCCAAGCAACAGCTGGAAAAAAGCTGGGGCCTGTAGTCCTACAGTCACAAGAATATACATCCTGCCAACAACCTGATTGAATGTGGAAGTGAATTCTCCCCTCCCTGAGCCTGCAGAAGAGAGCAGCCAGGCTGCCACACTGATTGCAGCCTGTGAGAGCAGAAGCAGAGGATTCAGCAAGCTGTTCCCTGATTTGTTAAGTGAGATAATAAATATGTGTTTGTTACACTAAGATTGCGGTAATTCTATTACACAGTGCCCTCTGCCTTCCTTCTGTTTACCTCCATCTCTTGGTCTTGGGGTTCCAACATGGACATGATCACCCATTTGTCCAGCACCCACCTTATTCCTGTTCCTCATGGGACACCCACAGGGTCATCTCAATATAGGTCATTTTCTGAAGTGCTAGCCTCAACCCTTCCCCCTTTCTATTTAATCTCTACTTACTTATACCTTCTTCAAAGTGTACCTGTCTCCATTCTTCTGTGTATCAGCTTCCATTGCTACTGTAACGAATTACTGCAAAACTCACTGGCTTCAAACAATGTCAGTTTATTACCTTATAGTTCCATAGGTCAGAAATACAAAATTGGTCTCACTGAGCCAAAATCAAGGTGTTGGCGGGCCTCTCTTCCTTTCTAGAGGTTCCTAGGGGAGAATCTGTTGTTTGCCTGTCCAGCTTCCGTAGGGCGCCCATGTTCCTTAGCTTATAGCCCCTTCCTCCAGCAATGCTGGGCTGAGTCCTACTCACTGTGCTGCCTCTCTGGTTCTTTTTCTTTTCTGTCTCCCTTTTCTAATTATAAGGGCTCTTGTGATTACACTGAGCCCACCAGGGAGAGTTCGGGATAATCTCCCTATCTCATAGTCAACTGATTCACAATCATAATTCCACAAAACCTTTGTCATGTAACCATGTAATGACTGGGGCTTAGATGTGAACATCACTGGGGTGCTATTTTCTGCCTAGCACACTTTGTGAAAGCTACAAATTAAAAAAAAAATCTGCCGGACTCACTGAAACCCTGGTGCTAATAGTTGATAAGGGGTTAACCTTCCCAGGGGAATGTATACCCTACAGAGATCTCTCCAAAATATACAGAACTTTCATATCTAAGGAATGCCTCTTAAAGGGGGAATTTTCTGGCACTGGGGCAAGTCTGTGAGAGATACATTTTAAGCAAGGAGTCCTGTAATGGCTCACAAATCACATCATAAAAATGACTGCTTGCTCTGCCTTTTTATAAAAATCATTCCCATTTCAGTCGGCATGGTCCATACCAGTATTATCCTCCTGCCATAATCTAAACAGGTCAGTGGTTGTAGGCTCTAGTGATGAGGTATTAGACAAGAAAACTGGGAGGCTCCCCACAGAGCTGGTACAAAGACCACACTGCCCTAGGCGTGATGTGGGAGGTGGGGAACCTTTCAGCCTTTATGACATCCAAGAAGAGCCAGATTCAGAGGCTCAGTTTTGTGACTCCCCAGCGTGTATCAATGATCTCAATGGGAGTTTCAAATTCCCCAATAAATCCCCTAACAAAATTAATTTTAATGACTTTAATTAGTCTTAATAGTATTATTACTATTATTACGATATATGCTTCTTTTGTGAGGTGGATGAGAAAATACTTCCAGAAAAGCAAACCAAAAGTTAAATGAGGGATACGACAGATCTAAAATATTAGGAAATTAATTGCCTATATGCCCTTTTATTTATATTCTGAAACTGAAAACAGGTCAGTTGTCAATCACAAATGGTTGTGACATAGACACCTTCTCTGAGACAGGGCCAAGAACCATAGGTTCTGATTTATTTCTCATCAGAATGGCTATTTCCTCCCCAACAGAAACGGAAAAGAAAAAAAAAAACGTAATATATATATTTTTTATCTGTGTTTTCCTGGTCTTCTAATTCATAGTTCTGAGAATTGTCCTGTATACAGGTCACTCTTTCAACTCTCCTTTTTTTTTTTTTTTAATCTGGCCGTGGTTGTCAAGAGGAAATTAATCTTTTGCAGCCAAATGAAATTTGGGCTTCCCAGCACTAGCCACTAATGAAAAATGCATTAATGGCAAGCATCAGAAAAACCCCTGGCTCCCTGTACCAGAGGGTACATTTAAATAATTCTATGAATATAGATCAATAAAACTAATTTACTTATAGCCTTTGTGTGCAGTGTTCAAATCTGAATAAAAGTCATTTGTATTACAATGTTTTGTATTAATTTGAAGTATCTATTGTTTTACATATTAAATTAATCTTGGTCTTTAGACAGAACTTCATATATGATATTAAAATATGAGGCCTGGGATTTGATATTAGTAATGCTATGATTTCATAATTCAGCTTGGTTTGCCTGGATGTCATTTGAAAGGCTTGGAGAAGTCCCAGAGGGCCAGCTCTGAGAAGCCGGGGTTAAGTTGGAGAGCGAGCAGAGGGCTTTAATATTCAAGCATGCAGCATATCAAAGGCGGTGCCCACAGATCCCCTGGGAGGTTCGGGGGCTTGGGATGGGGGTCTGCTGAGTAGGGAGGTGGCAATAGTGACCATAAGCACCATGCATGCTCAGAGCATGATGGGATGGCTACAGAATGTGCATCTCCTGACTCAAGTGCCAGGATCAAGATATGCTTCCTGTTTTGATGAAGATCATTTTTTATTCACCAAGTATTTACTTAGTGCCTTCTCTTTACGAGGGGCATAGACACAAAGAGAAAAAAACCTAAAATGAGGTTCTAGGAGCTAAAAACCAACCCAGGCCAATCCCTAGGCCATTGCGATTCGATGTGGTAAGTACAGAATGCTTTGAGGACCAAACGCTTCAGCAGGCCAATGGTTTCTGGACTTACTTGGCCATGGAATCTTTAAGAAACAAACAACTATTAGCATCTCTTTGCACTCTGATCATACATAACCATGGACGTAAAACAATGACACAGTTAACCAAGAGGAAGCGATGAATGTTAAGAATTCAACCCAGCTCCACCCTCTGCAAGAATAATGAGGCAAATTGCCTCACCTCTGACCCCTCCTGCACCCACTCCACAGCCATCTTCTTGCTGCAGACTCTGCGAGCCTTCTCATTCTTTGGGCCAGATGCTTTGGGGGCTTCCTGAATGGCCAGGAGCTCAAGGAAACAAAGAAGCATTTCCTGAGGACCAGTGATGTCTCTGACGCTTTTGGTATTTTCAGTCATTTGCTTGAAATAGCGTAGGGACCGTTATTAGTCAGGTAACCTAAATAAACATCGTCTTGCCCATCATTACGATGCCTCATTGCTTTCAGTTTTTGTTCTGATGATAACTGGCAGTGAATGAACTTTCTAAAAATCAGTTTTTAATATACTTAAAGCATTATTATTATTATTTTTATTGCCAAGAAAACAGAAGAAATTGCATCTGTCAGTGCACAGTGCCAGGATTCTGGGACAGGAGACGGCACCCCCATGCCTTCCCTCACTTCTGTACCCCTAAGATGACAGTTACGGCAGGTTAGAGAATGGTATTAAAAGAGGTCCGAACAAGGTTCCATGTTATCTCTTCTTAGCGGTGTGGCAAACCACATCCTAGCTTCTCTGAGCCTCTGTTGACTTTCTGTCGTATGAGGATATTCATGATTTCCAAGCGTACCTCATAGGACTGTGAAGATTAAAACTAGAGACGAGATAATGTGGGTGCAGGTGCTGCGTAGGCCCCAGACTTCTAGATCATTGTTTCATTCATTCATATAATGTCTGTGCTAGTCGACACGCTGAGCTAGCAGCTGGGACAGAGCAATGAGCAAGACACAGTCCCTGTCTACCCAGAGCCCAGCCTCATGGGCAGGACCCGTCACACCACGATCTGTGTGGTCCCCCCGGAGCCCCCTGCTCAGAAGGGTCCCAGCTTTGGTTTATGTACTCCTGTTTCTGTCTTGAATTTCTTAGTAATGCTGAACAGGACACCCTGCATTTTTATTTTGCACTGAGACCCACAAGACATGCATTCTACCCTGCCAGTGGGGGTAAGATGTGACTGTTGAAAACAAAGGCGAAGGGGCTGCCTGTGCTGAAGCACACGGAGGAAGAAAAGCAAAGAGCACAGAAAGAAGATCGAGGGGACATACCCCAAGCAGAGATGGTGTTGCAAGATTCCAGTGTTCGTTCTAGATGGCTGAAGAACAGAAAAATCAAGCACAGAAAGAAGACAAAGGAAAATGATGCCTGCCAACAGAACGAAGTAGAAAAAGCTCATTTAGCAACATGAATAAATACAGAGAAAGCATGGAGATGGATCAAAATGAAGAAGGGCAAAGGGAACACCAAACCTAAGGGCGAGGGAGGATAGCCACAGCTGATGGGGGGGGGTGGAGTCTGGAACACTGTAGAGGTCACAACCACATCATCAGAATGAGCCTTGCCACCTCGACAGGGCCAAACCCCATGAGCTCATCTGTGCCCAGACTGATAACTGCTTGGGATGGAGGTAGATTTCCTTAGGACAGCCCCTCCCACGAGGCAAGGGCTTTGCTTTATAGTTTCATAAAGATTTGCTTTGTATTTCTGCTATGCAACAAATACGGAAGCCATCTCTGCACCAGCAGTGGATTTGAATCTGGATAGTAATGTATTCTATGTGGTTTGAAATGCATAGCCTTTCTATGCAGATTATCACGGACAGCAGCCTGCAATGTATATTCCATTAATTCCCTTGGTCATTTTTCATAAGAAAGCATTTCTGAAAGATGGACAATTCATATTCATTGTAATATTATACTGACCCAGGGGCACACAGTCTACTAAGGGAGAAAGACATGAAAATACATGATTGACATATTGTACAGTATGTACAAAAACAGAGGAGCATACACTGGGTGGCAAACAGAGGGAATGATCCGCTCCTCTTAGCTGCGTCAGGAAGGTACCCCAAGGAGTACCTTCTCCACCATACCGTAAGCGGGGTTTCGAAGAATGTACAGGAGTTTGCCAGATAGATGGGTGACATGTCACGCTGTGAGAAAATCACTATCACCCAAGAAAATACAGAGGCTGAAGGGTTAATTAAAGAATTAAAATAAAGTGGTGTATGAACAAAACCTGCTCTTCATCATAAATTGGGTGAGGGGGGACTACTCCATCTCCACTGGGATTCCTATCGAAATGCCCTATACCCAGCATGGAACACGCACCACTGAAAGACGAGAGAAAGTGGGGGTCCTGGTCTGGCATATCCTGTCCCCAGTCAATTTCCTCCCTGACTGTGATGCCTCCCCAGCCAATATATATGGTGTGTACAACCAGATCAAGTTCCTGAAACTGTCAGGCCCCCTCTCCTCAAGGCCAGGTGGAGTCTCTTTTCCAAGGGTAGGATCGTTTAGCTGCCTTTTTTGTCCCTCCATTGACCCGGAGGATGTAATTCCGCACATAGAACGCTTTGCTAAATTCACCCAGCAAGCCTTGAATAATAGCCAATAAAGCCTATCTTTACTGAACACCGAAATGTCTCTAACGAGAAAGGCTGTCCTCCAAAATAGGATGGTCTTGGATATTATTGCTGCCTGGCAAGGAGGCACCGGTGCCATAACCACACAGAATGTCGTGTGTTCCTATCTGATGAGTCTGCTCATGGGCCGCCTTTATTGAATCACATGAGGACAAGTGAGCTCCAAGTGAGGCATAATCTGGGCAAGGGGACTGGATAAATCAGTGGTTCGGATCATGGGCTCTTGGTGGAAAAAGTTGTCACTCATTTCGAGAATCATTGTCTTAACCTGTGTTTTCTCTTGCATATGCCAGTGCTGTTGCTTTGTTATCTGCCTCCGGTGCAGCCAGAGAACTGCCAGGGGAGTCCCCTCCAGGCTATTGCAACTGTTTGCTGACCCCTCAGGGCACACTGCAGAAGTGGGAGGGGTGTGTGAGACTGTGAGAGCCTGTCAGTAGCGGTGGAGTGTTGGGGGTGATCACTGAGAGGACATGACTGCCAGCTGACCCGTGAGCTGGACCTCAGCCATTGGAGGGTCCTTGCCTCCTCTGCCAACCTCAGAATGTGCATCCCACTTGCCTTCCCCACTCCCAGAGGCTGCCCCAAGAACACAGGCTTGAGATAGTGATGTGATGTTGAGACCGTCTGGATGGTACACGTGACGGAACCCAGTTAAGGGCTCCATAAAAATTTGAAGATTAGGTGGGCACCTGTGGAGATCTGCTCACATTGTGGCCGCCCGAGACAAGCCTCCTAAGTAAGTCTTCTTATTTATTATCCCTGCCACCTACCAATCTGGAGCGGCCTGCCTGGTTCTTCAACCTCTCCCTGCTCCCTGCGTATGGGGGCTGGTTTCAGATTACACCTGGGAAGCTCCCAAGAAGCTTACAAACCAACAAAGATTTATACCTGTGATTTTTTAAAACAGTTTAATAGCTTTCACTCTTACATTTAGTTCTATTGATCCATTGTGAGTTAATTTTTGTGTATGAATCATAGAAAGGGTCCAACTTCCTGGATATGGGATATCCAGTTTTCCAGCACCATGTGTTGAAAACATCTTTCCCATATTGAATAGTTTTGGCATCCTTGTTTAAAATCACCGACCCTAAGTAATAGCTTATTTCTGAACTCACAATTCTATCCCATGAACCTTGATCTCTATCTGTATGCCAACACCACTTTGTTTTGATTGCTGTAGGTTTGTAATACACTTTCAAATGAGAAAGTGTGACTTCCCCAACTTTTCCAAGGCTGTTTTGACTATTTGGGATCCCTAGCACTTTTATATGGATTTTGGAATTCATATTCATATTCAATTTCTGAAAAATAGAGTAGCTGATATTTTAATAGGGTTGAATTTAATAGATTTTAATAAGTTGAATTTGCAGATCAATTTGGGAGTTATTGCCATCTTAACAATATTAAGTTTTATGATTCAAAAATATGAGATATCTTTTCACTTATGAATATTTTCTTTAATTCTTTCAACAATTTTTTTGTAGTTTTTCAAGTATAAGCTGTTTTAATATCTTTACTGCTCCTTCCATTATCTCTCTCACTTGTGAGTCTGTTTTCTATTGATTGATTATCTCCTTGTATGATCATATTTTCTGGCTTGTATGTATGCCTGGTAATTCTTGTTTGGATGCCAGACATTTTAAATTTTATGTTGTTTTTGTTAGTGCTGGATTTTGTTGTTTTTATTCCTTTAAAGTGTTTTAAACTTTGTCATAGAGAGCAGTGAAGTTACTCATTATTAGTCTGGTCCTTTTGAGTCTTGCTTTTACACTTTGTTAAGGCAGGCTTCAGTGGAGAGCTAATTTATTCCCACTAACAAGGCAATACCTTTGTGAGTATTCTGCCAAATGATCCATGTTTTATGAGGTCTTTTCACTCTGGCTCTTAAAAATACAGAGTATTCCCTACTCTCTATGAGCTGTACGAATTATTCAGTATACCATTTGCCAGTGGTTCTTTGTTGGTACACAGACTATTACTCCATCAGTGACACAAAAGAACCTGTCTGCAGATTTCCAGAGCTCTCCCTGTAAAACCCCTTCTCTGGTACTCTGTTCCAAAAATTCTAGCCACCTTAGCTTCTCTGCGAGACACCAGGCTCTCTTTGGATTCTCCCACTCTATCCTATAGCCTTGGAACTCCAAGCAGTAAGCCAGGGCAACATAGAGCTTCTTTCATTTGTGCCTCCTTTCTCAGGAATCACAATCCTGCATGGTCTATGGTCCAATGACTAAAACTGTTATTTCATATATTTTGTCTGGTTTTCCATTTTTTTTTAACTGGAAAGGTAAAAATGTTCTCTATGGCTAGATGTGAAAGTCTGTATTTTTATTTCTGATAACTATCCTGGGCAAAGTAAATCACATCTATGAGCCTCAGTCTCCTCTTTTGTAAATTGGTGAAAATAACACGTATGTCATAGGATCACTGTATATGACATAACATCTATGTCACAAGATTACCGTATATGAAAATATCTAGCATAGGGCTACACTTACAGCCAGCATGAGATAAATAATCATTTATTTCTTTTTCCTTTGATAATCAAGAGACACAGTATTCCCCTCTACTTATCCAAAGCACTTCTCATCCTGGCAAAAGCCAACTGAAGTTTGCTTTTTTTTTTTTTTCCTTAGCAATGTCCCTGCCAAGCCTAGCCTAAAGGGACCACTCCTTTATTTTTCTCTGAAATGTTTCAGCAATTATTGTCTGAATAATTTGCTCAGTAATTAATCATAGGTACCCTTTAATAACATTGCTAGTGGTATCTAAAAATAATAGTTAAATCCTTCATTGTTGGGTATGATCTAATGTAAGTCTCTCTACACAACAAGACATAAACTTTCACAAGATCATGTAACTCACCATAAATGTATTAATATCCCCTATAGCTACTAAATCAGTGCCTATTGCATTATAGGAACTCAATTATTAATTTAGTTTTAATAACATGTGGTCAAAGAAGATGTGTATTCCTTGATTTTTTTCCTGATCTCATTCTCAAGGACTTAAAATTTTATCCTAGAGAGGGCATCATGTTAATAGTATGAAATGTACACATAGCTCGGGGGAAAGAATCACCCTCCCATTTTTGAAACACCCTAGATGACCAGCTTCTGGGCTGTTCTCTCTGAGCCCCATTCTAGGGCATTCTTCAGAAAAAAAGAATGGGTGAGTAGAGGACCACAGAACCCAGGAGAAGAACACATGGGAACATATATGCCACTGAGAGAACAAGCAGGTTCTCATGACTGAAAGCCAGATCCAACTTGACTCGGTATCTGGTGTGGATCATGGGGCCTGACATCTCCATCCACCCTACACGAGACTTTCTAGTCAAGAGGTCAAAACGTCGGGCAGAAATCTGTGTTTGTGATTTCTTATTATGGTCAAAGCAAAATCATGTGCTCAGTGCGAGTCGTAGGATTTCTTGTGCCACATTCTGTTAATATTAAAGAGAGATGTTTTTCCCCCAAAAAACACTGGTTGCCCCAGAGCCTGAATTCTTAATGACAGGCCAAACCCATTGGAAGGCATCTACAATACTCTAGGAGGGGTACCAGCATCTTCTTTTGCTTTCTCTACCCTATGACTGCATCATTTCCCTTTAACTAGAAATTTCCATGAGGAAATGACATTTTAATGAATGATGGAATGGATTTAGAAACCTATTTCATCTCCGTGGTTTCCTAGTCACATGATGACGAACCCCTGCAAAGCTGCTCCGATCTGAAAACCTCCTGTCGTCTTACGGCCCTGGTACAAAGTTCAGGTACATGTGATTGTAATGTGCTTACAATGATGCAGGAGATCAATGGTGCCTGAAGAATCCAAACTGTCCTAAACTGTTAAGGCTGGCCCTAGTTTCTTCCTTCGAGGGGAATAAAAGTGAGAAAGATATTCTTTCTTACACCTAGGAACTTACAGCATTACGAGTTTTGTGTCTCATGGATCATCAGTGGAACTAGAATGGAATCAGGTAATGTTTATGCTTGTCACATTTTCTTCACCAGATCTATATACTGCTTTTTTTTTTTTTTGGCTAAGGAAAACTATGAGGTACACTGAATCTCTCTAAATTTACCTTGTCTGTCAAGGATGTCTCTTTCTTCTATCTCAGATACTCAGTGCCCACATGCCCTTCCCCCTCTATTCCAAGCCTTACTATCTAAATCAGGGAAAGTCTTTAAAAATCACTAATCCACAAGAACTCAACTCTTCTCTTTATCCCTTCTGTAACATAGACAAAGCCTAACCAAAGAGCTGAATCTTGAATGGGGTGTTTTCAACATTACAAATAGAAACTTAGGTTCATAGAGGCATTCTCATAGTTCATAACCCCAAACTACTTCAACCACTCCCCACCCCACCATCTCCTAAGGGTGCTCCATGAGCAACAGCTGCCCCTGAGCTCTCTTTTGGCAGATACATGAAAGCCAAGCAAAAAATGGTTCATTTCACACCAGCACAGTGAGGAGGGGACTTGCTATGTCACATCTCTCACTCAAAATAACAGACTTCCTTACCCATAAAGAAAGCCTTTCTCTCTCAAGCCCCTCCTGGCGTCCTCCTCCAGGTCTTTGTGTGCATGATGGCTACTTTGTCCTTTCCTTGACCTGGTCTCTGGGATGAATGAACCAAGGCCTGGGATGGCTGCTTCCTGTGTGAGCTAATCTGCTTCACAGGAGGAAAAGGAGAAGGCAGAGTGGTCTCTGGTTTCATCCTCTGCCTCCATTCTTCACTTCCACAGAATCCCTAGCTCCCTCTGGCTCCCCAAGGGTGAGCCCTGCTTTCCCTCCATTGTCAGGGCCTGAGTTCTGCCTCTCTCCCCAGTCCTCCTAGTTCCCATTACACAGTGAGCCCCTCATGTCTCAGGAAGTTTGTGAGGGCAGTTGGTGGGGGAGCTGTGCTTCCTGACAAGTACGCAAAGCATGCTATGATATACTGGGTCTGGAAGCCCCTATTATAGGAGATTTACTATTCTGTTCTAAGGTTGGACTCCAGGTTGAAATTGGCTGACAAGGTCTCAGCTTGGGTAAGATTTATTCCTACACATTAAATTATTATTTTAATTAGTTCAATGCCCCAGTCATTGCTAAACCAGAGAAATGTGAAATAAGTAAGTTCCTGAAGTGAAAAGGAAACAGGCCATACTTTGAGTTGATTGTTTAGTTTGTACAAAAGTGTCTGCAGCTCCCAAACCCTGAAGCACTTCCGTGCATTGACTGAAACACCAAGGAGCCACATACAGCCTAGACCTTCAGAGATTATTTCCTATGGCCACCAGTTTCCTTGACCCTGCTTACAGATCAACACTTTTTTTGTCTTTCTTTCCTTCCTTCCTTCCTTCCTTCCTTCCTTCCTTCCCTCCCTCCCTCCTTTCCTTCCTTCCTTCCTTCCTTCCTACCTTCCTTGCACCTTTTCCTTCTTAACTTCCATCTTTCTTCCTTCTTTCCCTCCCTGCACCCCTCCCTCCATCTTTCCTTGCTTCCCTCCTTCCTTCCTTCCTTCCTTCCTTCCTTCCTTCTTCCTTCCTTCTCTCCTTTTTTAGGCAAGTATGAAGTGCACATAAAATCTTGGGCAGGAAGGCAGAGACTGGGCCTTTTCTTTCTATCTGAAATCCTTCCTGTGTCCCTGGTTCAGTGAGTGTATAAGTGTGGGAGAGGTTGGTGGAGGGTGTCGGTGCCTGGCAGATTGTGGGGAGGAGGTGTTATTGCCTGCGTGCGTGCACACACAGACATACACAAACCCCAGATGGTAACTAGATGAGGAAAAGAAGCCAGCAACACCATGAGTTATTTTGGGAACAAAACTAGGAATCTACATATGGCTAGATTTTTCATCCTAAATGTTGCTCTTGCATATCACAGGCTCCTTGGTGGGGTGGAAGCCAGTCCATTGATCAATTCAAATTAATTTCCTAGTGTCTACTACGTTGGAGGTAGAAGGAAAAAGGTGTGTGTCTCTTAACGGGACCAAGGTATTGCAGATGCCCCAGAAGAGGCCCTATGATTTCTAAGAGCCCTCTTTTCTCAGCACAGATATGCACGAATCAGTAATGGTGGAGAACAGTTAAATGTCAAGTAAGATTGCTGGAATTTAGTAGTTCCTGACAGCCTTCGGTGGTTGACACGCTGTGTTGCATATGGGATATTGCTGGTGAGAAAAAAGCCGTGTGTTTGATCTGCAGTGCAATATTCAATTCAATATTTGCTAATGTTCCATACTCACCAGCTGCCCCCCTGAACACTGGTCAACAGACTCACAATTTTATGCTGTTGAGGAAAAAGAAAAAAGGAATGTCAATGGTACAGCACAAATTCTTCACTATGCCAGCCGCCACTACACAACTCCAAACACAATACTGTAAATGATACTTTACTAATGTCATCTTTATATACACCAATATTATTATTATCCACATATGTAGAATATAAGAAGACTACCAGTTACCTTCCTTTCTTCCATTCCAGTTTTCTAATCAATCAGCAAACATCTCTTAGGGTCACTGGGAAAAGTGCTGCATGTTTCAGGAGTCATCTTAACTTTTCAAAAGCAAGATTTGTCTAAAATACAGGGAAAAGCTTTTTTTCCCCTCACACTGTTGTTTGAAAGAGTTGCTGTTTCCGTGACTTGGGGACAAAGTTTCAAACCAAGAAGCAGTTTTTTCTTCTCTAGCAGGAGATAGAAATAATGTGCCGAAATCTGTATCAGAAACTGGGCATACGGAAGTGATGAAGGCTCGGTCATCTGAAGGAGCTCACAGTCTAAGATGAAGGCAGGGACATAAATAATAATTACAAGAAAGTGTATTAAGTGGTTTCCCAGATGCACACATTTGACGCTGTAGGAACACAGGGAAGTGAGTCATGAATCAGAGTAGGGAGTATAATAATGGTTCCTGCCCAATATCATATCCTCAGAGTAAGTGTTCAGCTCAGTATTTGCATAATAAACTCTCATTGCCCTTATGCAAAACTTTGGGATGGCATGGTATGCACCATGCTTTGCATAATTTGTATAACAGTGGCATAGCAGGGATCTATTGTCTTATTAGTTGTTGTATCTCCTTTTCCCTGAGAAGAGCACCCCCTTTGGACAGGGAAATATTGTTCCCCTCCTCTCCAAATGTCTGAGTCTACTCAGAGAATTCAGTCATTCTACTCTACCCACTGAGCCTAGGATTCTTCAGTTGGAAACCATGGGAAGATAAGCAGTCCCTCCTGAGTGAAAGGACTTGAAATGTGAGGCTGGGATCTACCAATGGATATGTGTCCAGTTCTTGGAGAAAGCCCATCTAAGAGAACGAAGTAAGGACACAAAGATAAACCAATGGAAGAGAGAGAAACTAGTGGAATTCGCAGCCCAGTTTCTGGATACCCCTGAGGCTGGCGGCCCCTCTACACTCCCTGCTGTTTGATGATAGAGCCAAAGCAACTCACCTTTTGCCTTGGTTAATTTAAATAGTTGTTCCCCTTTTTTATCCCAGATAATTTAGGTGGCCAACAGAGCCATCGCTGTCATTCCTCCGCAGAGTTTATTCCGACCTGGCAAGGTCTCAATCCACTCATCTACAAGTGAGATGTTTCTACGGTCTTCGATTACCTGGTATTCATGACTTATTTTCCATAGTGTTCCTGCTATCCCTCACCTCCTGCTACTATGCTAGGATGCAGCAGACCATGAGAGAGTCTGGGTCAAGAATAGGCTCAAATTCAATAGGAATAGTTGGGATTGTACTGTCTTATGAATTCCAAGCACATATCCTCTTCTGAAATGTGGGTTAGTGGCTGAGTGTGACACCTCACTCCAAAAGTGTGGCTCTGGCTCTGCTGTGGACATCGGACTTGCTGCCCAGCAATGACAGTAGATAGAAAACTGAGGCAGCTATTTGGAAGCATAGTAAATTTGGACCAGTCTTACTCACCACGAATTCAAATCGAACCTGTCCAGGGCTACGCGCATCATGCCCTTTCCCTAACCTACTTCTCCTCCAGCATCCTTCCTGCCAGTTGGTGGTACCACAATATCCCCAATCACACAAACTAAGAAATGAGGGATTTGTCATCGATGGAGCTTTCTACCTCAGCCCCAACAGCTAACCGCTCACCATCCTAGTTAATTGTAACACGTAAGTGCTGCTTCTTTCCGTCTTTGCAAGGGATGCCCTGGTTCAGACACGCATCGTATTGTACCAGGTCTAGTTCAACATCCTCTGAACTGGTTTACCTCGGTTCTTGTCCTACTCGAACCCATCTTTCATTCAGCTGACAGAGAGATTTGTCTGAAATGCATATGGGATCCTGCTACTTTCCTGTTAATAACTGTGCGGGGGTGTCTCATCACTAGAGAAACCCCAGCAGGGCAGACTAGCCCAGCTCCATCTGAGAGGGGTCGGCCCCAGCTCTGCTCCTGCCTCCCTTTCCCTTTTCATTGCCCGCCACTCTCCACAGTGAGTTCTCACTCCAGATGTGCTTCGTGGCAATCCCCTCAGCATGCTCTTCTTTTTTCCTTGAATCCTCTTTGCTCAGGCCGGGATTAAGATATTCAGAGGCTCTAAGCATAGAAAACAATTAGGATGTCCCATGTAAAATTCAGAATGGATTAATATTAAAATATAAAACAAACCCAACATTGGGCTGATTTCACTTCAATGACTTCTTCCTTCTCCCTCACCACAGCCCTGCTACTATACCAAATATCAAAAGGAAGCTTTATAACATCTGGGGTGTATTAGGGTCCGGGTTAAATGGTAGAATAAGGACTCCTGGTGGATTTCCAAACACTGAGTAGTGGGACCTCTGAAGTCAAACTTGCATGCCCTGCCCTTTCTCTTGGTCATAGACCCACACATCTTCCTCTGATAATAGCTTCCAACTCAGCCAGGAAAGGAAGGAGAAGTAGCCCATGTGAGGAGGCTTCCTTATAATGCCATTGCCTACCTAGAAGGATAGTTTGGTTTTCTTCCCCCAAGCAACCGCTTAAATGGTGTTTTGGCCCCTTTTCCTCGGAAGCAGGACATAACCTTTACTGACACTGTGGCTGCTGCCACATCTGTTCCGCTGACAGAAAGGAGCTGGCCCCATCCTTCTGATGGGTTTGGCACCGTTAAAGCTCCAGCACTATTTGTCATGACGCAAAAGGAAGCCTGTTGCCCGTGGGAGTATCCCCATCCCTGAAATATTGGTGGTGGGGGGGAATAGGACTCTGCCCCTTGTCCTATCACTGAAGTCCTAGTGTCGCCCATGAAGTGAACCAGAGAAAGAGTCAAACTCCATTTCTGGAAGAGTATCTCCCTTTGGCCAGCTGTTGAGCCCAGGAACTGGATGCAGCTCGCAACGCACTAGGAAGAAAACGTCCCCAGTCCCTACACCAAAGCACTGTAACTCTACCCCCTAGAGACAAAAGACCACAAGGAGAAAATCAGGAAGCAAGGACCTGAGCACCATCTCCTGAACAGAGGGAGCCGTGGGTGCCGATTAGGGCAGTCCATGAACAGTGCGTTACAGGGTTTGCATTCGATGCAAGTTCGCCAAGTGTCTTGTGTACAAGCAGCTCTGGCTGTGCCCATAGGCTAGGGTATCCCTACTCTGCTACAGAATACTTTATGATTTAGCAATCTTAACTGGACTTGGCATTCAAAGGAAAGGCTGTAGTTTCAAACCATACTGCACTGAGGTATTCTGGAGGTAATAAAACACCAAGGAGATGCTATCTCATGGATTTGGAGCATGTCATTCCCTTGAAAGTCAAGGAGACAGCTGATTTAAAGTTTCCAGCTAGGTCACAGAAAAGTCAGTGGCAGCTGCTTCCAGCTGAGTTCAGAGTTTGAATATTTATGGTGTCAATCTGAAATCCAGATAACCACAAATAATATAAATCCATTAACTTCCCCTCCACAAGAAAAGCTTTTTGGCTGCTAATGCCTTGATTGCTAGGTTCCTGCAGGACTGGTGCATGGATTTCTTGCTTGAGGGCTTTTCCTTTTTCTTCTCTGTCTCCCTCACTGTCTAATGCCTGCCTGCCCCTCTTTCTCCGCACCGCCCCCTCTTAGTGACTGTATTAAGCCAAGTTGCTCTAAGCTGATTAAGGTAACTTCCCAGGAAAATCAGACGGGAGCAGCAATACTGGGCATGTCTGGCCTCCTCTGTGCTCAGCATTTAATATTGAAATATTGTAGCTTTGATAATCCGTCTGAGAACCACAGTGCCAGATTAGGCAGAGATTCTACCATTTACGTAGAGCATGCATATTATCCAGGTCACCGGATTATAGTACCAGAAGTCCCCTGGCTTGCTTTGTCTATAAATAAAATGTTTGCCCATCAAATAACAATCATATCTTCTCTGTTCTCTGCCGCCCTAGAAGGCAGTAAGTGGGAATGTTCAGCAGTCTGATTTAAAAAAAAAAAATAGCACGACTCCGTGCATATCATGTGACCTGGTTGGAGCTTTCCAAGAGCCCCGTGAAGTAGAGATTATTACGCCCCTATTTTGGATGAGGCAAATGCAATTCGACAACCAGCTGAGGATCAGAGAGACACAGGAAGAAGAATCTGAAGCTCTTACCCAAAAGAGTTGTGCTGAAACAATTCATCAAAATGTTGATGGCCTAGAGACTCTCACAGAAAGCTTCAATCTGACCCAGATGGAGGCTTTGTCACTAGGAAGAGTGACTCACAAGGAAGCAAAACCTGAGATGGCACTGTTTGGCGGGGCGGGGACCCCTGTGCAGCACCCATCCGTGTTGTGCCCCTTCTGACCCGGTTTTCTTCACTGTAAAACATTATTGTGATCTTGAAGACAGTGGGTAAAATTCAACATCGCTCTTTCTCTCATGCCTCTCTTATCATCACTGTCATAATTTGGTGCCCCTGGGGTGAGATACTTGAGTATGAATGGCAACAAAGGGACCCTCGCATCAGGAAAATTATAGCCTTAGCCAAAATAATAAAGGCCTACTCAAAACTCCTGAATAATGACGGGACCATGAATATAAGACAGGACCAAACAATTAAACACACTCCCAAACATCTTAACCTAGGGCCAGGCAGGGCTTCTCTAAAGCACTTGTTCTCAGGTGTTAGCTTAGAACAGCAGTTCTCCGTAGTTTGTGGTTTGGAATCACACACCGGAAATATTTTTAAAATATACATTTTGGGGCTCCAACCTCAGATATCCTGATTCAACTTGCCTGGGGAAGCCTGGGTAGCAAAATTTTTCCCAGGTGATTTTAACGTGTATCCTGGATTGAGAATCACTAGAGATTCCGATTTAATGCATTCAAGAGCTCAGCCTCTCCATGAGATTTTTATGCATGCTAATAAGTAATACATCCATGGCACATATTTGCCAGGCACTGTTTTAAGAGCATTACATATGGTAACTAATTTATTCCTCACAATAATGCTATAAGAAAAGTACTCCGATTATTCCCATTTCACAGACAAGGAGACTGAGATACAAAAGCATTAAGTCATTTGCTCAAAGTCAGACCTGATTAGTGGCAAAACCAGGATTTGGACTAAGGTTCCAAAGATTTGCTCTAAGTCACTATGTCATAGTGTTTACATGAGGCCTAGGGGCCACTCATTTAAAATTTTTAATTTCAGCATCTGTTCAAGAGGGTGAAATAGTCTGGCTCTTGAGTCTATATATTTTCATTCAGGGCACATTTCTATTTTCTTGGATGCAAAAGGAATCACTGAAAATCATTAGAGTAGACTTTGTTTAGTCTTGACTCAGATTCTTTCTTAGAGAAGAGATTTTTAAAGTTCAGAATCTACTTTTGCAGCCCTGGTATCTTTTTGTTTTTGCTTTATGAAAAGCAAGCTGATGGAGTTCAAGCAGATTTGTTGTAAGTGATATGTCACTTCCTGCTCTTAAGGACAGGAGACCTTTTAAAAGTTTATTTTAAATTTCCAATTGCTTCTCAAACAGCATGTCTTACAAAGCAACATTTAGATGAGTCCAGGCCAAATAAATCACTGATGTATCAACTGCATGACCCTTAAAAAAATGCCCCATTCCTTAAGAATAGAAAGGAATAGTCTAGATTTTGTAAGTCTTGTATGTCTGAAAAGGTATCTGAAATATTTTTCAAACCCTAAATGGTTTCGTAGTCCTCATTCACTAATAACAACAATGAATTGCTATAAAAATCTAAATCACCTTTTCATTTCTTCCCATAAGAAAATGTCCCCCAGGGACATTCCTATCTCTGTATGTGAGAGTCAGAGCAAGAACAAACAGGCTTAAACAGGTAATATTGCCAAATATGTTTTTAGTGGCTACAATGTGCCCAACATGGAGCTAACCCATCAGACAGAGTTCCTTCCCCCATGATCTGCTGGTAACTTATTTTCCACTTTTAGAAGGAGCTCAATTCTAGCCTCAGGGAACAATTTCAATCCAAGGCAAGGTTACAGAAATGTTACTAGATCTATGATACAACAGTCAGTCTGGGAAGCCTTGCTACTTCTTAATTCAAATTCAATTCAGTTAAAAAACAAACAAACATTAAGTGGCCACTTCCCTCCAGCCCAACGTCATTGTACACTTCACTCCTTCCACAGCCCTCCCAAGTCCTAGGCTTAATGTAGCCAATATGCCCAACTTTGTCTAGAACTGTTCAGGTTCTAATAATGCAACTATTGTGTCTCCTTGGCCTGTCCATATTCTAGTAAAAAGAAGTACTATGTCCTAGGAAACCCCAAGTCTCACCTTATCTTTGAGGCTCACCTTTCAAGTAAGGTATTGTAGCTCAAATGGTACACCAGGGTGCTATGTCTCTAAGCCACCAACGGGGTGTTTAGGGAAAGACTGGATATCTGCAAAGCACAAGCCATTCAACTCAGGATCACTTAACGCATCTTGGAATCTAAATTATGTCAGATTCATCCGGGTCTCAAAACTAGTTCTTTTGGGGACAAGATTATTATCAGTAGCACTTACTGATAAGCTGGAATAAATGACAATGACTCTACTTGACCAAGATGGCAGATCCAGTCACTCCAATGGCCTATCTACTGGTCAGGCCTAGAAGCACACAAAATTGCCTGGAATGGACACCTTTTGGCTTTGTGGTGGGTGACAGCACTATATACTCTTCCTCCAGGGCACCATTATCCTGCAAAGGAAGCATGGGTTGGGGGTTATACAAGGAGTCTACACTTGTCAATAGGAATGGAAGGCCATTTATGTTTTCTCGTATCTCATAAATCACTTGCTTCCATACTTGAAAACCTGAAGTCAAAATGCTCAGCCAGAATTGAGAGATGGTCACTTTGCCTTTGGCTGCAAGATACCAGAATCATTTACAGAGCAGGTACCAACGGCCCTGCTGTCTGTGTGTCAGGTCATCCATCATGCGAAACTAAACCAACAAGGCGTGAAGAAATGGTTGTGGGAACCCTTGTTAAAGGGGTCAGACCACTTCATCAAGGAGGCAGGGCAATGTTTAGGATAGCAGGCCAATGGGAAGGGCTGCTAGGGGCATATTTTTAAGGGGTGTTTCCCATACTCTAAGAAGGAAATCTCAGAGGCAGGAGCTCCCCTTTCCTTTTGGGTGCCAAACTACATGTGAGAAAGTATTCTCACTACTGAAAATACACCACTAACTCATTCTTCTTCCTCTGGCTTGTCCTTTCCAATGTTTTCCCTTGCTGCCAACAAAGGAAGTGACCACCTTGTCAAGTTGAGAAGCAGTGCTCCTTCAGAGTATTATTCAGTTATTACGAAACATGTACCTTGCCAAGTAGGTTTGCCCACAGAGCCAGTCATGATACAATAGCCCCACTGTCTGCCACAGGTCAGGTCCTCCAGGTAGGCAAAATGAAACAGACATAGACATTGCTCATATAACATGGGAATTTTAGAGTTGGAGAGAACTTAAAACTTATCTGGTTAAACCCCTATCTGCCCCCACCTCCAACTTTCTAGAGAAGAAACATGAGGGTCAGAAAGGGGAATGATTAGGTTAAATGATATGGCCAGTTTGTGGTACAGAAAAAACTGGAACCCAACTCTGAGTTCCTTCAGCAACATCTTTTGGTTCCAAGGAAACCAACATGAATACATTAAACTTCAAAATACAGAATCTCATAGGAACATCATTTTTTTAAGTCAATATGCAATGGTTTTAGGTAGCACCCATGCCTGGCACAAATTTACAAGCTCAAAAATTATTTGTAAAATAAGATAAAATGGCTATAGGAAGAATATAAAACTACTGCCATTACCATATTCTATTCAGAAAAATTGACCTGCAAATAAGAATAGCTAACATTGACTGGGAATTCACTGTGTCCTGGCATTGTTTTAAATGCTTAACATTCATTAATTTATTAATTGTATAACTCAATAAGGTTTAATCCCCACTTTACAGGTGAGGAAGCCTTCTTTAAAAGACATCTGCAGTTTCTCCAAATTCAATCAAGAAAAATAAAAGAGAAACGTAGCTGTGTAAAGCAAGCCATGCCATAATTCAGTTGTATTTGTAACCTATTTTAGGTAATTTTATCTCAGCACCAGATTGATTAGCAGGAAGTTTAGCAAAACTGAAGATTTGAAAAGATAGACATTTCATTAGAGTGTCTCTAATACTGTTGAAGATAAAGTTTTCACTAAGATGATTTAATATCAGTAAAGAATAATAGGTAAAATGAGGAAGAATACCTCTATTACTCTAATTTGATGAAAATATCCCTAAAAAATAGCATACTCCAAATAGCCTCAAACTTTGATCACCAAAAACTTATTGGTCTCTACTTTGTATAGATCTACTTTGGTGGATTCTGGTCTCCTGGATGGATTCCCAAGGAAAATGAACAATCCAATTATCCTAATAGATGTAGCCCACTGAAATCAATGGTCCTAGAGGGGGACTAACCAAATACATAAGCATAAAGATAATTGGAGTTGAGTTTCTCACTGTGCGAGAAAGGAGTTACAAATATAGGAAGGGAAATAACTAGATTTAACCCCTATAGTGTTGGACTGGAACTGGAAGTTTCCATGTGAATGCATGATATTTATAAATACATCCACATAGATGTAAATATTTATATGTGATATGCACACGGACACATACACATACAAACATATTGTATTAGCTTCCTAGGGCTGCCCTACAAATTACCACAAGCTTGGTGGCTTAAAACAACAGAAATTTATTCTCTCACAGTTCTGGAGCCGAGAAGTACAAAATTAAGGCATTGGCAGGGTTGGTTCCTTCTGAAAGCTGTAAGGGAGAATCTGTTACACAGTTGTCTCTGAGCTCCTCGTAATTGCCATCAGTCCTTCACAGTCCTTGACTTACAGTGGCATCATTACTTTGCCCCCTCCTCTTCTGTATTTGTCTGTGTTTCTGTCCTGCCTCCCCCTTCTCTTAGAAAGACACTGTCATTGGATTCAGGACCCACTTAATTCAGTATGTCCTCATCTTAGTAAGTTACATTTGTGAAGACTCTATGTCTAAACAAAATCACATTCTGAGGTTCCTGGTGTACATGAATTTTAGAAGGAAACTGTTCACAACCCATTACACACATATTCCCTGGCATTGTCTCCTGAGAGGGCTTTGTAACAGTGACACACCAAAAGCAATGAGCACACCTAGCTTTGAGACCATGATTTCTAACTACCACTCTTTACTAAAAAAAAAAAACAAAAAACAGGAATTTGAGAGGAAATGGATGAGGGGAAAATTTAGTAGTAGACTGAATATCTTGTGTAAGAAAGCCAAAGAGTGCTTGAAGAACAACTGTGTCAGTGAAAGGTACACAAGGCAGTTTGACAGAGCCTCTACCAGCCAAATCTGGGGCAATGTGAATATGAAAATAAGTGAACGGTAACAGAGTATAACCTCTCAAATAATATAGAAAACCATGAGTCCATACTTATATACAGAAATACATACAAACATACATATACACATGTATACATAAATTAAAAGTGAATAAAGATATTTGTCATTTCTTTTCTAGCCCAGTATTATTCCACCATATGAATATATAGTAGTTCTTATGACTGTTCTCTTACAGATTTGAATTGTTTCCCTGCCTCAGCTATTATAACAGTATTACAATGAATAGCCTTGTAGGCTCGTTTTTAAAGGAGCACTAGCGAACCGGGACACATGAGAATGGTAAGATGTAGAAATGTCGTAGTGTTAAAGGATCTAGGATATTTAACCTGAAGAAATGACAATTGGGATATAAATTTTCAAGTGGGAATTTCCAAATGCTTAAAGGGAATCTACAGTAATAATTGAGTTTATTATGTCTCCAGCAGTAATCTCAGTGCTTCCTGTGTTAAGAGCACTCAATTCTCGTCATAACTCCACAGAGTAGTTACTTTTATATCCTAACAAGATAAAAAAAAACTGAGGCACAAAACAGGCAAATAACTGCTCAATGTTACATGGAATAAAAATATTACAAAGTGACAACTTTTAGCCATAGATTTTTGTTTTTGCAAAAAAAAAGCAATATAATTTAATAGACATAGCCCCAATTAATCACAAATTCACAGTTAAATCTGGATTCATCCACTTATCCATTTGACTTTGCTCAAGTAACATAATTTTCTATGCCACAGACATTTCAAAAAGTATTTAAAATGGTAAGTTTATTTATTTACACAGGGAACATGTATTTATTGAACACATACTATTGAGAAGAGTATGTAGGTTCTGTTCCAAATGCTAGTGCTTCAACAGAGAACAAGATTCCTGCTCTCCTGCAAGTTATATTGTGGAAAAGATACAGAATAAAAATGTTGATAGATGAATACATAGATAGATAAAATAATTTCACATTGTTACAAATGCTACAAAGAAAGTGAAACAAAATATTAGCTATGAAGAGATGCAATTCTAGCTAGGACAGTAGGAGGTAGTCTTTTGAAAGATACTTCGTTTGCAGAGAGACCTGAAGGAGACGAAGCCAGGCAGAAGATCTAGTAACAGAATTCCAGATGAAACAAACTCCAGTGAACAGCCCTGAAGCAGGACCAACAAGCAGAGGTCGATAAGGAGCTAGAAAGCCTGTTTGATTAAGTAGAGAATGAGGCTGGAGAAAGGGGAGTTCTCTTTATATATATGGAACAGAGTGAAGAGCTACGCAAATGAAAGGTGTTCTAATCATCATAAACCCCACCATGCCTCTCATCCTGCTGCCTTGCTGCACCTGGCCACAGCAGTATTTTCAAGTGGCAGTGCCAAATACACTTTGGGCAGTCATTATCTCCTCTCATTTCCTATTTTTGCTGCCCCAGGAAAGATGCCTTGGATAGGGAGGAAATGCTGAATGATCTTCTCCTTTAACAAATGCATCCTCTACTGACAGAGTTCGTATCTATGCTCATTGTTAGTATGCCCACATAAACAATCACCATCATTTAAGAAATTAAATGACTATCACTTCCTGATGGGTACAGATTGTACCACTGTACTTAAAGCAATAGTACATCTTAGAGACAACCAGGTAAAGTTATCATTTGGGTTTATTAAACGTGGTGGGCAGGGAGAAATCATCTCAAGATAACGGAGATGTGTTCACAAAATACAGATGGAACTCTGATATGGGTCCGGTATAATCCAATGGGGAAAAAAATGTATTGTTCTCATAACATTCTTAAAGTTGACTCTTGCAAACAATTCATACTGTCCTGTCTTATTTAACAATAGCGGGTTCTTGAGAAATCACCCACATCTCTGACATGTCCAGGATCCAAACCAAAACTGAGCATCTGAATTTACCTGCATGCAAAGTACAGTGAGGAAAAGACCTTTCTCAGGGCTCTCTTCAATGGGACATATCTTGCTTTTAGCAGAAGCCTTAAATGTCAGATTTCTAGAGCTCTGTCTCTAAAACAGACAGGAAGAGGCCAGGGTAGAACACTTTGTCACCCTATCCCTAATTATTGGCATGAGTGTGGATAAAACTCTTAAGTTTCAAGACTTTAATTTCTACAGTGAGGTTACAATAGATTGTCCGCCTGGAAGATCTTAACCTCTTACTCTCCCTTTGAGCTGTAGGAGCTCTGATTTATGAAGCCCCTCTGAAATAGCAGTGACAGTGCTGCTGTGATGGAAGGAGATAGCAATGGAACAGAATACTGCTGATGACTGTTTGGGTGGTCTTTGAGAAAGTCATTTCACATTTCTGTGCCTCTGCTTCTTATCTTTCACAGGAGAAGAGTGTTCTAAATCGGTGGTTTTCTAGCCAAAAGCTTTTTTATTACAACAAACTCTTATACCAAGTTCCAATCTTTACTTAAAATCTTTAAAGTGAAGCTGCTCTGGTGAAACTGGGGGTTAAAACTTGAAATTCCATGGCTCAACCATCAAAATGGAGTTGTTTAATCCAAGGAATGGCTCTGATTATGCAGTCTATAATTCCTCCATCATGCATGATTTGCATACAGGTTTGGACAACCATATTTGATTATGCCAAATGAGACAACTGAATTCAGTTCTGGTCTCCTGAATTTTTTGTTTTTCACAAGTCAAAACATGGTGCCCTTTCCAAACCCAGCTATGAGAAATTTTCAAAAAGCCACATGCTGAATTCCAGGACACTTTCATTCTTTAGCTAAGGAGGGCATTATGGGTACTCTGAGACCTCTCCATGACCCAAACTCTGTTCTATCTCAGTGAAGGGAAGTATCTCCCTCTACTAGATAAACTTTTCCGCACAGAATTTATGACCACCCACTCTCAGGCCTGCAGGTCAAGGCACGAATGAAAAAGAAGGTCCCCTAGGGGAACTGCTAACAATTTAATGAGACAATCAGGATTTGGGCCCCAAGGTTAAATGCCTTTGAAGATTTCAGATTATCTTTCAGGGACAATGTGTCTAACTGGGGCTATGACTATCAGCAGCCTAAATTCTAATTTCATTCTTCCTAATGAGTGACATAATTCTTGGCAAGTCTTTTCCCCCTTTCTGGAGCCTCAGCTTTCCCACATTTGAAGAGATTGGCTCCCCAAAAGCTGCACTAAGAGTCTCCAGAGATTAAGAAGATAAACATAAGTAAAGTGCAAGCTCTTTAATAAAGGGGTGTTATGGGGCTATCAAGTCCTAAGATGATCCACAGAGGAATGTGCCCCCAACAAAGGTTCTTGGGGGGATTGTTCAGGCTCGGCGTGTACTGAAGCAGGGGCAAGGGCTGTGCCTTCTTGTGAACATACATGGTTTCCCTGTTATCAAGTCACAATCAAGAATGAAGGGGCAGGGCAACCTTTGCTGAATTGATGACCGAATTGTTCATCTGATCCTTACATGGTGAGAGTGGAATGTTAAGTGCTTTTTAACGGTTGCTAAGTGCATTAGAGCACTTACATCATGGTTCTTTTGTCTATTACCCAGTCCCTAGTAAATAAGTATGGCATTGAAGCTAGATAGACAAAGCTATTGAATTCAAACTTTTCTTCTCCACCTAGGAGTTGTAGGACTAAAGCACAGGAGAACTGATCCTTCGGGGGGAGAAAGATGAGTCGAAAATTAATAAAACTCTGGTTCAACTGCTCACACACCTGGCTTTTTCAGAGCTGCTTTGGTGGGACCAGATTCCTGAGGGTGCTTAGAATCCCACAGTCCCTCTGACCCAGTGCTATCTGTAGCAACTGACCATGGAGAAGGTCCTCAGTGACACATACCGATCATTTAGCGCTGAGGTGGGCTTTTGCTGGCGCGGTGGGTGGGGAGGAGGGTAGAATTTGGCAGGAGAGACCTAGGCACATATTCACTGGGAATTACATATTTATGATAAACGATTCATATATCATGTAAATAAGCTTGTAGATAGGTTTAATGTGAGCCAGATCCCTAGAGGTAGTTTTTCAGCCTTTCAAATTTTCCCCAGTTTCCTCACATCCTGTAGTGTGATAGAATCGACATATGTGATAGAAACACATTTCACTTCCCAAAACAATGTAACTGAGTAAACATTTTATTAGCCTGCATTTTACTGGCTTTAAACCCCCTTAAGCCATGTGTTGTACATACATTGACAGCACTGCCCTAACAGATGCTCAGGGCCCCGCATCAGAGGCAGAGCAGCATCTTAAAGGGTCTTTGGAATTGCTGAAGAAAGGTTATCTGGTGTTAAATTCACCTTTCATTTTATGCGTGTTTCATGGTCTATATGGGGCGAGCAAACTACGGCTCATAGGCCAAATCCAACCTGACACCTGCTTTTGTGAATAATATTTTATTAAAGCACATCTACACCCATTCATGTATGTATTGTCTGGGGCTGCTTTTCCACCATGATGGTGGAGTTGAGTGGTGACAGAGGCCATGGTAGCGGAAAGCCGAAAACACTGATTATCTGGACCTTTTCTGAAAATGTTCACCAATCCCTGGTCTATATTAATTTGAAAGTTAACATTCTTGACATGATTTGTGTGATAAGCAAAGGTGTGCCACAGCCTGCTAAGCTCATGAGAGCTGGCTGTGCACATTTTGCCTCACCTGTGTATTCAGGGATGTCATGTGGGCAGCTGGAATACTCCATGGCTAGAGTATTCACACCACTGAAACCATCAAGCTCTACAAATCAGAATATTTTTCTGCAAGAAGCTAGGTGTTAGATATTTACCAGCACACCACTGGTTGTAACCTTTTACTAATCAGAACCCTTACTTATGCTAGAAATAGATGTGCTGGCATCAGGGATCTCATTAGCAGCATGGACCCAATCTGTATAAAAGAGCCTCAGTGGATTTTGAAGTATACGATTCTGCCAATTATGTAACTATTCAGCCTAATATAGAAATCTTAGAAAAGACAAATAAAAACATACAAGCTCACCACCATACATACAATCATTGAAAGTTTTATCTTTCCTCCATGCATAATATATCATTGTATTTAGAAGTATGAGAATATACCACTTAATAACACTTGTGTTTTTCTTTTGACAGAGAACTTTTCTCAATATTGTTATTCTTCGGTAACACCATTTTCCTCAGCTATCTCACATAATTCAATTAGCTAAGTCTCTATTGTGATATATTTTTAAAAGGCCATGATGGAACCAATATAAATACAAATATACTTGAAATTCTGTAGATTTCTTTAAGATAAGTTCTACAGCCTCATTTCATTAAAGCCCAAGAGTTAAGGTTAAAGATTTTTTTTCTCATTTTTCCAAATCCATCTCAAGTATTCATTCATTAACAAGTTTAAAGTAAGAACTGTTATATATCAGATACTCTTCTAGGAGCTGAGAATAGAACAATGAAAAATCTAAATTAAAAAAAACATTCTTGTCATCTTGGAGCTTTCCTCTTAGATACAGTAGTAGGTAAGGGTTGTAAAGAGGAATTTAATCAATTCACAGATAAATTTTATCCAATACAGCACAAAATCATTGACTCCCCACTATATGCCAGACACTTTTAAGAAACTAAAGTATCATGTTTAATTGCACTGGTAATGACAATTTGGTGAGAAAAAAAAACAACAAAAATGATCACAAATTAATTGGAAATCCTGGTTGCAAGCAAATCCAGAGTAAACTGGCTTAAGCCAAAAGCAGAATATATTATGAAGACAAAAGTGTATCTCAAGGAAAACCCAATTATAGAACTATAACTAGGCATTAAAGTACGTGTTGCAACTAGGGACTCTTTCTCTCTTTTGTTCCTTTTCGCTTCTTTGTGTCTACTTTAATTATCTTACTCCTCACAAGCAACTGCTTTTGCTTCCTTCTTCCACCAACAGTAAACACAACTCCTGATAGATATGTTTATATCTTTTATTTCAGTATCCAAGAAATATTATAGCTGCCAAACCCATAAACCCCAGTTCAAACACTGGTGGGCAGAGTATAGGGTCCATATGTAGCTATTTGGAAGGAAGGAGCAGATGAGAATTTCCTAGGAACACCAAGAAGAATGTGAGTGATGTCTATTTCTCTCCATCCCCTCTGGTACTCTACAGAGCTAGTTTGGCATCATTACTACCTATACTATTCCCTTGCCCCTAGTCTACTCAGGAGAAAGCTCCCTTTGTGGAATCCTAGCATCCACTCTTGCATCATCACTTACCTATAGCAGAAGGGCAGAAGGAATATGCATATTGATACAATGGAAGAGTCTCATAGGTTTTGAGATTAGAAACTTTGGGTTCAAGTCCTTATTCTACCAATAGGTTTAGAAAGTTGCTCAACCTCTCTGGGCATACATTTACTATTCTATCAAAAAGGATGGGGTGTAGCGCTGGGAAGATGGCGGTGTGAGCAGGGCGGCGGAAATATCCCCCCAAAACCATATACATTTGTGAAAATACAACAAATACAACTATTCCTAAAAAAGAGACCAGAACATACAGAACAACAACCAGGCTACAGCTATACCTGTGAGAACTCCGTGCCTCACGAAACGGGTAAGATACAAAGCTGTGACCTGGGGGGACCCGAGCACTCCCCCACCCCAGCACACCGGGGGGAGGAAAAGATTCAGAGCAGGGAGGGAGTGGAAGAACAGGCCCGCCAAATAACCAGCCCTGGTGATCTGCGCCGGGAGCACTGACACACATCACGCGGTGTATTGGAGATTAGAGAAACAGAAGGGCAGGATCCGAGACAGAGACAACAAGCGGGTCCCCTCTGCTGGCTCCCCGGATCAAAAGAAAAACGGGGGCCATTTTTGTTGTTATTCTTGCTGTTTTGTTTTTTTGGGTTTTTTTAATTTCTTTTTGTTTGTTTGTTTGGTTAAAGTCTTAAAGAGATAAGGGCCCAGCAGTGGAACAAAATCATCCCAGCACACTCAGCCCAGCAGCCTGGGAGTTTTGGGGAACTTCGGACCCCCTGGCCAGTGACCGGGCAAAGCAGCCACGCTGAGGCTTCCCACAGAGATCAGCAGTCTGCCATTCATTCCCCCCAACCCAGGCCAGCACCACAAAGGGTCCAGGAGACTCCACTGCTGCGGAACAGCAGAGGAGTGGCCCGACCCACAGCATCCTCACAGAATCTACTTCCTGCTGGTGCACAGCGAAGCGGGAAGGACCCCAGAACCCACATCAAGGGCTGGAAAGCACCAAGGGGACCAGAAGGCACACAGTGAGACTTTAAACCCCCACAGTGCTATAGGCTAGGCTGAGGGCGACCCCGCACACAGGCAGCTCTGGGGATTATCCTAGAGACGGCCTCCTGGTGGCCGAGAAACCAGTTCAGGCCCCGGAGAAGGGCAAGGAGAATAACAAGCAGGAAGGGACTTTGTTCTCCCAGCGGACACATGTGGCACCTACCAGCGACCACTTCTATCACCATGAAAAGACAGAGGAATATGGTACAGACAAAGATTACCCAGACAACCCCAGAAAGAGAGCATAATGAGATAGACTTACACAATCTTCCTGAAAAAGAATTCAGAATAAAAGTCATAACCATGCTGATGGGTCTACAGAGAAATATGCAAGAGCTAAGGGAGGAAGTGAGGAAAGACAATGCAGAAATCAGACAAGCGATCGACGGGCTTAAGAGGAGAATGGACGAGGTGCAAGAGACTGTTAATGGAATAGAAATCAGAGAACAGGAATACAAAGAAGCTGAGGCAGAGAGAGATAAAAGGATCTCTAAGAATGAAAGAATATTAAGAGAAATGTATGACCAATCCAAACGGAACAATATCCGCATTATGGGAGTACCAGAAGAAGAGAGAGAAAAAGGAATGGAAAGTGTCTTTGAAGAAATAATTGCTGAAAACTTCCCCAAGCTCGGGAAGGAAATAGTTTCTCAGTCCACGGAAGCCCACAGATCTCCCAACACAAGGGACCCAAGGAAGACAACACCAAGACATATAATAATTAAAATGGCAAAGATCAAAGATAAGGACAGAGTATTAAAGGCAGCTAGAGAGAGAAAAAAGATCACCTACAAAGGAAAACCCAACAGACTATCATCAGACATCTCAACAGAAACCTTACAGGCCAGAAGAGAATGGCATGATATATTTAACGTAATGAAACAGAAGGGGCTTGAACCAACACAATTATCATTTAAATTTGAAGGACGAATTAAACAATTCCCAGACAAGCGAAAGCTGAGGGAATTTGCCTCCCACAAACTACCTCTACAGGATATCATAAAGGGACCGCTCTATATGGAAGCACACCTAAGGCTAAAAAAGATGTCACCAGAGAAGATAAAATCATAGCAAAGAAAACAGACTATACAAATACTAACTAAATGCAAAAAGTAAAATCAACTATCCACAAAAACAGTCAAAGGAAATGTAAAAGAGTACAGAATAAAACACCTAGTATATAAAGAATGGAAGAGGAAGAAGAGAGAGAAATAAATACCCATCAGACTGTGTTTATAATAGCTTAACAAGAGAGTTAAGTTAGACTGTTAGATAGTAAAGAAGTTATCCTTGAACCTTTGGTAACCACGAATCTAAAGCCAGCAATGGCAATAAGTACATGTCTATCGATAATCACCCTAAATGTAAATGGACTGAATGCACCAATAAAAAGACACAGAGTAACAAAATGGATAAAAAAGCAAGACCCATCTATATGCTGCTTACAAGACACTCACCTCAAACCCAAAGATATACACAGACTAAAGGTGAAGGGATGGAAAAAGATATTTCATGTAAACAACAAGGAGAAAAAAGCAGGTGTTGCAGTACTTGTATCAGACAAAATAGACTTCAAAAACAAGAAAGTAGCAAGACATAAAGAAGGACATTACATAATGATAAAGGGGTCAGTCCAACAAGAGGACATAACCATTTTAAATATATATGCACCCAACACAGGAGTGCCGACATATGTGAAACAAATACTAACAGAATTAAAGGAGGAAATAAAAAGCAATGTATTCATTTTAGGGGACTTCAACACACCACTCACTCCAAAGGAAAGATCAACCAGACAGAGAATAAGTAAAGACACAGAGGCACTGAACAACACACTAGAACAGATGGACCTAACAGACATCTACATAACTCTATACCTAAAAGCAACAGGATACACATTATTCTCAAGTAAACATGGAACATTTTCCAAAATAGAACACATACTAGGCAACAAAAAGAACCTCAGTAAAGTCAAAAATATTGAAACTCTACCAACCAACTTCTCAGATCACAAAGGTATAAAACTAGAAATAAATTGTAGAAAGAAAACAAAAAGGCTCACAAATACATGGAGACTTAACAACATGCTCCTAAATAATCAATGGCTAAATGACCAAATTAAAACAGAGATCAAACAATATATGGAGACTAATGACAACAATAACACAAAGCCACAACTTCAGTGGGATGCAGCAAAGGCAGTTCTAAGATAAAGCTTTATTACAATCCAGGCCTATTTAAAGAAGGAAGAACAATTCCAAATTAATAGTCTAAAGACACAATTATTGAAATTGGAAAAAGAAGGACAAATGAGGCCCAAAATCACTAGAAGGAGGAAATAATAAAGATCAGAGAAGAAATAAATAAAATTGAGAAGAATAAAACAATAGAAAAAAATCAATGAAACCAAGAGCTGGTTCTTTGAAAAAATAAACAAAATAGATAAACCCCTACCACACTTTTTTAGAGAAAAAGATATTCTACACACATAAACAGAATCAGAAATGAGAAAGGAAAAATCATGACAGACCCCACAGAAATACAAAGAATTATAAGAGAATACTATGAAAATCTATATGCTAACAAGCTAGAAAACCTAGAAGAAATGGACAACTTCTTAGAAAAATACAACCTTCCAAGACTGATCAAACAAGAAACAGAAAACCTAAACAGACCAATCACCAGCAACAAAATTAAAGTGGTAATCAAAAAACTACCCAAGAACAAAACCCCTGGGCCTGATGGATTCACCTCTGAATTCTACCAGACATATAGAGAAGAAATAACACCCATTCTCCTTAAAGTGTTCCAAAAAATAGAAGAGGAGGGAATACTTCCAAACTCATTCTATGAAGCCAGCATCACTCTAATACCAAAACCGGGCAAAGACCTCACCAAAAAAGAAAATTACAGAGCAATATCCCTGATGAACGTAGATGCAAAAATACTCAACAAAATATTAGCAAACCGAATTCAAAAATACATCAAGAGGATCATACACCATGATCAAGTGGGATTCATCCCAGGGATGCAAGGATGGTACAACATTCGAAAATCCATCAACATCATCCACCACATCAACAAAAAGAAGAACAAAAACCACATGATCATCTCCATAGATGCTGAAAAAGCATTTGACAAAATTCAGCATCCATTCATGACTAAAACTCTCAACAAAATGTGTATAGAGGGCAAGTACCTCAACATTATAAAGGCCATATATGAAAAAACCACAACTAACATCATACCTAACAGCAAGAAGCTGAAAGCTTTTCATCTAAGATCAGGAACAAGACAGGGATGCCCACTCTCTCCACTGTTATTCAACATAGTACTGGAGGTCCTAGCCATGGCAATCAGACAAAATAAAGAAATACAAGGCATCCAGATTGGTAAAGAAGAAGTCAAATTGTCACTATTTGCAGATGACATGATATTGTACATAAAACACCCTAAAGACTCACTCCAAAACTACTAGAACTAATATCAGAATTCAGGAAAGTTGCAGGATACAAAATTAACACACAGAAATCTACTGCTTTCCTGTACATTAATGATGAGCTAACAGAAAGAGAAATCAGAAAAACAATTCCATTCACAATTGCATCAAAAAGAAAAAAATACCTAGGAATAAACCTAATGAAGGAAGTGAAAGACCTATACCCTGAAAACTACAAGACACTTCTAAGAGACATTAAAGAGGACACTAACAAATGAAAATTCATCCCATCTTCTTGCCTAGGAAGAATAAATATTGTCAAAATGACTATACTACCTAAAGCAATCTACAGATTCAATGCAATCCCTATCAAAATACTAACAGCTTTCTTCAATGAACTCGAACAAATAATTCTAAAATTCATATGGAACCACAAAAGACCCTGAATAGCCAAAGCAATTCTGAGAAGGAGGAATAAAACAGGGGGAATTACGCTCCCTGACTTCAAGCTCTACTACAAAGCCACAGTAATCAAGACAATTTGGTATTCACACAAAAACAGACCCACACACCAGTGGAACAGAATAGAAAATCCAAACATTAACCCAAACATATACAGTCAATTAATATATGATAAAGGAGCCTTGGATATACAATGGGGAGATGACAACTTCTTCAGCAGCTGGTGTTGGCAAAACTGGACAGCTACATATAAGAGAATGAAACTGGACTGTCTAACCCCATACACAAAAGCAAACTCAAAATGGATCAAAGACCTGAATGTAAGTCATGAAACCATAAAACTCTTAGAAAAAAACATAGGCAAAAATCTCTTGGACATAAACATGAACGACTTTTCATGGACATATCTCCCTGGGCAAGGGAAACAAAAGCAAAAATGAATAAGTGGGACTATATCAAGCTGAAAAGCTTCTGTACAGCAAAGAACACCATCAGTAGAACAAAAAGACATCCTACAGTATGGGAGAATATATTCATAAATGACATATCCGATAAGGGGTTGACACCCAAAATATATAAAGAACTCATGCCCCTCAACAAACATAAAGTAAATAATCCAATTAAGAAATGGGCAGAGGATATGAATAGACACTTCTCCAAAGAAGAAATTCGGATGGCCAACAGGCACATGAAAAGATGCTCCACATCACTAATCATCAGAGAAATGCAGATTAAAACCAAATGAGATATCACCTCACACCAGCAAGGATGGCCAACATCCAAAACACCAACACCAACAAATGTTGGCAAGGATGTGGAGAAAGGGGAACCCTCCTACACTGCTGGTGGGAATGCAAATTAGTTCAACCATGTGGAAAGCAGTATGGAGGTTCCTCAAAAATCTCAAAATAGAAATACCATTTGACCCAGGAATCCCACTCTTAGGAATTTACCCTAAGAATGCAGCAGCCCAGTTTCAAAAAGACATATGCACCCCTATGTTTATTGCAGCACTATTTACAATAGGCAAGAAATGGAAGCAACCTAAGTGTCCATCAGTAGATGAATGGATAAAGAAGAAGTGGTACATATACACAATGGAATATTATTCAGCCATAAGAAGAAAACAAATCCTACCATTTGCAACAACACGGACAGAGCTAGGAGGTATTATGCTCAGTGAAATAAGCCAAGCCGAAAAAGACAAGTACCAAATGATTTCACTCATATGAGGAGCATAAGAGCAAAGAAAAAAACGGAAAGAAAAAAACAGCAGCAGACTCATAGAACCCAAGAATGGACTAACAGGTACCAAAGGGAAAGGTACTGGGAGGATGGGTGGGAAGGGAGGGATAAGAGGGAAAAAGGGGCATTACGATTAGCAGATGTAATGTTGGGGGGGCACGGGGAAGGCTGTATAACTCAGAGAAGACAAGTAGTGATTCTATAGCATCTCACTACACTGATGGACAGAGACTGTAATGGGGTAAGTGAGGGGGACCTGATGAAGTGGGGAGTTCAGTAACCATAATGTTGCACATGTAACTGTAGATTAATGATACCAAAATAAAAAAAAGGATGGGGTAGGTTTTCAATATGACTGTGTACTCTTCTATTAGATCTTAGTTTCGCTTAGAAAACAAATACAAAGTATGAGAAGAAAAGATATAAAATAGTGATTGAGAGATTATAAAGAGTGAAGCAAAGCAAACAGTTTCTGAGAAGAGGACACTTTTTAAAGAGACCTGTGTGGAAGTGATTTTCCATTTTTACAGGCTGTTGCATGATGGCTGACCAGAGCGAGTACCATGCTGGGCAGCTAGACACCAACAGAAATCCAGCAGTATTTCTGAGCTGAAGAACCAGAGGTGAGAGTTTAGAGCAAGCACTGGAAAATGAGGGTGTAATTCAGAAAAGATAAAGCCATAGAGGGAAACCCCCAAATTCTGTGTATAAACTCTTCCCAAATCTCTAGCTATTCTTTGAACTATGTATGCAAGAAAGTGACTCAAAATAGGTTGGCCAAAGACAATTATCTAAATTCATTGGAATGGCTATCTAAGACAGAAAATTTGTATTTGAACCCAACCAATTTAATCTCCTGCTAAAACAAAAACATAAACACTTTTCAAATGAGTGTAATAGCAACTTAAATTATACAACTTTACATATCATATACAGAACTAGGAACACATGACCTAGTCTCAAGTAAAAACACAAACAGCTGAGATCACTATAACATCTTGCATACATTTGAATTAGGAAACAAGAATTTTTAAAGTAACAATTGCAACTATACTCAATAATGTAAAAAAAATATATGTTAACAACGAATTGTATGATAGAAAATCTCAGGAAAGAAATAGAAACTATAAAAAAAGAACTGAATGGATAGTCCAGAATTAAAAAGTAGAATGTGTAAATTAAAAATTCACTGGATGTACTTATGAGCATTATGAAGATGAAAGAAGTACAAGTCAGTTAAAATGAAGAGAGAACAATAGAAATTATAAATTGTTCAGTCTAAAGAAGAAAATGGAGTATTATTGTGGGTTGGTTGGGGAAGAGATTAGAACTTTAGAGTCTTGTGGAAAAATATCAAAATGTCTAATAATATACTTTTACTTGTCAGCCCAGAAGGAAAAGAGACAGAGAATGAGATAGAAAATATTTTAGGGAATACATGTAGAAAACTTCCCATTTTGATGAAAGGCATATGTATCATAACCCAGATTCAAGATGCAACAAATCCCAAGAAAAATACATATAAAAAGAAGTTACCTAGTAACATCATAAGCAGACTGATCAAAGCCATAGATATAGAGAAAAGCTTGATAGAAGCCAGAGAAAAAGAATGAATTTCACTTGGGAAGGCCTATGATTAAAATGATTTCTGACTTCTCATTAGAACCTATGAAGGCGAGAAGAAAATAGAAGAGAGAAGAACGTCTTTCATAGGTGAAATTAAAACCAAAAATATCCCACAAAAACTGTTCACCCAAGTTCTATACCTAGCAAAAATACTATTTAAGAACAATGGGGAAAGAAGACATTTTCAGATAATACAAGGAAAAATTGTTGTGAGCAGACCTGCTTTACAAGGAAAGGAAAAAGACTAAAGGAAAATAGGAGGAAATGAAAAACTAAATGTCAGTGTAAATATAAAACTACTTTTCTTCTTGTACTTCATTAAATTATTAGATATATTAAATTTTTCCATTTGTTTTCATTAAACATTGCCTTTTGGGGATTATAAAGCATGTAGATTTAATATCTGTGATAAATATAGAATTAGGGGTTGAGGGAATGACATATAGGTCTTTATAGTTACAGGTTTCTATATTTTCAAGAAATTTATCGAAAAATAAAATGTGCATGTTATAATGCCAATAGCACACTTAGAGCAAATAATAATGTAAAGAGAGGATTATTAAGAATCAGTAAGATCATAATGGAGAATTTGTTCCCTCCATAACAACCATAAACTTTGGACATAATAAAAAAAAAGCTATCTGAAATCAGTGAATGGTGAACAGAAATAAGAAACTTCTTATAGGGTATCCACACTCAGATGAGGATAGCTGTTTAGACTTATTCATTTTCGTTACTTTTAGCATGGGTGTAAGCACAGTCAAAATGGGGCAGGTGTTAAAGGTACCAATGGAAAATAGTTGCAGGTATTCTTGCTCAACTAACCAGAGTACCAAATCTAGCCAACTGTAATAATGGAGTGGGATGGGAGATCCTTCAAAGGAAAAAACAGAAGGGATTTCTGAGTTCTGTCTGTCTTTGGCTGACTCCTGAACAATACATTCACAGAGCATACGCCAAGAACCTTAGCTAAAGACAGACTACTGAACTGTGAATGAAAATATCACCTGAGAAAGAGCAGTTTATGTCCAACCAAGCTCTATGCCTATTAAAAAAAAAATCAACACTCATCAGAGAAAAATAATAGAATCCAGAGTTTCAACAATTTAATATTCATGATGCCCAGGATGTAACTCAAAATTGCCTTGTATATGAAACTGGAGCCTAGTCTCAAAAGAAAAGACAAATAACTGGGACCAACTCTAAGGTGATCCACATAGAATTAGCAGACACATATTTTCAAGTAGTTAATAAAATTCTTTTCAATGAAGTAAAAGAAAATAGGTTTGTAATACATGAAAAAAAGTCATCAGATAAATAGAAATCATAAAACAGAACCAAATGGAAATTCTAGAACTGAGAAATACAATATTGTTTTTTTTAATCACTGAATGGAGTTGACAGGGGTAAGGTTCAGTTACTATTAGGCTATATCAATATAGATCATGCAAATAAAAAACATAGAGAAGAGATATACATAAAAAGTAGAACTTCAAGAAGTGTTAGATGATATCAAGTGGTATAACATATGTATAATTAGAGTATCAGAAGGAAAGATCAAATAGAGCAAGAAAAATACTTCAGAAAAAAAGGTTAAATATTTCCAAGATTTTATTTGAGACTAAAATTTACTGATTCAAGATAAACAATGACCACCAAGCAAAATACACATGGAAATGTCATAACTAAGAACATTATAGTCAACCATTGTAAAACAATGATGAAGAGTAATCTTGAAAGCATCTAAAGAAAAATTTTAATTTCATGAAGGGAAACAGCAAATCACTTAATGGCTAACTTCTGATCAAAATTTTTGGAGGCCAGAAGATAATGAAATAATGTTTTCAAAATGCTGAAAGAAAACTCAACCCCAAATTCTATATGTAGCAAGAATATTCCTTGATAAAGAAGGAAAAACAGAGACATTTTAGATAAACGAAAGCTAAAACCTACATTAAAAGAAATATTGAAGAAGTTCTTCAAATTGAAGAGAAATAATTACCCAAATAAGCAGTATGAATCGCCTTGTTGGTCTTAATAGAACCCTATACCCCTGCTATAGAATAGAATGCACATTCTTTTTATGTGCTCACTATACATACAACAAGACAGACTGCATACTGCACCATAAAATAAGTATCTTTAATTTTGAAAGTTTGAAATAATATTTAAAATAATTTATCAATGAAATTAAGCTGGAACTTAAGAAAGGAAGTTATCTGTAAATTCCCTGAGCATTTGGATATCAAAAAACACACTTCTAAATAACTCATGGACAAGATAAGTAAAATGAAATACTATTAAAAGTTTGGCTGAATAATAATACAAACACAATACGTCTAAGTTCACAAGCGATGAACTGAATTGCTTACAAGGTAATTTTTGAAAAAGAAGAAATTGGAAGATAAACACTACTGGACTTCAAGATTTCTAGAAAGTCAAAATTATAATGATAGTGTGATATTGGCATAAAGTTTGAAAAATAAAGTAATGGAGTAATATAGCTAGTCCAGATAAAGACTTACAGTTAAATGGCATTAAATTTTTCATAATGCATCAAAACAATGGGAAAAAAGTCTTTTCAACAAGTGGTGATGGAAAGACTGAATATTTATTTGGAAAAAATGAATCTCACAATATGTACAAAAATTAATTTAAAATACATCATAGACTTGAATATAAATGCTAAAACCTTAGAGCTTTTAGAGGTAAAACTTGGGTTTAGACAAAGATTTGTTAGGTCACAGAAATCTAACACCTGAATGTCTAAAATTTTAAAAAAGAATAAGATCAAATGTTGGCAAAGATATAGAGCAAGTGGAACTTCCTACATTGTTGGAAAATTGATGTTAAAATGGTTCAAGTACTTTGAAAAAATTTCTCACAGTTTCTTATAAAACTAAAAATATATTCATCTTATCCCATTCCTCGGTATTTTTTCAATAAAAGTGAAAGTATATGATGGCCAAAACATTGCAATGAGTGTTCACCACAGCTCTGCTTATTTAGCTATTGCTAAACGACTAGAAACAGCTTAGAAGGTCAAAAATAGAATTGATAAATAACTGAACTATTAACCCAATAGAAGACTACTCAACAATAAGAATAAAGAAATTTTGATACACACAACTGTATTAGTTTTCTATTGGTGTCATAAAAATGATCACAAATTTAGCAGCTTAAAACAATAGAAATTTATCCCCATAGAATTCTTTAGGAGAGACTTCCAGAAGGGTTTTACTTAGCTAAAATCCAGGTGTCTCCAGGTGTTTTCCTTTCTAGAGGCTTTAAGAAAGAATCCATTTTCTTTATCATTCAGTTTGCTGGTAGAATTCATTTGCTTGCAAGTTATACGACTGAGGCCCCAATCTCCTTGCTGGCTATCAGCTGAGGGTCTTTGACAGCTTCCAGGGTCTACCCGCATAACTTGGTTTATGGCCCATTTGCTAGGACTGCGGACCCAAATAAATAAATAAATACTGCAAATAGATGTCTTGGAACAACAGAAGTGTACTGTCTCACTGCTCTGAAGGCACAAGGAAGGATCCATCCCAGCCCTTTATCCTAGCTTCCAGCAACTTCCTGTTCGGAGGCATGATGACTCCAGTCTTCAAGTGGCATTCTCCCTGTGTACACAGCTGTGTCCTCACAAGGCCTTAGTTATGGCACCACTCATGACAAACCTATTTCCAAATAAGGGTCACATTCTGAGCTTGTGGATTCAGATTTCAACATAGGAATTTTTGAGAGGCAATTCTACCTCCATCTTCCAGCAAAGGTGAGTCAAGTTCTTCTCATGTTTCAACTCTCTTCTATCTCCTTCCATCTAATCTCTCACCTCTCTAACCTTTTTTCCTCTTCTACTTTTAAGGGTCCATGATTACACTGGACTCACCTGGTCCCATATAGGGCTAAGTAAAGTCCTTAATTTCATTAGCGAATTATTTTTTTGTCATATAACATAGCATATTCACAGGTTTCAGGTATTGGAGCTTGGACATCTTTGGAGCGGGAAGCATTCGTCTGCCGATCATATCAATGCTCACTGTAATATTCTTCTCAACCCTGTTTGCAAATATGTTGGGAAAGAGGGAAGATGATAATATCTCCTATCTAACAATAGGTTTCTGGTGAGTTTCATGTGAAATAAATAAATGATGATATTAAGTGGTTTCTAAATATAATTCATCATCCTATTCCTAGGATTGATATCCTTTTCTTTTTTTTACAGGAGGTAGTTGTTGAATAAAAAAACAATTCAATGAATGGCTTAAAAGTAAATCTATGATTTGAATTTTACCTTCTCTAATCTCATCCCTTCCATCTGTCTTTGATACACTCTGTGTCTTACCCACGGTAATCTTTTAGTCCTTGAAAACACCTCTCAACTATCAGGCAGGGCTATTTACTGTGCCTGGAACACACTTCCCTCCTGTCTTTGGCTTTCTGAATGGTGCTTTTTTTCTCCTTCCCATCCTATTCTTGCCATTTGGAAATTCATATTTATCCTTTAAATTGAACTTTACATTCTGAGTACACTTTTCCAAAACCCTAAATTAAATTAGGTTTTTTTCCTTGTTGTGAGCTTCATATTGGTTGAATAGATGAATGAGTTACTGATTTTCTTTCTTCTCATACTTTATTCTAAATACACCTTTAAGTCTCCCCTTTTCCATGCTTCATTCTAGAGTCTATGAAGGGAATAATGTTGTCTGTCTTGTCCACTACTGTTTGGAGAGTGCTTATCACAGGACCTAGCAAATAATGGATGTCCAATAAATATTTATAAAATGAATAAATGAATGAATGAATCGGAAAGTCAGCACTATCTCAGTATCAGAATTCAACTTTGTGGCCATCTCCTTCTGTGGTTGTTCTTGCACATTTTTTGACATCCTGGATCAATCTTTCCTATGAGATACTTGGTTCAAATTTTCTGTCTTACCTAACATCCCAAAATATTTCCTCTGGACCAGAAATCCATGTTTCCTGCCTGATCCACACATCCCTGTCTTAAGTGAACTTCTTGCTTGATAAATAGAAGATATCTACCAGAACAATCTTGCATAGCCAGATTTTTAGATCTGGACCTTTCTGATCAGCCATGCTGAATTGCCTCACACCTCATTCTCAGTCCTCCCAGGATATTTAAAAAATAACAGGCAAAAACAAGACTTACACATTGTCATCCAGGGATAAGATATGTTTATCAGAGCTCTTATTTTTAACCTTTTCCCTTAGGCATTTCTACTCCTTCACATTACAACCTCTTATATCCTTATTATTGTAATTGTCCACTGAATAAATAAAGAAAATCACAGGATTGTCCCTAATATAAGCACAATGAATATGTGTTGGAGACAGATGTAAGCTCTAGCCATGCAGCTGCAACTCATGCAGAACAACATGGGGTGGGGAAATGCCAGGAAGATCCAGTTTTAGGAAATGACTGACAAAACCACAAATAATCATTGCAGGGTAATCATGGCCCAGGGCCTGCTCCCCACAATGGTTGGCATGGCTGCCTATGAAGATGTGATTATAGCACAGCGAAGTCCATGCAGCTGGACTCACAATAGAGTGGAATTCTTTGCAGAAAATTGGTGAGCCACTGCCAGCTCCTAGGTCCAAGGTAAATGGGAACAGAAAGAAATGATTTATTTTCCATTTAGACACTTATGCAAGCAAACTAACCGTATTTCTTTTGCTGAGGCTGAGAGTTAGACACTTTGGGTAGAGGTTCACATCTCTGGTTCCCATGTGCCCTCCAACTCAAATACATCTGGTGGGAAATGGGGTGGACCCCAGCTGGAAGCCATGAGTAAAGGATTTCCCAGTATCAGCGCACCTGATCCTCTCATCAAACTTCACCTGTGCCAGTCTGAGCTAGGAGTACTTTGGACTCTATCTGTTCATATACCAGAGTTACATACAAAAGGAAAGGGGACTTCACTTGGGAAGAGTAGCTGCCTTGTAAGTATCCTCCTACAGCACTGTGAGGTTTAGACCGTGGTTCCTTATTTGCAGATTCACAGATTTTGAGAATATTCTTCTTCAACATGTATGTAGTACAACACCCAGTTGCATCAGAATTATCAACTATATCTGAAATGTTTAGGTTAGGATGCCTTGTAGACCCAGTGAGCTCTGATTTCAGGTTGTAGGGCTATGATTCTGCATTTTAATAAGTACTCAAAAGTGTTTCAAGGACACACTGAAATTTGAGAAGCCTTGCTGAATAATGAGGTTCCTGGTTGGTGTTTGAGGGACACTAAAGCCCTAAAATTGCAGGTAAAATTGTATGCAATTCCCAGAGAGAAGGACCATAGTTTTCATGAGAATTTCAAAGGTTTATGTGGCCCCAAAATGTCCTAAACCATCAGATTATACCACCTTCTGAAGAGTGGTCTGGCTTTTGTTGACTCACATCCATGCTAACTACAGCCTTTCCCTAAAGTATTAAGAAACAACTATGAACCAATTCACAAACAATCCAGATCTAAAATTGTTAGAATTTTAGGGAAAATCTTTCAGTCTTTACCTTCATCATTTCCTTCCCTCATCTCCTTGTTTTTTTCTTCTAGTTGGATAGGTAGATGTTCCCAAGCTCAAATCATTCTCAGTCTGAATCCAGCCGGACAAGGGTAGGCTGTACACGAGAAGCCCCACAATCTCATCCGGATGCATCTTGGAATAAATTTTGCTTCCAATAGACCTATAATCTTGGAAACCAGAGTTAAGCCATATATACCCCTCTAAAATTAAATTACAATATTTTCTACCTACCTTCTTTCCCTCCTTCTATATGTACTTTTTACTATATAACAAATATAATTCTTATTCCACAATACTAGCAAGCAATAAATGTTCATGTGATTTATTTTCTTTAAAGTCAATCCCCTAGCCCTCCAAAAAAGGAAATCAAACTTCAGCCATTACTTCATCCATTCAAATATCTAAGGCTGTGCAAAAGTCCTGGGATATCTTACCCAGAAGAGCATATTAGATAGGGTCCCCCACTTACTAGACCCACTTGATTAGCACTGAGACATTACCCTGCATGGTCATACCGAGTTCAGGACTTGTGTTTCTCCCATGCCTGGCTCAGAGACAAAAAACTTTTCTGAAGCTGGGAAACCTGGTGTCTTAGATCCAACTTCTCCATATAATAATATGAAACCTAGAGGTACTGCTGCCTTCTCATGGCACTTCATGGCACAGACAAAGGTTCTTAGAATTTTTATAACTCCAAGCCTCCATTTGTCCCCTCTCTAGGCTTGAGAAATTTCTTTTTTCCCTCTTTTTCCCCTCTTTCCATTACTTCTTGCCTTGGTCTGAATGTTTATATCTTCTCAAAATGTTGAAATCTTAACTCCCAAGGAGATGGTATTAGGAGGTGGGTACTTTGGAAAATGATCAGGTCATGAGAGCAGAGCCCTCATAAATGGGGCTCTTGTTCCTCCTGTCCTTGTCCTATTCCATGTTCCTTCTGACATAGGAGGCTACAGCAAAAAGATGGGCATATATGAGGCAGGAATGGGCCCATTCCATCTGCCGGCACCTTGATCTTGGACAATCCAAACTGTGGCACATAAAATACCATTGTGCATAAACCTCCCCGTCTATGGTATCCTGCTATAGCAGCCCGAATGGACTAAGACTTCCTTCCTCACCCCCTGCCCCATTCTCTAAGCACATTCTTGCCTATTGCCTTTCCTGGCTAGTGTAATTCCTCCAAGGAGTCAAATTAAAAAACAAAAAAACAAGGAGAGTGATTACTACAGAACCCTTTTCCATTGGCTTGCCACACAAATACCCTTACGTTGAGGAGAACAGAGAGACTGAAAACCTTCTAGAATGAAGCAGATGAAAAGCAAATCGAGGAAATAAAACATACACAAAATCTTAAAATATGATTCCCCTAATCACGTTTCATTCCCTAGGATCCAGTTCTACTAGAGTCCTGCTATCATTTCCAATTTATTAAGGAGGATCTACTCTTCTGTCTTTTCTTTCAATTTTGTTTACTCTGGAGTCTAAAAACAACTTGAATCCTATAATCATAGATGGCCATCATGAACCAATCACCAGAGCACGCTTCCCTCCAAGATTTGAGTATTGCCAGCAACCAAAATTTAATGTACTCTTTGTTGGGAAGCAATACTCTATGGATCTCTTTAGAGAGAATGAAAGGCATTCATTACTTTTGTTCTGGACTATCATTTCAAGGATGTTTGCATAGAGAACAGTCTTGGAAAATCAAGACAGTGACTCCTGCTGGATTAAACAGCAGTTTACTTACTGTGTAGTACAATAAATAGAATGTCTCCTTTTGTCACAAAGGTCAAGTTTCTTTACCACTGCCAGATAGAGAGTGCCTTCCTCTAGAGTAATGGGTAGGCATGTTTAGGTCCCTAAGCTCATAATTTCTCTCCTGTTATGAAACCCTCTTATGTGCAGGTGACACCTGGTCCACTTTGCATTACCCTATGGAAACTGGGCAACAGGAAACTCAGCACAAATGCTTACACTCTAGCCACTATTATTGCTGGGAGTAGTAACATCTCTTATTTCTGACCCAGGAGTTTCATGTCTTCTGCAAGCATTCTTGAAACTGTAGTAGGATAATTCATCAGGAAGTAGGGCATGATCTCAGGGCCTGTATGACTCTTGTCACTCCTGTGCCCTCCTGCCAGTTGAGACTCCAGCCCTCAATCCACTAGCAGGATATACCCCACACGTCTCACGTGGCAGAGTTCCTTACATACCATGGGAATGTTCCTTTCATACCAACAGTCTCTTGAACACTCAGGGCCACACTCCCACAGATCCCTAACCTGAACCTTGGTATTAACTGTTCCCAAATCCTTGTCCTCTCAAGACCTTCATGCTGAGGTTCCAGAATACAATACCCCAGACAGCCTGCATTCTGAAAAAACTCTCAATCAACATTAAATGTATGAATTAATTAACTATATATTTTTTCAGTGAACCTGCCAAGTGTCATAGAGATACAGGTATTATTATCAGTTAAATATCTATTTTACTCATCTAAGGGAATAGGTAAGTAACTGCATTATGATGGAGGGGTTAGAGGGGAATTTTTTGTTTTACAAATTATTTTCTAAACTCAAGTTCTACTTTCTCCTTTCTAATTGTTTGCCTCTAGGTTATCCTACTCCTCTCTTCATGTTTTATGATCCAAATAGTCCATTGATCATAACAACTCTCTTCCTGCTCATGCACAAAACTCTAACTACCCCTTGACAGTAGCCGTAACTGTATTCTACAGCTCAGGGCATGTCCCAGACCACAGCTTCTTTCCCCCTTTCCATTTGAAACACTTTAAGTGCAGCTCACAGGCCTTCATTCCTCAGTCTCTTGGATACACACACACATATGTGTGTATATACAAACATGCACAGATTTACATTACACACAAAAGAGCACGTTAATATGCCTATGTAATTTAAGCAATGATGAAATCCACGTACCCCAAACCCAGCTTTGAATTAGAATATTATCAATGTATTAATAATTTCCTATGTGACTCTCTCCAATCCCACTGCCACCTTACAGTTAAATGCTATTTGGAATCTCTGCTTTGTTGCTGTTGTTATTTATAGTTTTACTTAATCTTTGTATCCATTTCTAAACTAAATAGGTTTTAGCTTTCATGGTTTCGGACTTCATGTGGATGGAATCATACATATTATTGTGTGACATTTTTCCTGAAATGTTTAAGGTAGTAATTATTTCTGTTTTGCATGTGTGGATTTATTTCACGCAATTTTTACCTGACAGCTAGATGATTCTTCTCCCTCCGGCACCTTTGGACAGTGACTCTATTGCTCTTTCTGCCTGGCTTTGGTGCCGGACGGTGACTCCCACATCACCCTCAGCGTTATGCTCTGTATAGCCACGCTAGTGCCTGTCTTCTCCTCCTGTCTAGCTCAGATCCCCAGGACATCCTACCTAAGTTTGAATCCTGTGCCCAAAACTCTTACCTTCCTGTGAGGGCCATGAAGGACCTTAGGCATCTACCTGCTCAGGGAGAGAATAGCTGTTTTTACAGCTTCCGCACATAATGGTGGAGGGTACGGAAGCTGCTTGTGACTCCTTCTTTTCCCATCTGCCCATAGCAGGATATGTAAGTCACAGATAGTCCAGCCCCACAGCACAGCAAAGTTACCCATCAAGGTTTAGCTCAGCTCCTCCTAGCTCCCAGCGCATGTGAGGCAAAAACCAGGGAACAGACTCAACGTGCAAAATGGAAAACAGTCAATAGAGGGTTTAAAAACAAAACAAAACAAAAAACTAGGCTATAAAACTTATTTCAACGATCTGAAATGCATTTTATTTCGGACTTAGATGGAAGGGGGACTGAATTAGATATAAAGAGACCACCTCACACTCTCATATGAAAAAATGTTTCTCCTCTCCAACCCCTCCAGACCTCCTCCTGATCACCTCTCTCCCTTCTCCTACTGTTCTCACCACATCCCATGTGCACCTAGCAGGAGGTAACCTAGTAGAGCCCACTAGGCTCTATAGACCTAAATTAAATCAACTAGTTTCAGCCTATCCTTTCTCTACTTTTTCTGTTGTTTCACAGACCTTTGTCTGAGACAGACTGCATCAGTTTTCCATGCAGGCAAATTATGGTCCATTTAGGCTAGGAAACTAATGGGATAGAGAGGCTCAGGAGTGTCAAGAGGGAGACGCTGTTATTGGTGAGTTGGGTAAGAACACTGCCAACAGAATTTTGGCAATTTTGCTGATTTTTTAAAAAACATATGCAAAATTAGATTCCAATACTCTTCATACTAGTGAAAGCTGGGGCTGCTTGTCTCTGCTACAATGTTCAGGCTGGCTAGCACTTCTGACTCTGAATTCCCATTTAAGTGTCAAGTCTGACCTTTACTCACTTTAATTCAATTCCGTTTAATTCTGTGAAATTTATTGAAGCCAACTTTTGCCAGGCTACTGCACACAAAGATCCTAAAGAATGTATCATTTAGGATTAAGAATATTTTTAAACATTAAGAAAAAAACCCAGTGTAAGGAAACAATGGTTCTCAGGGCTTCTTCCTCACACACGGTTTATCCATCTGACTTTCCTATTTATAGGTGGCAATAATGACAGGATCAGAGAAAAGGGAGGAAGGGAGGAAGACAAAAAGAAACAAAGGAGGGAGGAAGAGAAGTGTACGAGTTGCGAGGTGTTCCAGGAACCACAGTAATGAGTGCTGTGAACCCCGTCTTTCTCATTTTCTAATGAGAGGCGGCAGGGTGCACAGCGATGTCCACCGAGCAGGAGTTGAAAGATCTTTGCTGACCTGAGTGAGCAATTTCACTTCTCTGTATTTTAGTTTTCCTAATAATAAAATGATGTGATGTGGCCTTGCATTTCAAAATGGTTCTGAGGGTTGAATTAAGGAGAGTTTTTAAGTCTTTCATCTACTAAAAAATCTAGATTTGCAACTAGCTTAGAGTTGTGTCTGCATGCTCTTTTATTTTAGTGGTCCTCTTTTCAGGAACCCTTCTCCAAGGAGCATTTTTTCTTACAACAGACCAAGATAAAATTTCAGTGTCCATATAGTCTGCATCAGGATACTACTGACTTGGTCTGGTGAACTGTGGCAAGATTAAAATAGACAAGGTCAGGGAGAAAAAGTAAAGATTATAATCATGTAAAAAATCTTTGTGAGAGCACCTTTCTGTGAACCTGATCCATCCACATATCTGTTGATAAAGGGGTCGGACAGGCTGATGTTGGCCTTATCTAACGATCTGTCTGTCCCTAGTCAATAAGAAATCTTGACTCCCAAAGCAGTTTTGGAGACCAAAGATTATACATCTTTGCTTCATGAAGTCCTCCACTTTGGCAGTACCGGACAGAAGAAGTTTGGGCAGTGACCTCTCACCATCTCAGAGGATCCCCACATCTTCCCATTCCTAGCAGGCTTTCCTCCCAGCCAGCTGCCACAATCTGGCCCCAAATGGTAACTGATAAAGCTTTAAGGAATTAGATCTCCAAGGGATGTTGCTCTTCCAATATCATAGTCCAAATGAAGACAAGCTTTCAAATACACTAAAGAAGACTCTTAGCATGGAATTTTAGCCATTATGAAAAGTTTTATTTCTCTTCATTGTTTTGAAGGAGGGGTGGGGAGTCCCGTACATTTTAAAAAAACTGCTTGTATCATCTTTTTCTTAAACTTCCCCCAAGGAGAACTATGTTCTTGTTCTAATCAGTTCTGGGTGATAAGTTTCTTACTTAAGTTCGGACAGCAGTAGATTTCTACTTTTAGTGCTGCTTATAACTTGAATAATGAGTATATGTGTAGAGCCAGATCTGTGTTCAAGCCCTGCCTCTGTCACTTAACAGCTATATCACTCTGGGTGAGTTCTCTAAATAGTCACATCTTTGAAAGTCAGTGTTGGACAGGGATTAAGAGTATGAGCTTTAACATCAGACATTTTGAAGTCAATCACACTTGTATGCATGTCCCAACTCCAGCTCTTTGTAGCTCTCTGCAAGACACATTTTCAGTCTGTTTCCTCATATATAACACAGAATAATGTCACAAATAATTATGACACTGGGTCATTGTGTTCGTTGAATGAATGTAAAGCGTTTAGTCCACATAATATGCCATCAGTAAATATTAGCTATTATTATATTCTTTATCTGAAAAAAAGCAAGGCTAAAAGAATTTACTAATTTACTAACAGTATTAGGGTATTGTGAGAACATATAAATAACTATGTAAGTCCTAAGGGCTTTTGTTTTGGTTTGTTTTAATTTGGTTTTAGTATATCCAGAACATAATAATTTCACAGCAAATGGTTATTAATAAATGCTTGTGAATGTCATATTTTCAACCTTATCAAACACTCCTCTTGGTCTCTGTCTTCTCTTTAATGTTTACTCTCTTCTCTCTCTTCTTTTCTTCCTTTCTTTCCCCTGTTTGTCCAGCAAGAATCATACTTTCTTGTGAGATAGATCATAGTCTTAAATTTTCTCACTCTTCGGCTTTTCAAATACATCTGTAGCTATTTCCATCTGCAGGATTGATTAACTAACTACAGGCAAATCTTATCCTCTCTTCCTCAGTACTCTTTTTTTTTTTAGAGAGGATTTATCAGATTTTCCCAGAAAGCCTGCTAATTATATTTACCGTTAGATTCAGTCAGATTTCCTTATTTGCTAAACTGAGCTTGGACAGGGAGAAATTCAGAGGCTAAAGTCGTGGCCAAATTGCTCCAAGACCTTGGCCAATCATGACCCTTTGTGAGGTGTTTCGTTTCTATACACAGGAAGTCAGGATGGTTATTTCCATTCAAATCAATTCAATAGGGAAGGCTTAGCCATCCCCTAAAATTAAACTGTTGTCTGTGGACACACTTGGATGGGTCATTCATGATAAAATCTTGACTCATTGATTTGTGGACACCAGAAAAACATGTTTTAAGTTGAAATAATTGTTGTTAAAAATAATTTCCTATGGTGAGAGATGTAAGGGTTACTCCCACATCCTGTGTCTACAACTCTCCTGTGTTCAAGCTACTAGCCTATGTACAAAACTCCTACTCAGACAAGGTCTCAGGTGCTAAGTACTTTATGAATTCTCTTAGAGCCTTTGATATCACATTTTGTTAAAGATGTAGTTGAGACTTGCCTTAATCAATTGGTCCAGCAATCTGGTTCCCCCTCACCTGCCAACTGAACGTACGGATTGTTGTAGAAATGTCACTGGTGAATTCTAATACATAAAATGGAATTTCCAGGCCACTGTTCAATAACTTAAAACACCCAAATCATGAAGAGGTAGAAACACAGGCGAGATCCAGGATCCAACTGAAAATATAATTAAAATAAGAAACCATGCTTCAATTATTAACCAACTGGAAAAGGTCAAGTTCTAGTGTCAGATTCCAGAGGTCAAGTAAAAACCCTTAGATGGGAAAGTACACTATTCTTCCACTTCATGACACATAACTCATTCTCATAAACCAAGAAACAAAAGACTAAGGAATAAGATATTATCACTCCCAGTTGCCCTCAATAACCAAGTAGGCATTGGAGTAATTTATTCATTGGAGGGATTTATTAGCTGCTCCAGTCAGTACTGACTTGAGTATTTTTGTGTATGAGAGACCTAAAATCCATTAAAATAATTTCAATAGAGAGAGTAGAGGACAGAAAGACTTGGCAGATAGGAAGTATAAAAGAATACTTGTAAACATGTTTTAGAAGACTGAGAAAATAACATTAGTTTATATTTTTTTAATGGAGTGGGGATGAGGAAGGTTATAGGAAGCTGATACCCCTTCCAGGACCTCCCTCCTTGCTGACATCTCTGGTCGCCTCAAGCCGACCTCTAGCATAAAGCCACCAACAGTGTGACCCTCCATGGTGAAGCCTATCGAGGAAGATTTCACTGCACAGGACATTAGATCCCACCCATTGAGGAAATATTTTTCATTCAGCAACCTTACAATGTATTTAATACATATGAATCATAGTTTATTTCAACATCATTTATCAAGTGTCTACTTTGTGTCTGGCACATCCTAGAAGTTGGTGCTGCAAAGATAAATCAAATATGGCTTCTCCTCTTATGTGGTAGGTAGTTTAGTGAGATAACCCTTTAAGCAGATAGTCTCCTATAATTGAATAAGGACAGTGACATCTCATTGAGAAATGCGGCAAATTTGGTGCCAGGTGAAAGAAAAAATGAACATCTAATTTTAAAAAGTATCCATGTGAATACCTTTTAATATAAATAGCACGTTGGTTTCCAAATTAAAAAGATACTTCACAGCAACTACTAATCATGTGGTACTAATTTTCTATTATAAGTGTTACAGATGTGTTGAGCTTATTAAGAAAAAAATTCCTTTAGCTTGTGAGGCAAAGGAAGTAGTTCTTGCTCGGCCCTGGTCATTCAGTCTTCTTTTCTGTCATTTGTTATTTAGTATGTATTATGTGTCTGGCACCAGACTAGGCCTCTTAATTGTTCTATAATTGATCCTGAAAAAGTCATTTGAAGGCAATCTGAACATCCACATGTGTAAATTGAGCATTATAATTTCTTTCATTTAAGTTACTATGATCAAGAATCAAAGGATACATATAGAACAGCTACATATTTGTATTGTGTTACTTGGAAAATTATATATACAAGAACAAAATGTCCAGAAAGCTCCTAATTTTCCTTAATTCATGAGTCTTTCATCTCTCTAGCCAGTTATGTTAAAGCTCCCTGACATCTACTGATTCTCAGTTATTTATTCCAGAGCTGAAATAAAGCCACATGAGGAACTTCTAGCTTGCCCTTGGAATGCAGAAAAATGTAACAAGTGTTGCTCCCATCTTACAAACAAGAAAAAGCCAAATAGTCTACAAAATCCTGATTTTTCTCGAACTCATCACACAGCTGAGGTCACAGAAAGATAGCTTGCTTGGTATTGAAGGAAGGACAGATGCCTCCAAGAAACAATCAGACCCAAGCACTTGCTTAGCCCTGGCAGAGCACAGGGGAAAGAGACTTTAGACATGAATGGCAAAGAACTCAGCTTAGTTTTTTAACCAGTTGCTAACAGTCAATTGTGGGCTGGAATGAGAGTATTGAAACTCCTGGCTGCCACAACACAAAGAGAATTTGCACCCCTCAAGGATCTTCTCCATGGACCTCACTGGGTGTTCACAAGAAAGTCTGGGGCAGGCTGCAAGTCCTGAGACACTCTTCACTGTGCAGTCCTGGGAGGCAGGGTACAGCAACTGGCATAGGAAGGGGGGTGGGTGTTGCTCAGGGAAATCGCTCCTTGAAAAGGAATCTATTAAACCAGTCGCAATTAACAAAAACCATCAAAGCAGGATGGGAGTTGATCTGGGAGTTGATCAAAGGGCTTACAACAAATTGAGAAGCATTTATTTTTAAAAAATCTTTCAGAACTTGGTAAGAACAGTGGGAAGTGATATCATTTCAGCTAGGTCTTACAGAAAAACTTTGAGCACGCTTAGCAGCTTTCGTGAAATTTCCCATCTCCCTCCACTCCCTGTGTTGGGAAAGTTCATCTTGATGCTTTTTGCCAGTGAACATTCATAGATTCCATTTGTTACAGCTCTATGCTGCAGAAGACCTGTATTGGGAAGCTGAGGAACAACCAAGTTGCACTCATTCCCCCATCCCAACCTCGTGGGAGAGTCCCAGAATGGCAGGCAGGCAGCGAAGAGAGAAGTTCCCCTCTCTTGCACGGCTCTGTGTTGCCAAAGAGCTGCCCCAATGGCTCAGCCGCTGAGTGGCAGCTCCCATCTTCCTGATCATCTGACCTACTGCATCAGCAAATTCCATCTTCTCTGGCTCTAGGCTGTGGAAAATCCTTACCAGGAAGTGGCTGCCACATGGTGGCGGTACCAGCAGCCCGGAACACACACACACACACACACACACACACACACACACACACAGCTGCTACTAGAGGGAGAATCTGAGGGGGGCAGTCAGTAAAGATTCCCCCAGGACTCCCCTCACCTCTTTCTCCATTGTACAGAGGTTTTGCCCATGGGAATCTGAGCAAGTTTCAAAGTCTGCCCCTGCCATGGAATAACATTTCAGCTGGATCTGACTATGGAAAAATATTATACTCCAGGGCATTGTTGAAACCAATAGAACTATCAATTAGCAATTAATGAGGGTTAACAGCTGAGTGAATGCAGTAGGAGAAAGAACCACATTTTAGTAGGGATATCAGAGAAAGAGAAAGTCAAAGAGAACACAGCTAAAATCACACTCATTGCGTTGGTTGGGAAAATTTTGTGGGTGCCCCGTGCTGCAAATTCTGAAAGCAAATATCAGAGGCTGCACATTGCAGGGGAAATAAATGTCACTGAACTAGTCAAGGGGGAAGGAAAGCAAACAATCAGAAAATAACAACAAGCCCATAGGAAGAAGGATCAGTATGCAGAGTTGCTATAATAAATCTTAAATGTCTGGTTTTCAGCAACAAAAAAGACACCTTTAAAAAATAAAGTATGACCCATCCATAAGGGGAAAAAAAGTAGATAATAAAAACTGCCATCGAGGGGATAAGTTGCACACAACAGATAAAATTTCAAAAGAGCTATTATAAATAAATACAAAGATCTAAAGGAAACCATGTTTAAAAAATTAAAGGAAGGGATGATGGCAATAACTCATCATACAGGGAATAACAATAAAGAAATAGAAATTAAGGAAAAGAAACATGGAAATTCTGAAAGTGAAAAGAACAATAACGGAAATAAAAAAAAATGCACTAAGGGACCCAACAATAGATTTGAGCTGGCAGAAGAAAAAGTGAAATTGAAGATATATTGAAAGAAATTATAAAACCCATAAAACAGAAAACAATGAAGAAAATGAAGAAAGCCTCAGAGAAATGCAAAGCATCGTAAAGTGCATCAACATATGCATCGTGGAAGCATCAGAGAAAAAAGATAAAGATGTACCAAAATATATTTGAGTAAAAAATGATGGAAACTTCTTATTGAATAAAAACACTAGTCTATACATTCAAGAATCTCAATAAACTCCAATTATGTTAACCATAAAAAGATCCATACCCAGACACATCATAGTCACAATGTTTAAAGACAAAGAGAAAAAAAAATCTAAAAAGCAACCAGAGAAAAATAATTCATTACCTACAAGAACCCTAATAAGATTAACAACTGATTTTCATCAGAAATAATGTGAAGGGCAGAAGACAGTGAAAAAAACATATTGAGAGAGATAAATGAAAGAGTATCAATCAGTATATCTATATTTTTGAGAAATGAAGGAAAAAATTTCCCAGATAAAAACAGAGAAAATTCATTGTGAGCAAGCTTGCATTACAAGAAATACTAAAGGAAATTATTTGGGTTGGAACCCCGTGGCATCAGAAAGTCATTTACTGTACACATAAGAACCAAGAAGACTAGAAAAGGTAATTACATAGGTAACTACAAATGCTAGTTTTTAGTTAAATAGTTCTTCTCATTTCTTCTCTTATTTAAGGAGTAATTGTATAAAACAATATGCACATATTTGTATTGTTGGGCCTATAACATATAGACATAAAACATTTGGCAAAACAGCACAAAGGGGACAAATTAGAGCAAAATTGAAGTAAGAAAATGACAATAGACAGTAATTCAAATCTAAAGTAAGAACTGAAGAGCACAAGAAGTGGTAAGTATGAAGGTTAATCTAACACTCTGTAAACACTCCTTCTCTTTCTACTCTAAGATCTTTCAATGAAAAAAATACAGTGATAATCATAATGTTGTATGATTGGGTTGGTAACATGTAATAGTAATAGCACACCAAAAAAGGAGAGAATAGAGCTGCATAACAATAAAGTTTCTATATCACAGTAGAATTAAGTACATATAAATATGAAGTAGGTAATTATAACTTAAGGTACATGTTTAAACTCTAAAACATCTGAAAGTGTCAAAAATATTTTTTAATTATTAAAGGTATTAATACGTTATACTAGAAAATATTTAATTAATGCTTAACAGCAGCAAATAAGAAAAAGAAACAAAAAATACATGAGACATAAAACAAAGTGGCATAAAACAAAGTATATCCAGCTGTATCAACACTAACATTTAACAGCTCAGTCAATAGGCAGATTGTCAGATAGGATAAAGAAAACAAGATACAACATTATGCTATTTATAGGGGACATACTTTAGACTTGAAGATACAAATTTGAAAGTAAAAAAATAGAAAAAATACATATGGTACCCTTAAGAGACCTGAAGTGACTATACAAATATTTCACAAAGCAGACTTTAAAATAAAAATATTACTAGAGATATAGAAGAACATTTTATAATGACAGAGACTTAATCCATCACAAAGTTATAACAATTATTAACATATATATACCTAACAACAGAAATCCAAAATACATGAAGCAGAAAGAATTGAAGGAAGAAAAAGGCAGTTCAACAACCATGAAGAAATAAATGGTTTTTATTTAAAGAATAATAAGCAGAAGCTAAACAAGGAAATAGAAGACTTGAACAATGCTATAAACCAGCTAGACCTGATATATGAGTTGAACACTCCAGCTAATACAGCAGAATATACTTTCTTCTGAAGTGCACATTGAGTATTATCCATGCCATATGTTAGGCCATAAAACAACCTCAATAAATGTAAAAGGATTGAAATCATACAAAGTATGTTCTCTGATTACAACAGAAAAATATTAGGAAACAATGGCAGATAGAAATTTGGGAAATTCACAGCTATGTGAAAATTAAACAACATAGTCTGAAATAACCAAAGGCTCAAAAAAGGAATCACAAAATAAAGTAGAAAATACTTTGAGATGAATGAACATGAAAACACAACATACTGAAATGTATGAGATGTAGCTAAGGAAGTGCTTAGAGGGAAATTTATAGGTACAATATCAAATTAAACAATAAGAAATATCTCTAATTAGTAAACTAGCCTTCTACCTTAAGAAATCAGGAAAAACAACTCTGGTTTCTCTTCAGTTTGTATAAATCTTTCTCCTTTCACTAACAAAATCAGGAAAAAGAAAACCAATTAAACCCAACACTTTCTAAAGGAAATTATAAAGACCAGAGTAGAAATAAATGAAGTAGAGATGATAAAAAAAAGATAAAATCAACAAAAGAAACAGTTGTTCTTTGAAAATTCCAAGCAATTGACAAACCTTTAGTTAGACTGAGAAAAAAAATCATTCAAATTAACATTAGCAAAGAAAGGAGATTATTAACACAACCAACAATACACCAACAAATCAGTGAACTTTACAAGAAATGGACAATTCTTAGAAAGACACAAACTGCCAAAGCCAACTCCAGAAGAAATAGAAAGTCTGAATATATCTGTAACAAATAAAGAGATTGAATTAATAATTTTTTTTTAATGCTCAGGAAGAAAATCCCAGAGCCAAACTGAATCCAGCAACCCATTAAAAAAGAAAGGGTTATATATGATGACAAAGTGATATTTATCCCAAGAATGTAAGGTTGGTTTAATATCTGAAAATCAATCAATGTAATGCATCACATAAATAGAATAAAAAATGAAAAACACGTGATTACCTCAAAAGATGGAAAAAGAAAAGAGCATTTGACAAAATACAAGACACTTTCATATTAAAAACAAAACTAGTCTTAGAAGAGAACTTCCTGAACCAGATTTAAAAAAAAATCTATTAGCAAGCCAAACTAGCATCATACTTAAGTGTAAAAGACTGAATGCTTTTTCCCAAAACAGGAACATGACGAAGATGTATACTTTGCTCACCTCTGTCAACACTGTACTAGTTTCCAGATTCTAACCAGGGCAATAAGGTAGGAAAAAGAAATAAAAAACATCCAGGTTGAAAAGCAAGACTTAAAACTATCTTTGTTTTCACATGGCATGACTGGTATATAGAATACTAAGGCACACATTAAAAATTATTAGAAATAATAATAATCATGGTTATCGTGGTTTCAGGATGTAAGCTCAATGCACAAAAATCTATTCTTTATTTCTATCCACAAACAATGAATGCACGACAAAATCCCCATCCTTCCCCATCAGCTATGTCCCACAGGCAAACAGGGATAATGTCGCTAAAAACCACTTTGATTACAGGGAGAATGTATAACCAGCTCACGTAGGCATGAATCAGTTTTAAAAATTAAAGATCCAGCTCTGCTCATACTCTGCATTCCCGGAGATAGGTGGTTATTTTCAGTAGGTCATTTTTCCTTAAGAGAAAGAAAACAAAGAGGAAAGCCCTTTTGATTAATAGGAGAGTCTTTCAAGCAGTTTTTAGCACAGAAGTATATCTTATTTCCCACATGAAGACAGAGAGTTCTAAAAAAAAGTCTCTCTCACTGCAACAACATTCTCATGGCCCAAAGAGACTGTGCAACAGCAATTTAAAGCAGAAGTGGAGGATGCATGATCCATGGAAATGCTCTTGATGAATTCCATGTAGCTGGGGCAGAGGGTCTACAAGGACAAAACCTGGTGCAATTGCTGACATAGAGATTGAATATTTACCACACTTAGCATCTCTAAAGTAGGAAGTGAACTGTCAATATTGATGACTATAGGTGACCCTAACAACCGAGGTGACGAAGAAGACAATCAAGACCAGAACCAGTGCAGCTGCCTGACACCCAACACTTGTGTCCGAGCATCTGACCACAGCCTAGTGCGAAGATCTTGGGAATTCAGCGCTGGAACCTCATGACAGTTGCATCTGTATATTATTTTTGAATGGCCATATATTTTATTTCCTATTGTTTCCATTTTTTTATAGTGTGTGTGTGTTTGGGGTTAACATTAAAAAGTTTTAATTTAAATATTAAAGAGAAACCTCAGATTGGAGCTGATTGTGATTACCATTAAAGGGATGATCCAGAATGCCAGATAAGGCTGCCTCTTATAGGGTGGCATCCAAAATAGGGGCAAATCCTTACAAAAGCATGAACCAATTACAACCACATAAATATATATATTAAAAGGAGATTAATAAATTTAGCAAAGGCAGGATTTTTCAAAATATAAAGATCTTTCTGTTTAATTTATATCACAGTGGGAGAAGCTGTCTTATGAAATAACATGTTCTTCATCATGTGGAAAGTGTTTAAATAGAAACAGAATGGTAATTTATCAGAAATGATGCTGAAGGGGTCATGCATAGGGGAGAATATTCTTTCAATCATCAAGAAATATTTATTGAGTGCTAACTTTGAGAATGGTAAATAGGCTTCTTGTTGCATGCCAACTCCAATCAATTTGCAGAAGCTCCCTGGGACAGTGTTGAGAGCACCAAATCTATAGAAAAGACTGCTATTGTAGATTAGAAATGCCTGTCACAGAATTAGGAGCGGGAAGAAGTAGATTAAATTCCAGGTTGTTATGTTCCTGATCCACCTGCTTCCAAGCACCGTTAGATACTGAAAAAAAAAAAAACAGTAAATAGCACAGGGAAAGTCCCTATTTTCACAAAACTTATAGGAAGATACACAGACCCCTATGAATTTATACCAACTGGGTTTCAATAATTACATTGGAAAGCTTTTGTCCTAATGGCCTTCCACTAAGGTCTGTGTGTGGGCTAATTTGAAAAAGAGTTTTCAAGTATGAAATAAATATTGCAAATAGAGAAATCTTCTGTGGGGTTATCAGGAGTTTTGCAATGTCATTTACTTCCTGAATGTCAATGAAAACTTTGTTGGGGAGGTCCAACAACCAGGAGTACCGCATGGGGGAGCCCTGGGGTCTTGGAATATCTTTTCTGTTCCATAAGCAGAATGTCATAAACAGCCATTTCACGGAAGTGTTTTTTGCTTTGTTTTTCTGAAAGGAAAAACTAAGTCAAAGTCACAGGATAAGACTCCTCATTAGGGAGTTCCGGGAAGATGGCAGCCTGAGAGGGCAGCAGAAATCTGCTCCCAAAACCATATATATCTATGAAAATACAGCAAATATAACTATTCCTAGAGGAGAGACCAGAATACACAGGACAGCGCACAGCCTGCATCTGCACCTGAGAGGACTCAGCACCCTGCGAGGTGGGTAAGATGCGGAGCCACGTCCCGGCAGGACCCAAGCACTCCCCCACCCCAGCGCACCAGTGGGAAGAGAGGATTCAGAGCCAGGAGGTAGTGGAAGAATGGGCCCACGAAATAACCAGCCCTGGTGATCTGCACCAGGAGCACTGACACACATTGTGCAGTGTATCAGATATTGAGAGGCAGAAGGTGCAGGTTTTGAGCAGGGAATGCACCCGGTTCCTTGCAGCAGGCTCCCCAGGACAAAAGAAAAGTGCGTGCTTTTTTTTGGAGGTCTTAAAGAGGCAAGGGCCCAGGATTGTCCCAGCACACTCGGCCCAGCAGGCTGGGAGTCCTGAGGAATTTCGGACCCCTTGCCTGGCGACTGGGAAAAAGTAGCCACACTGAAACTTCACATAGAGAACAACAGCCTGGCATTTGTTCCCACCCTGGCCAGAGCTACAAAGGGCCTGGCGGAGCAGTGCGGCCGTGGCTGCGGAATAGTGGAGCAACAGTGCCACCTAAACCATCCTTACAGAATCTACTCTGGGTGGGCGGTTTTTTTTGGGGGGGGGGTTCCTTTTTCTTTTCTTTCTTTCTTTCATTTTTTCCTCTTCTCTTTCTCTTCCTTTTTTTTTTTTAAGTCTTAAAGAGCCCAGCTGACATACGCGGCACCTACCAGCAACCACTTCTATCGCCATGAAAAGACAGAGGAATATGGTACAGACCAAGCTCACCCACACCCAGACAACACCAGAGAGGAAGACTGAAGGGATGGAAATGCACAATCGTCCTGAAAAAGAATTCAGAATAAAAGTCATAACCATGCTGATGGATCTACAGAGAAATATGCAAGAGCTGAAGGAGGAAGTGAGGGAAGTCAGGAAAGACAGCAGACTGGATGAAATCCAAGAGGCTGTTAATGGAATAGAAATCAGAGAACAGGAATACAGAGAAGCTGAGGCAGAGAGAGATAAAAGGATCTCTAGGAATGAAAGAATATTAAGAGAAATGTATGACCAATCCAAACAGAACAATATTCGTATTATAGGACTATCAGAGGAAGAAGAGAAAGAAAAAGGGATAGAAAGTATCTTTGAAGAAATAATTGCTGAAAACTTCCCCATGCTGGGGAAGGAAATAGACTCGTAGTCCACGGAAGCCCACAGATCTCCCAACACAAGGGACCCAAGGAAGACAACACCAAGACACATAATAATTAAAATGGCAAAGATCAAAGATAAGGACAGAGTATTAAAGGCAGCTAGAGAAAGAAAAAACATCACCTACAAAGGAAAACCCATCAGACTATCATCAGACTTCTCAACAGAAACCTTACAGGCCAGAAGAGAATGGTATGATATATTTAATGTAATGAAACAGAAGGGCCTCGAACCAAGAATATTGTATCCAGCACGATTATCATTTAAATATGACAGAGATTAAACAATTTCCAGACAAGTGAAACCTGAGAGAATTTGCCTCCCATAAGCCATCTCTACAGGACATCTTAAAGGAACTGCTGTAGAAGGAAGCACTCCTAAGGCTAAAAAGATGTCACCAGAGAAAATAAAATCATAGCAAAGAAAGCAGACCATCCAAATACTAACTAAAGACAAAGAATAAAACACCTAGTATATAAAGAATGGAGGAGGAAGAAGAAGAAGGGAGAGAAATAAAGAAACATCAGACTGTGTTTACAATAACTTAACAAGAAAGTTAAGTTAGATTGTTAGATAGTAAAGAAGCAAACCTTGATCCTTTAGTAACCATGAATCTAAAGCCAGCAATGGCAGTAAGTACTTATCTATCGATAATCACCCTAAATGTAAATGGACTGAACGCACCAATCAAAAGACACAGAGTAACAGAATGGATAAAAAAGCAAGACCCATCTACATGCTGCCGGAAAGAAACTCACCTCAAACGCAAAGATATCCCCAGAATAAAAATGAACGGATGGAAAAAGATATTTCATGTAAACAACAAGAAGAAAAAAAGCAGGTGTAGCAGTACTTGTATCAGACAAAATAGACTTCAAAACGAAGAAAGTAGCAAGAGATAAAGAAGGACATTACATAATGATAAAGGGGTCAATCCAACAAGAGGATATACCATTATAGATATATATGCACCCAATAGGGAAGCACTGGCATATGTGAAACAAATATTAACAGAATTAAAGGAGGAAATAGACAGCAATGCATTGATTTTAGGTGACTTCAACACACCACTCACTCCAAAGGACAGATCAACCAGACAGAGAATAAGTAAAGACACAGAGGCACTGAACAACACACTAGAACAGATGGACCTAACAGACATCTACATAACTCTATACCTAAAAGCAACAGGATACACATTATTCTCAAGTAAACATGGAACATTTTCCAAAATAGAACACATACTAGGCAACAAAAAGAACCTCAGTAAAGTCAAAAATATTGAAACTCTACCAACCAACTTCTCAGATCACAAAGGTATAAAACTAGAAATAAATTTTAGAAAGAAAACAAAAAGGCTCACAAATACATGGAGACTTAACATTCTCCTAATTAATCAATGGGTTAATGACCAAATCAAAACAGAAATCAAAGAATATATGGAGACTAACGACAACAACAACATCACAAAGCCACAACTTCTGTGGGACGCATCAAAGGCAGTTCTAAGAGGAAAGTATATTGCAGTCCAGGCCTATTTAAAGAAGGAAGAACATTCCCAAATGAACAGTCTAAAGACACAATTAATGAAATTGGAAAACGAACAAGTGAGACCCAAACTCACCAGAAGGAGGAACATAATAAAGATCAGTGAAGAAACAAATAAAATTGAGAAGAATAAAACAATAGAAAAAAATCAATGAAACCAAGAGCTGGTTCTTTGAAAAAAATAAACAAAATAGATAAACCCTTAGCCAGACTCATTAAGAGAAAAAGAGAATCTACACACATAAACAGAATCAGAAATGAGAAAGGAAAAATAACGACGGACCCCACAGAAATACAAAGAATTATAAGAGAATATTATAAGAATCTATATGCTAACAAGCTGGAAAACATGGAAGAAATAGACAACTTCTTAGGAAAATACAACCTTCCAAACCTGACCAAACAAGAAACAGAACAACTAAACAGACCAATCACCAGCAACAAAATTGAAGCAGTAATTTAAAAACTACCCAAGAACAAAACCCCCAGACCAGACGGATTAACCTCTGAATTCTGCCAGACATATAGAGAAGAAATAACACCCATTCTCCTTAAAGTTTTCCAAAAAATAGAAGAGGAGAGAATACTTCCATACTCGTTCTATGAAACCAGCATCACTCTAATACCAAAACCTGGCAAAGACCTCACCAAAAAAGAAAATTACAGACCAATATCCCTGATGAACGTAGATGCAAAAATACTCAACAAAATATTAGCAAACCGAATTCAAAAATACATCAAGAGGATCATACACCATGATCAAGTGGGATTCATCCCAGCGATGCAAGGATGGTACAACATTCGAAAATTCATCAACATCATCCACCACATCAACAAAAAAAGAACAAAAACCACATGATCATCTCCATAGATGCTGAAAAAGCATTTAACAAAATTCAGAATCCATTCATGATTAAAACTCTCAACAAAATGGGTATAGAGGGCAAGAACCTCCAATGTTGAAGAGTAGGAAGGAAAGAGAGGGCTTCATTTTATTATTAGGAGGAGAATCTTTCTCAAATGCTCTAAACAGACTCCTCCTCAGATTCCAGAAACAAGTCACATGACTAGCCCTAAATTAATTACTGGTAAAGAGTAATGTCCTAACTAATCATGATTCATTTCCTTGAGAAGGTAAAACAGCTAAAGTATCATCTTCTGAAAGAGGACATCCAGCCACCCTAAGCAATGTCGTCCTACCCCATCTCACGTTTCCATTGGCCACTCCATGACATGCTGTTCCACATCATGTTCTTCACAGCACTTAACCGTGACCAAATCATACTTGGAATATTTATGTGTTTAGATCCTCTATTCTGACGCTCTAGAATATCAATTCATTGGGTCAGATATTTTTTTCACTGCTGTGTCTCTAGCGTCTAAAACAATGCCTGATACTTGGTAGGTTCCCAATCAATTCTTGTTGACCAGATGAATAGAACTCTGGACAGATTATCCCATATGCCTCCTCCCAAGGCTATGCTCATATGGTGAGCTCCTAGTCAATTAGGCCAGGTTATCAAAAGAAATTAGCCAAGAAGGTTAAAGAATAAAAATGTCAAAATGGATCAGTCTGTGGTCAGTGAATTGGCTAACTTTGCCCCCTTCTCAATTTAGGGTGACATCTTTAAGAAAGAGTCTCTACTCCTCCTTCTATATTTTTAAATATTGCTGAGTAAAACCTCTTTGCCTTGAGAACTCTGCATGAAAAAGGTCCTGGGACATAAAGCAAGTGAGCTGCTATGGCCCCCGTGAGGTCCCACATGAAGACAACACTGCAAGCCTTCAGTCAAGAGGCAGTTTTTCTAAAAGGTAAAACGAGTGCTTACTTTCATTTTACAGAGTCCGCTTCCAGGCTCTGACATCATCCAGACCCAGGTTTACACCTAGGACTTGCCAAGCCTGGCTTCTACCTTTGTGTTACCACATAATCTCTCTGAACCTCAGCAGCTTCATCTATAGAGCGAGACTCATACCTCATGGTAATATCCGGAGTATTATATTATGTTTGTTACATTATGTTAATGTACCAGAGGTACCCAACAGACAGTAAATGTCCACCTTACCCTGTTCCTCCTTCCTTCCATGTTTGCCAGTAAAAATCCAGGCTCACTAAAAGCAGGGAAATTGAAATGTGATCATTTAGGCTATCAATGCATTCATAAATTCTCAGATATGGAAAAAATATTTAAAAACTCGAGCCCAACCACAGTCTGTACTCACTGAGTAAAGTACTACAGAGTTCTTTGAGCAACTATCTATCGCCTTTCCGATAGGCTTTCCTTTCCCATGATCTCGTTTTAAATAATCCAATTCTCATATAAATTATGGTACACCTGTTCTGTCGTAAGTCATGGAAGAAAGTGCTCAGCCTGGAAAAACCCCAAAGTGGGTGCAAACATGGCCCCAGCCACCTCTCAGCCTCATGAAAACTCAGACAGCTAGCAGGGCGCCTTAGTGGTGGTGCCAGCATTGTCTTGCTAGGAGAGAGATCATTATCGACAAGGAAAGGCACATTCTGCTTCCCAGTTCTCCCAAACCATCCGAGGTCCTATGCCTCAATCAGTCGGTAGGCAGGCTGCGCCCGTCAGCCCTGATGACTGGTGCTCCCGTGACCTGGCCTGAAGAGCCCACCAGCCGCATGGACAGAGAATGACATTGGGGGGTAGGAGACTGATATTTCCATTTCTTTTCTGATAAACATCACTGAAGTTTTTTAGGCATCAGCTTTCACATTTGTGAAATAGGAGTATTGGCTTCACAGGATCTCTGAAAGTTCTTCCCATGTCTAAATTTGCATGTGTGTGGATATTCATGTTTTCTCCTCTATCTGGTCTCAGTTCTTAGCAGAAGGAAAGCTCTGAGTAGGATGACCGAGTGTTAAGCTTCTAATAAAACTACAATTAGCCCTCGGTATGTACTGATTAATTAAACTCCATAAATGTTTTTATGGGAAAGAACCAATGCTTGTTGCATACCTGCTTGGTATCAGGAAGTTACCCCTACAATCACAACCACACAAGAAAAACACAGTCTAAGCAGTTCCAATTTAGCAGGATGACTGCTGCCAAGGTTGAAGCAGTAGGTATTGTGGGAATACAGAGACAAAGTTCCTGACCTAGTTTTCAGTGATCAGGAAGGGCTTCATAGAAACTGACATCTCAGATGAGACATAGAGAAAGAGGACACTGCATCAAGACAGGGAGGAATAAAATACAGAAAATAGTCATTTGTTTTTTATTCGTTTGTTTTGTTTTTGTAGAATGTGCAAGAGCCTGGTAGCAGGAGAGAGCACAGTGTCCTTGGTAAATGCAAACAGTTCAGTAGGATGGAGTTGTGACAGATGAGACTGGAAGCCATATTATTCTCTTTGAAGCCACATTAAGGAATTTGGGTTGTAAATGAAGGCCATGGGGATCATTAAAGAGTAGCACATCACAGGGAGCATGATACAGTCCCCATGCAGAGGTATCACCCAGGCTGCAGAACAGAGAGATTGCTGGGCAAGGAAAGGGAGTCTCTGGAAGGCAACCCAGGCGATCTTATGCTCCCGCAGAAGGGGGTGGTAGTGGAGATGAGAGGAGGAGGGTTGAAGAAAGGTTTATGAAGGAGAGTTGAAAAAAACTAGTATACTGCCTAGAGAGGGTGGATGGGGGTAAGAGAGAGACTAGTGAAAGAGGGCACAGGAGGTTCAGGCATTAGTAGCAGGCAAATAGCAATGCCAAAGGCTCAGTTTTGTTCGAAGTGAATAATGAATTCAGTTTTGGTATACTGTGTTTTGTTGAAACAGCAGATTGCCTAACATAAAGGCCAACACATAGTATGCCCACAATCACTCAGAAATACTTATTGAGCACCTACTATGTGCTGAATACTGTACTGGGATCTGAAAATATAAAGATGAATAAATTTCAGGAGTCCCTAGCCTCAAGGATCTTAATGTTACATGAGACACCAGATATATAAGCAAATAAGTATGATATGGTCAAGGTGATGAATGTTACAGAAGACAAAAGTATTTGTGGTAAAAAGTGTACTAATGAAGGTGCTCTGGCAACAAGTAATGTGTAGAAGAGACAGTAGCTGAGGGCTCCATTAGTGATAAATCTTGTGATGAAGGTAGAACTCCAACTGGGTTTTTAAAGAAGGGTCAATTTTAAGCAAGGAGTAAGAAAGTCTGTTAGGTAGGAAGAGTGATTCAAGCAAAAGCAAAAGACTAGGACAATGTTTGGCACGTTTAAAGGACAGTACGTAAAACAGTTTTCTTAGTCTGGAGGGATCTTAGGTGGAATCATGGGCATAAACTTAAAAACACTGAGTCATAAAAATTTTTTGCCTATAATTTTATACCTGCAGCTTGGACCTCTAGTCTGAGCTACAGACTTGTACATCAACTGTCTACTTAGCTCCTCTCCTTTGATACTTAGTGGCCAAAGGCAACATGCCCAAAACTGGACTCCTGCACTTCTCCCTTTAAAGACTCTTCCTGGAGTTGTTTCAGTATCAGAAAAATGGTAATTTCATATTAATGACTATTCAGGACAAAAATGGTGGCATCCTTGCCTCTTATATTTCTCTCTTAAACAACATGAAATCCACCAGCAAAACCTGTTAGCTCAGTGTGACACTAGCAAAAATGGTATAAAAATCACCATAAAAGCAAAGAGAAAGCTAGCCGAAATCGTCAGAACCAATTTTTTTTAGAACTCTGAAAATTAACCAAAGCTTGTAGCACCTAATAACAGAGATTGAAAATACCTGATGTAAAACTGTATGATGTAGAAAGTATGTTCTCTAAACACAAGGAAATACAATTGGAAATCAGTAACAGAAGGAAATTTGGGAAACACAAAATACGTGAAACTAAACAAAATATTCCTAAGTAATAATAAGTCAAAGAAAAAAATCACAACAGAAATTAGAAAACATTTTTTGATGAATGAAAATGAAAACACAACATAGCAAAACTTGTGGAATGCAGCTAAAGCAGTGTTTATAAGGAATTTATAGCTGTGAACATCTATGATAAAAATGAGAGATCACAAATCAGTACCCTAAGCTTTCACCGTAAGACACTATAAAAAAGTAAACTAAGCTAAAAGCAAGCAGAAGAAAAGAAATAATAAAAATTAAAGAGGAAATAAATGAAATAGGAATAGAAAAATACCAATAACTTGAAAGTTAGTTCTCTGAAAAGATCAACAACTTGATAAAATTTTACTTAGCCTGACAAAGAAAAAAATGAGAAAAGATTCAAATTACTAAAACAAGTAATGAAAGGATTACCATTGATTTTACAGAAACAAAGAAGAGTTGTAAGGGACTTCTATGAATAATTATACAACACATTAGATAACAAGTGAAATGAGCAAATTCCTAGAAATACAGAACATGCTTGAAAGATAGCCTATGTTCACGGCTTGGAAGATTTAATATTGTTAAAGTGGCAATAGTCCCCCAAGTTAACCTATAGATACAATGTAATCACTTTCAAAATCTCAAGGAACTTTTTTGCCAAAATGGAAAAACGGACCTAAAATTCATATGGAATTTCAACTGACTCCAAATAGCAAAACAATCTTGGGAAAGAACAAAGTAGGAGGAACTTCTTGATTTCAAAATTCTAAACAAAGTTACAGTAAACAAAACACTGTGGTATTGCCAGGAGAACAGACACTCAGATCAATGGAACAACTGAGAGCCTATAAAAAGTCCACATATATGGTCAATAGATTTTTTTTTTCATTTTTGCAAGAGCTTTGTATCCAATATTTCCTAGTTGCCAGCTAGTGTAAAACAAAGTCAGACACAAATGTTTTTCTCGAATTCACATAATCACACAAAGTCTCACACACAATTCATATCATTTCTATATTCTATTTGTAAAAATGTTTTTGAGACAGGGTTTAGCTAGCTCATCAACGAAATTGTAATCTATAGTTGCCAATTTCTGGTAGGCGTCACAATGATACTTTTTTGTTTTAACTTTTAACTACAGTTGTAAAAGAAGCTATATTTAAACAATGCTTGTCTGTAGATGACACTGTCTACAAAGAAAGAATAAATTTAATAAAAGGAACAGAAAATAGCTCACTGGCAGAGATCACTATTTCTTTAAAATAACTGGAAGTCTCTGAACTTGACGGGTTCTTTCCACCAAAGCCAACTCATTTTGGCAAAATATAAAACTGTGCTTATACTATAATTCTGGTATATTGATTTTCTTGGTAATTTCACTCCTTTTTAGCAAAATCATTAATCTGTAATCGACATTTACCTATGTTTTATATCACAATCTTGACAATCTATTCCTCCTAAACCACCTCTTTGATATCCACTGAACATACTTCTTTTGTGAGAATTTCTTAATCACTTTTCTCTTTATCAGTATTTCAAGCAAAACAAAAATTGTTTGACATTTAATTAACAAACATAATGTAAAGTTGCACCATAACTTCTTAATCCCTTCAGTAGTTTATGTCTTCATAAACATAATCCCTGCAGTGTACAGTTCTGCTCAGTATGAAAAGCTTTAATTGCTTTTAGCTTCCTAACCATGTCCCTCTCATTCTGTTCTTTCTACTACCTGACCATTCCTGGAAGCTGGAGGCAGAGGTTTGGAGGCGTAGGAGAACCAGGACATAATGCACGATTCAGAGAAGTTGTGGATTTCTGCTTACGGAGGTCAGCAGAGAAGGAAAACAGCCCTCTTAGGCTCTGGGCCCCAGGAAAATATTGCCATGACATATTGAGTAGTTTATTATGCACTAGGCACTATCCTAAGCAATTTATAATCATTACCTCATGTAATTCTAGCAATATTTTTCACTAATAATTATTTTCCCACTTAATAGAGGAGGAAACTAAAACTCCAAAACTAAGTGCTATGGGGGAGGAAAAATTTTCCTTTACCCATCAGGTTTTTTCAGCTGGTCTAAGAATTAAATGGACATGAGATGGATTAAAAGGAAAAAAAAATCAAAGTTTACTATGTGTGTACAGAGCCCCAAAAGTGAAATTGAAACCTCAAGAAATGACCAAGGCAGGCAGTTTTTATATTTTTTAGACAAAAGACGATAAATCTGTGAGGAATTGACAGGGCAAAATAAACGTATATTCAGGAGCTTCAATTAGGAAGGAATTCCAAACAGAATTTGGGTTGGATTCGTAAATTAGGAAAGTAACAAGGTTTGTTTATATGGCCTCCTGGGCTCTGAATTCTCTAACTCTGGTGATAAGAGCGTCTCTACCTCCTGGTACCAGTTGGGCCCCTTTCATGTAGGAGATTTATTTCCTGTTTTCTGGAGACAAAGGAGGGGTCAGTGTTCTCCCGTTGGCTGTGTCTTGGGTAACTTCTAATTCAAAATTGTCAGTGTGCCACAGAGGATTATCTTGGGGTGGTCTGCTCCTGGCCCCTAGAGTTGCCTAAAGGTACACAGCTACTAAGTGAAGCTATCATTTAAACACAGTCTGCCCGAATCCAAAGGCTCTATTTTAATGGCTACATTATACCACATTTCTCCAAGGACGCAAGACCTCCATGATCCCCATTCTTGCATTCTTTGCCGCTTTGCTGCTCAAAATGTTGACCACACTAGAATTACTGTCATTACTTGAGAGCTTGTTAGAAATGCAGAACCTCAGGCCTGCCCATCACCTACAAAATCAGAACCTTCTTTTAAACAAGACTGTGCTTTGCACATGAAAGCTTTTTCTTTCTCCCTTCTTCAAATTCTGGTATAAACATGAGGTCTACCCACGTAACAAATGTTTAAGTTCACAGTTAACGATAGGCACAAGGTTGTACAGCAGATGTCTAGAATGTATTCATCGTACATAACTGAAACTTCGTGCCTGGTGAGCAGCGGTCCCCATTTGCCCCTCTCCCCAACCCCTGGCAACCAGCATTCTACGTTCCGTTTCTATGAGCTTGACTATTTTAGAGACATCATATAAGTGGAATTATAGAGCATTTGTTCTTCTCTGACAGGTTTATTTCACCGAGCATAATGTCTTTAGGTTCAGCCATGTTGTCACAATGGCAGGATTGTCTTCTTTTTTTTTAAGGCTGAATAATATTCATATACATATATATATATATATATATATATATATATATCTCACTTTTTTTATCCATTCATCCGCCTGTGAACATTTGGGGTTGCTTATGTATATTGGCTATTTGAAGAACGGTGCAATGGATATGGGAGCTGATATCTCTTCAAGATGGTGATTTTATTTTCTTTGAAGACATGTCCAGAAGTGGGATTGCTGGATCACATGGTTGCTTTGTTTTTAATTGTTTAAGGAACCTCTATACTGTTTTCCATAGTGTCTGCACCATTTTACATTATAACCAACAGTGCACAAGAGTTCCAAACGCTCTACATCTTTGCTGGCATTTATCTTTTTAAAAAAATAGTAGCTATGTTGACAGGTATGTGGTGATATCTCATTCTGGTTTTGATTTGCACTTCCCTGATGATTAGTGATGCGGAGCATCTTTTCATGAGCCTGTTGACCATTTGTATGACTTTAAAGAAATGTTCTGGCTTTGATATAGGGTAATGCTGGCCTCATAAAGTTGAGCTTGGAAGAGCTGCCTCTTCGATTTTTTTTGGAGAATTTATAAAGGATTCATGTTAATTCTTTTTTTTTTTAGTTCACTCGTTTTTTTTAGTTTATTTTGATATCATTAATCTACAATTAAATGAGTAATATTATGGTGATTACACTACCCCCTTCATCAGGTTCCCCCCACCCCCAACCCTATTGCAGTCACTGTCCATCAGCGTAGTGAGATGCCATAGAGTCACTACTTGTCCTCTCTGGGTTGTACAGCCCTCCCCGTGCCCCCCGAACATTACATCTGCTAATTGTAATGTCCCTTCTTCCCCCTTGCCCCTCCCTTCCCACCCATCCTCCCCAGTCCCTTTCGCTTTGGTAACTATTAGTCCGTTCTTGGGTTCTGGGAGTCTCCTGCTGTTTTGTTCCTTCAGTTTTTTTTTCCTTAGTTCTTATACTCCACATATGAGTGAAATCATTTGATACTTGTCTTTTTCAGCTTGACTTATTTCACTGAGCATAATACCCTCTAGCTCCATCCATGTTGTTACAAATGGTAGGATTTGTTTTCTTCTTATGGCTGAATAATATTCCATTGTGTATATGTACCACACCTCTTCTTTATCCATTCATCTACTGATGGACACTTAGGTTGCTTCCATTTCTTGGCTATTGTAAATAGTGCTGCGATAAACATAGGGGTGCATCTGTCTTTTTCAAACTGGGCTGCTGCATTCTTAGGGTAAATTCCTAGGAGTGGAATTCCTGGGTCAAATGGTATTTCTATTTTGAGTTTTTTGAGGAACCTCCATACTGCTTTCCACAATGGTTGAACTAATTTGCAGTCCCACCAGCAGTGTAGGAGGGTTCCTTTTCTCCACATCCTCGCCAACATTTGTTGTTGTTTGTGTTTTGGATGTTGGCCATCCTCACTGGTGTGAGGTGATATCTCATTGTGGTTTTAATCTGCATTTCTCTGATGATTAGTGATGTGGAGCATCTTTTCATGTGCCTGTTGGCCATCTGAATTTCTTTTTGGAGAAATGTCTATTCATGTCCTCTGCCCATTTCTTAAATGGATTATTTGCTTTTTGTTTGTTGAGGTGAGTGAGTTCTTTATATATTTTGGATGTCAACCCCTTATCGGATACGTCATTTATGAATATATTCTCCCATACTGTAGGAAGTCTTTTTGTTCTACTGATGGTGTTCTTTGCTATACAGAAGCTTTTCAGCTTCATATAGTCCCACTTGTTCATTTTTGCTTTTGTTTCCCTTGCTTGGGGAGATATGTTCATGAAGAAGTCACTCATGTTTATGTCCAAGAGCTTTTTGCCTATATTTTTTTCTAAGACTTTTATAGTTTCATGACTTACATTCAGGTCTTTGATCCACCTTGAGTTTACCTTTGTGTATGGGGTTAGACAGTAGTCCAATTTCATTCTCTTACATGTAGCTGTCCAGTTTTTCCAACACCAGCTGCTGAAGAGGCCGTCATCTCTCCAATGTATATCCAAGGCTCCCTTGTCAAATATTAATTGACTGTATGTGTTTGGGTTGATATTTGGATTTTCTATTCTATTCCACAGATCTGTGGGTCTGTTTTTGTGCCAATACCAAATTGTCTTGATTACTGTGGCTTTGTAGTAGAGCTTGAAGTCAGGGAGCATAATTCCCCCTCTTTTATTCCTCCTTCTCAGGATTGCTTTGGCTATTCGGGGTCTTTTGTGGTTCCATATGAATTTTAGAATTATTTGTTCCAGTTCATTGAAGAAAGCTGTTGGTAGTTTGATAGGGATTGCGTTGAATCTGTAGATTGCTTTAGGTAGTATAGCCATTTGACAATATTTATTCTTCCTAGCCAAGAGCATGGGATGCATTTCCATTTGTTAGTGTCCTCTTTAATTTCTCTTAGGAGTGTCTTGTAGTTTTCAGAGTACAGGTCTTTCACTTCCTTCGTTAGGTTTATTCCTAGGTATTTTATTCTTTTTGATGCAATTGTGAATGGAATTGTTTTTCTGATTTCTCTTTCTGTTAGTTCATCGTTAGTGTATAGGAAAGCAACAGATTTCTGTGTGTTAATTTTGTATCCTGCAACTTTGCTGAATTCAGATATTAGTTCTAGTAGTTTTGGAATGGAATCTTTAGGGTTTTTTATGTACAGTATCATGTCATCTGCAAATAGTGACAATTTGACTTCTTCTTTACCAATCTGGTTGCCTTGTATGTCTTTGTTTTGTCTGATTGCCGTGGCTAGGACCTCCAGTACTATGTTGAATAACAGTGGAGAGAGTGGGCATCCCTGTCTTGTTCCCGATCTTAGATGAAAAGCTTTCAGCGTCTCGCCGTTAAGTATGATGTTAGCTGTGGGTTTGTCATATATGGCCTTTATGATGTTGAGGTACTTGCCCTCTATACCCATTTTGTTGAGAGTTTTAATCATGAATGGATGCTGAATTTTGTCAAATGCTTTTTCAGCATCTATGGAGATGATCATGTGGTTTTTGTTCTTCTTTTGTTGATGTGGTGGATGATGTTGATGGATTTTTGAATGTTGTACCATCCTTGCATCCCTGGGATGAATCCCACTTGATCATGGTGTATGATCCTCTTGATGTATTTTTGAATTCGGTTTGCTAATATTTTGTTGAGTATTTTTGCATCCACATTCATCAGGGATATTGGTCTATAGTTTTCTTTTTTGGTGAGGTCTTTGCCTGGTTTTGGTATTAGAGTGATGCTGGCTTCATAGAATGAGTTTGGAAGTATTCCCTCGTCTTCTATTTTTTGGAAAACTTTAAGGAGAATCGGTGTTATTTCTTCTCTATATGTCTGGTAGAACTCAGAGGTGAATCCATCTGGTCCGAGGGTTTTGTTCTTGGGTAGTTTTTTGATTACCGCTTCTATTTCGTTGCTGGTGATTGGTCTGTTTAGTTTTTCTGTTTCTTGTCTGGTCAGGCTTGGAAGGTTGTATTTTTCTAAAAAGTTGTCCATTTTTTCTAGGTTTTCCACCTTGTTAGCATATAGATTCTCATAATATTCTCTTATAATTCTTTGTATTTCTGTGGGATCCGTCGTGATTTTTCCTTTCTTATTTCTGATTGTGTTTATGTGTGTAGATTCTCTTTTTCTCTTAATGAGTCTGGCTAGGGGTTTATCTATTTTGTTTATTTTTTCAAAGAACCAGCTCTTGGTTTCATTGATTTTTTTCTATTGTTTTGTTCTTCTCAATTTTATTTATTTCTTCTCTGATCTTTACTATGTCCCTCCTTCTGGTGTCTTTGGGTCTCATTTGTTGTTCTTTTTCCAATTTCAGTAATTGTGTCTTTAGACTATTCATTTGGGAATGTTCTTCTTTCTTTAGATAAGCCTGCATTGCAATATACTTTCCTCTTAGAACTGCCTTTGCTGCATCCCACAGAAGCTGTGGCTTTGTGTTGTTGTTGTCATTTGTCTCCATATACTCTTTGATTTCTGTTTTGATTTGGTCATTGACCCATTGATTAATTAGGAGGATGTTGTTAAGTCTCCATGTATTTGTGAGCCTTTTTGTTTTCTTTCTAAAGTTTAATTCTAGTTTAATACCTTTATGATCCAAGAAGTTGGTTGGTAAAATTTCAATATTTTCGATTTTACTGAGGTTCTTTTTGTCGCCTAGTATGTGGTCTATTCTGGAAAATGTTCCATGTGCACTTGAGAAGAATGTGTATCCCGTTGCTTTTGGGTGTAGAGTTCTGTAGATGTCTGTTAGGTCCATCTGTTCTAGTGTGTTGTTCAGTGCCTCTGTGTCTTTACTTATTTTCTGTCTGGTCGATCTGTCCCTTGGAGTGAGTAGTGTGTTGAAGTCACCTAAGATGAATGCATTGCTGTCTATTTCCTCCTTTAATTCTGTTAGTATTTGTTTCACAAATGCCAGTGCCCCTGTGTTGGGTGCATATATATTTAAAATGGTTATATCTTCTTGTTGGATTGACCCCTTTATCATTATGTACTGTCCTTCTTTATCTCTTGCTACTTTCTTCGTTTTGAAGTCTATTTTGTCTGATACAAGTACTGCAACACCTGCTTTTTTCTCCTTGTTATTTGCATGAAATATCTTTTTCCATCCCTTCACTTTTAATCTGGGTATATCTTTGTGTTTGAGGTGAGTTTCTTGTAGGCAGCATATAGATGGGTCTTGCTTTTTTATCCATTTCATGTTAATTCTTTAACTATTTGGTAGAATTCATTAGTGAAGATATCTGGGATTTTATTTTATGGGAGGTTTCTGATGATGGATTCCATCTCCTTATTCATTGTTGGACTGTTCAGATTTTCTATTTTTCATGCATATGTCTTGGTACCTTGTATGTTTCTAGGAATTTATCCATTTCTTCTAGGTCGTCCAGTCCATGGGCATATAATTGCTCATTGTACTTTCTTAGGATTCTTCTCATTTCTGTGCATTCAGTTGTAATGTCTCTTTTCTCACTTCTGTTTTTATTTATTTGGATCTTTCCACTTGTTCCATAATTGTTTTGGCTGAATGAATGAGATGACACAGGCAGCAAGTCACTTCACATGCACAGGACTAACATATGCATGGGTCAGTCAGTCCAGGTTCATTAAGCCTTTAGACTCTTAGGTTCCTCTTGCTCCATGTTCATCTCTCTGGTTTGGTTATTTACTTGCATTGCCTTTGGAGAGGGTCTCTGCCT
>JAVSCE010020842.1:0-70766 GCA_032199065.1 Smutsia gigantea | reverse complement strand
AATCTTTGTAGCGCCCTGTCAGTCATTCCGGCCTTGACCACCCCCTTGGAAAGAAAGGGTTATAACCTTCAGCAAGGCAGTGTGAGGGACACAGCTGATTTTCTCAGTAGCTGGGGTGGAGATAATGTGTTAGCTCAGGCTGCCATAACAAAATACCATAGATTGGTGTCTTAAAAACAGGAATTTATTTCTCATAGTTCTGGAGGCTGAGAGTCCAAGATCAAGGTGCTGGCCAGTTTGGCTCCCCGGTGAGGGCCCTCTTCCTGGCTTGCACGTGGCCATTTTCTCACTGTGCCAGCAGAGAGAAAGTGAGAAAGAGAGAGAGTGTGGTTTCTGGTGTCTCTTCCTTTTCTTATAAGGATACTAATCTTATTGTGGGGTCCCCATCTTCATGGCCTCATCTAAACCAAATTAGCTCCCAAAGGCCCCACTTCTAAATACCATCATATTGGGGGTTACAGCTTCAATATATGAAATTTAGGGGGACTCAATTCAGTCCCCTAGTAGGAATAGCAACCCAAAAGAGGGGATCTGGGCAGAACAGAAGAGTACCCACTACAATAGTGTAATTTGGGGTACCACTTGGAGTGGAAATCATTGAGCAGGGGCTTTATGGCAAGACTAGTGGTAAGTGGTAAACAAAGACACATCTTGGCCCCTGACAATAAGTGGTAGTGGTTGGCAGATGCTAAGCAAGTCACCATTGCCCTAGAGGAAGAGGCTGGTTTTAGATGGGCTTCCATTCCCAACAGGTACTGGAGATGGTCTTAGGAACTGAGATAAAGCCACTCCCTAAAAAATAGGAAAACATATTGTTGTAATCATCAGTGGGAAAAGGCAGCATTTCAATATCCATGAGCATAAGCCTGCTTAAAGGGAAAAATCCTACATTCTCTAAATATAAGGCATAGAATAGTAGAAGTCATTCCAGATCCATAAAGGATCTGGGTCTTGACCCACTGGGTTATCTGTAGCCCCTTCCTCAGAACAGGGCTGTTACATTAATTGCACAGTTCTTATTCAATATCTATTGTGGATAAAAGTTCAAACTTCATCAATGGTCTTTTTTTGGTATTATTTGCTCTTACCTACGGTAATAGGTATTTATACATGCCATGCTGCAGAGGTGAAGATGTGAAAGTGTGACACCAGTGACATCAGCAAAATGCCTCTGTGCTGTAGTGCAGAAGAAAGGTTTACGGATCTTAGTTTAAAGCAGAGTATAACCTCTAAGGGTGAGTGAAGCCACCCATATGCCCTTCATGGATCAGAATCTGTGCCCACCTCCTTATTCATTTTCCCAGATTCTGAATTTAAAAGCTATAAAGCTGTGCCTTAGAGAAAATGAATTGACAATTGGCTCTGTATTTTACAATTTGTAATGGAAGATAGACCAAAATACTCAGTCGCTATGATTTGGAATCTTCTATTAGTTCTTCACATCCTCCTAAAAACAATCCATGTTTTTATCATGATTTTGAGGTTTAGTAATTTTAGGTGTTGCTTTTTCTTTCCCAGTGAATCCCCTTCCAGCCCTCATTTAGGTTCACTTAGGAACTTTCTGTGAATTTAATAACATTTCAATATTGTAGTCAGAGCACAAGGTACACATCTTGGATATACAATTCATTCTTATACTTCTTGCCTGTCTATCTTGAAAGAAGTCATACTCATCAATGCCAGTCCTGAGTTATCACAGCAAGAATGACGATTAATTCAAATTTCCATCGTGTATAAAGATTTATAATTACTCCAGTGACATCTAGTTTGCTAAAAAGCACGCCCAGAGTTACATAAGCTGTATTTTCAAAGATGAAAGAAAGATAACTTCAGGAAAATGACATTAGCCTGTCTTTTCCTGTGCTGCTTTTTTGGACAAAAAAAACTATTTAAATAAAATTCAATTCATGCATTCATTTCCCCTTATGTCACTTGCATGACACATGTTATAGTCTGAGTCTTGTGATATATTTATAAACAAATATTCAAAATAATCCCGATGTACATCAGAAATGTTAGCTGCAGGTCAATGCTTCTGTTGGCAAAAATAATAATAATAATTACATGGTTTAAGTTATTATAACAGTATCTTTTACTGTTAATGCAACAAAAAATTTAGGCCGTTACACATAAGTAATATGATAATCATATGTATGGAAATGATCATCTAAACATTTATTTAAATTACGTAATTTATAAATTGCTAGAATTTTGAATGACACATATGTGAATTCAGTTAAATAATCTGCTCAGACTTTTCATGTGAAAAATGGGGCAAATAACAGTCTAATTCAGAAAAATGTTTTGAAGTATATTCACCTTGAACAAATTCTCCAAAAGATCGGTCATTTATGTAAAGAAATAAATAATTACCAAAAGAATTAAATTGTATCCCCATGTTAAACTGCAGAATTCAGCGAAAAAAAATGACCTTTTACCCATGCAAAAGATTTTATCATGATGTGGTTTGTTTTTTCTTACATGTACTCTCCATTTTGCTCTTTTTGAAAGTAGACAAAAGATAAATCCTACATTCAGAAATATTTCCCGCCTTTTTCTCATTTGGGCCAAAATTCAAGTCCTGGTGTTGAGGTGGGGAGGGGTTAATGTTTCAGGCTAAACTTTGCAGGTAATCCCACTGCTACTTTTGCCAGACAAAAATAACATTTATTGAACCAGATTTATACTTGCTAATGCTTCTCTATGTCCTTTATTCATTTATTCATTTATTCATCCATTTAGTAAACAGTTATGACATGTCTTCTGTTTGCTACACACTGGGAATACCAAAAAGAGCATGTCAGGTTCCATGTCTTCAAGACATGTGGTCTGTCCTTTAGTCCATATCATTCAATCACACAATAACCAAAAGAGAAAAGTATTAGTATCCATTTTTATTTTGAAGATGGGGAAACTGAAACCCACAAAGATTCAGTGACTTGCCCAAGGTCAGAGGCAGTGTTTACGCTCAAGTCCTTCAGACTCTAAACTCCATTCTTGCTCTGTTTTCTCTTTGTTGTTCCTGGGTACAGCACTTTTACACTCAGCTGGGAGAGCAGTGGTGGGAACTGAAATGTCAGGAAAGTACTCAGTGTCAAATGCCATGATGTATAGTCTGAAAGCTTGTCTTATCTTTTTTCACTTTCTGTATGTTTATTGCTTATAGGAAAGATGCCTATAGAAAAAAAATTTTGCCTTCCCCACAAATTAAGCAAAGAGACAAAACTGCACTGTATGAAAAGCAATCTAGTAGTCATTTTCCACAGGAGCCAAAACTGAGCAAGCTGTAACATTCAGCCTCAAATTCAGTGAGGTGGGGTAATCTTCAACAGTGTATTTATTAGTTGAGGTTCTTGAATGTGACTCAAGCTCACTACTTCACAGGTCACTTCTCACTCCAGAGGATTCTTAGTGCTAACACCTATTTTCAATACGTAAATGCTGATGGCAGACTATGGCAAGCATTAGTTATACTGTGAAGGGTACTTTGTATGAATGACCCAGGCTTGGCCGTTGGCCAAGCCCATTGGAAACTCCCCTCTAAGCAGTGCATTTGTAGGCTGTGGTCATTTTGGGGATTTCCCCCCAAAAATCTTCTCTGTCATGGCAGAAATTTAATAATCCCATTTTCAGTACAGTGTACAAAGCCAGAATGTCAAAGTGAGTATAAAATAATTTGCTTTGCATCCTGATTTCTCTGTGCTTCTTAAATCCTTCCTCATTCTTCAATCTTTCTCTATTTACATATTGAAGTCTTCTTGTAAAAGTCTCTGCTTTTCCCCCAAAATAGTGCACTCAACATTTCCTTATACTCTATATCTCATAGAATTCTAGGTACTTTTGGTTTAGTATAGCCAGGACTAAAGAGAAAGTTTCTAAATAGCATCTGGCAGGCTTTTAAAGTAATAAGAGTTATAGACCAAACATTTTGTCAAATACAATGATACAGTTCTTATTTCTAGCAAGCTGTTTCCTGGTTTAAAAGCTGGACTAAATTTATATTTATATGTAGGCACAAAAAGACGCATTTGGAAACAAACAGGTCATGCCTATTTAAGTTGTTGGTAAAAAGCACTAGACGACTGGATTTTACTTATTGTTCAGCGTAAAAAAATTTGGGGCCTTGTAAATAGTTCCTAGAATGGCATACTATTATGAAAAAAAGAAAGATCCTCATCAGTAGAAAGGTACAAAGCTATCTAAATTCTCCAGATTGTTTGATTTTCCAAATAGGCCCACCACCTGTACGTGTACTAGAAGACCAAGCATATTCAGAAATTACTGGTCAAAAACTATCTGTGACCCAGATACTGTTAGGATTTGCATGAGATGTTTCCAAAGCAGTCCGGGAAAGCCCACAAATTCAAAGCAGCCTTTTTATCCTCACCCCATTTCTGCTGAGTTCAGGAACCTTATTTCATTTCCTGCATGGTAGGCATTTTTTAGGGACTAGGTAAAGCCATGACATCTGCACTGCTTTCTGAGTGACTGTCATGAAATGATGCATGCTTGGGTGTAGTACAACAACTTGATTCCCAGAGAAAACAAACAAACAGAAGTCAGCTAGGAACTTGAGTTCTGTTGAACACAAAGACAACGTACAATTCAATTTTGTTAAATTTAATTTTAAAAAAACAGGGCCTTCTGCTTTTAAGTTTCCCAGCCTTATTTTCTAACCCTGAGGAAATAGTTTAAATGAGAGCAGTGGCTCCTTTTGCTCCTATTTCAATAGACCAGCAGGGCACATATTCAAAGGGAAACCCCTGTGTTCAAATAGCCTTAGAAATAGTTTTATCAATTTTCATCATTATAAAGGGTAAATGTTTATTGATTCTATTAACTGTCACAAGCAACAGTGCCCCACATTCTGGACAGCTATACAGGGGCAGGAACTATTCTCACAGAACTCACAGCATATGACAATGTAGAGTTTATGGGGTTGAGAATGAGGCACGAATACAAAAGAATATCATGACATTACAGATAAAGCATACAGGGACTTCAGAAATGGAGGGAGAAAATGATGTAAATTAGGTCTCCTACTAGTTAGAACAGAATATAGTTAAGGTTCGTATTCAAATTTCTTAAATCTTTAAAGTAAGAAATAGAAGTCAGAGTGCTCCTGGGAAATTCCTAGAACAACAAAAACCCAAACACTTAAGTAAATGATTACTCCTACCTTCCTCTTGGGTGAGGTAGAAAACATTTATCAAGTGCTTATATTATGCCAGGCATGGTTGAGATACTAAGTTCTTTCATCAGAATAATATCCTAGTATCATTTGCTTCATTCTTAGGATGAACTGATAAGAGGAGGGGTCAAGTAACTTGCCCAAAAGTCACACAGATAAAAAATGGTAGAGACAGGATTAGGAGTGAAGTCCAGCTAGCTTTAACTAAATGGCCTTGGGTAAGCAAAAGCTGAGGAGACGGACGGCAAGGCATGTGAAGCAAGTTAAGGATTTAATAAGCAGTTGAAGTGTAGCAAGTTCAGGCAAGGTTGTGCTGTGCTAACAAACAGCCTCCACACCTCGGTAGCTTATGGAGCAGAGACTAGTCCGGCTCCCATGGCTAGGCTGCAGGCCTGCTGGAGCTGTGCTTCTGCATTCTCTTCACTCTGGGGTTCAGGTTGAAGAACTACCCCTTTTTGGATACTACAGATCTCATGGTAGGAGGGAAAGCCCCTTTAAGCTTCTGCTCGGAAGTGGCACATACCACTTTTGCCCTCATTTTTTGACCAAAGTAAGTCACATGGGCATGTCTGAGATCAATGGGGCAGTGATGTGTAGTTCCCCTTATGGAGGAGCAGCAAATTCTGTGCTCTGTCACCATCTTCCCTCTTGGTCACAAATTGCCATTCCCTCCTTTCTGCATCATATATTTACCCTGTGCCCAAAAAGACAATCCAAAATTCCTTTTTATTCATGAGACAAGGCCCAAAATTCAGGGTCTTGCAATACTCTCTCAGGTCTGGTTATTATTCATTTTGATCCAGAGACTCAGAAATTAAGTAACAAGTGATTTGCCCCCTACACACCCAAAATGCAACAATGAGACAAGAATAGGATGACCTGAATAAATATTTTCATATGGAGAGGGAAGAAGAGGAGACACACAACAATTCCAGTGGCACCCAAATCCTAAAATTCTGTTGAACAGCCAGAGGGAGGGTGCACCTGACCTTGGGGTGGGCCTTCCAGCTCAGGTGACTACAGACCTGGGGAAAGCTTGATCTGAGGGATAGGGCAAACTGTTTTGAAGTGGAAACAAAAATAAGAGTTTCATTTTATCTGGACTAGACTTGTAAATAATTGAAAATGAGTCTTAATCTGAACTACAGCAAGTTACCAGAAGCTCGTGATTGGCTGAAGATGTCTTGAGGGACCAAAAAGGGAAATTCAACAGAACACTGTTGAAAACAGTGTCTAGAGGAACTGCAAAATCATTGCATGTTTCTACCTCACTGAGTTCAGACTATAAAACCAGAATTGGTAGATAAAGAGGGTAAAAATCAAAGATGACTACATTTCCCATCACTGGTGACTGGGAAAAATGATGACACTATACATAAACATTGGGAAATAGAGAAAACAGATTTCAGAAAGGAGGTGATGGCTTTCAGTTCGGGTATTTTGAATTTTCTAAGTGCTGAACATTGAGCTAAGCATTACGGTCAAGAGAAAGGAAAAAAGCAGAATTATAAGGAACATGTTCAGACTCAGGAAGCTCCAGTGCCTTGGGCTAAGTAAGACTTCTCTACAAGAACAGAGAATATTGAATGGCCATATAGAATATTTGGATTTAGTTGTTCAGCTGCTTTTAATGACAGTGGAGGTTTAGGAAGTTAGTTCCCCTGCTCTGCTTGCCTGGTGCTGAGGCTATGCCCTGTCTGCCTCAGTGCTACATTTATTGCTCCTAATGACATCTACCCGATGTCTTTGGTCACAAAACCCAAACGTCAGAGTTTCCAAGCAGTCCTGTCCCCATTGCACAGCAAACAACCTTCACTGCTGAGGAACAGCGTTGGACAGGCAGTTCCCAAGGACAAAGAAAGGGCAATGAAATTGGGATGGGATTGATAGCCTTAAAGCCTAAACCACAAGGAAGTCTGGATGGCTAGATGTCTGACTGACTCACTTATCATGGATAGGCATCCTTGGACCACTACTGTAAGAATCTATTCACTATCATGAAATAGCTCCATTTTCCTATACCACAACATATAATTATTTTTTAAAACATGTTATTTATGCTAACATATAATTGGTTTATTCTTATTTCTAATAAGAAAAAACATTTAAACATCTTATTTAAGTAATATATTTAAAATAGTTTTAATATTACTAATATTTAATTAATAGAGTATTTAAAATAAAAAAATATTTTTAAATGTCTCTGCTTTAATTTCTAATACAGTTAACAATAGCTGTAACCCACATGTTATTTTATTTTTTCAGTTTTATTGAGGAATAATTGACAAAACTGTAAGATAGTTAAACTGTTGCCAAGATGATTTGTTATACATCCACACTGTGAAAGGATTCCTCCCGTCTAATTAATTAACATATCCAATCGCCTCACGTGTTCATCTTTTTTCTTCCCTTTGGTGAAAACATTCAAATTCTGCTTTCTTACCGTATTTCAATTATACAGTACAGTGTTAACTGTAGTCACCATGTGATACATTAGGTCCTCCCACATTATTCATCTAGTAGCTGAAAGTCTGTACCTTTTGCCAACCTTTCCCTATTTCTCCCACTCCCCCAGTCCCTGGCAACCACTTTTTGACTCTGTTTCTATGAATTTGACTTTTTACTTAGATTCCACATATAAGTGATTCCATGCAGTGTTTGTCTTCTCTTTCTGGCTTATTTCACTTAGTATAATGCCTGCAAGGTCCATCCTTGTTGTCTCAAATGTCAGAATGTCCTTCTTTCTCGTGGCTGAAAACATTCCACTGTATACATATATACCACTTCTTCTTTATCCTTTCATCCACTGATGGACACTTAGATTGTTTCCATATCTTGGCTATTGTGAATAATGCTGCAGCGAACATGGGGTGCAGATATGTCTTCAATATTATCTTTTGTTCCCTTTGGTTATATACCAAAAAGTAGAATTGCTGGATCATATGCTAGTTCTATTTTTAATCTTTTGAGGAACTTCCATACTGTTTCCATAGTGTCTGCACCAATTTATTTTTCTACTAACAGGGTGCAAGCGTTTTTTTCTCCACATCTTCATCAACACTTGTTATCTCTTATTTTTTTATTACAGCCATTCTAACAAGTGTGAGGTGACATCTCATTGTGGTTTTGATTTGCATTTCCTGATGACTGGTGATGTTGAACACTTTGTCATGTACCTGTTGACTATGTATTTATCTTCTTTGGAAAAGCATCTATTCGGTTCCTCTGTCCACTTTTAAATCAGTTTTTGTTTTGTTTTTTTGCTACTGAGTTGTACAAGTTCTTATATACTTTGGAATATTAACCCCTTTTCAGATATATGATTTGCAAATCCTTTCTCCCATCCAATAGGCTGACTTTTCATTTTGTTGATGGTTTCCTTTGCTGTGCGAAGCTTTTTAGTTTGTTTAGTCCCACTTGTTTCTTTTTGCTTCTGTTGTCTTTGCTTTTGGTGTCAAATCAAATTAAAAAGTCATCTCCAAGACTGATGTCGAGGAGCTTACACCTATGTTTTCTTCCAGGAGTTTTACAGTTTCAGGTCTTAAAATTAAGTCCTTAATCTATTTTGAATTGATTTTTGTGTATGATATAAGGCAGGAGTCCAGTTTCATTCTTTTGCATGTGACTGTTCACTTATACCCCATGTTTTAAAAAGCTTATTAGATCCTCAATAATTTTTAAAGTCATAAAAGGGTCTTGAGCCAAAAAGCTTGAGAATAGCTGAACTATATCTTTACTCCACCTTGAGAGCCTGCAAGTCAATTAATGCTGCACTTACTACACTTTACCCCCTATCTACACTGAGTATCACTAGTTTTGCCTGGGCTAGAAATTATCACTTGTGCTTGTGAATAACAGGAAAACCCTCTGGAATCTAAGTGTCTTGAGTATAGGGACTGTCATTTTTCATTCCTTTATTCCTGATACCTAACTGGAACCCTTGCACATGGTAATTGCTTAATAAAAAAATTTTGTGGTAATCAACAGAAGTGATAGATCTCGTGACAAAAAATGGAATTCATGGTTTCCCTGATGTTCAGAAGAGAACCTGAAATGATATTAATGATGCAAAAAGAGAAAACACTACACTGACCTACCATCAATAGGCCCTAACAACCACCTAATAACATTATGTCTAAAAATATAACAACAATAAAACAGTAACAGTTGAACTTATCTGTATGCTTCAGATGTCAAATACTGAGCTAAGCACTTTGTGTTCATTAACTCGTTATTCCTGAAAATAAAATTTCCAGGAGTTAGGTGGTATTATTCTCATTTAATGGACAAAAATACTGATGGTTGTAAAGGCTAATGCACACAGCTTGCCTAAAGTCACCCAGTATACGGGACAGAGCTTGGATTCTGGCTCCACCAAAATATACTATTCCTTCACTAAAATGTCAAGAACTATTTACAGCCTTTGTATACACTATATCAATCCTATTCTCACAACAACCCAGAGTAAGATGAGAGGCTCAGATAATATCAATGTTCACAGATGTGGAAACTGAGGCACGGAAGAGCCCTGCAAATTGCCTAAGGTCCCACATTCAGTCGGGAGCAGAGCAAAGTCCAGGGCCATCTCCTGCTTGGGCATGGAGGCACTATTCATAAGAAATCTATGAACTCAACAGGCATTTCAATTGAAACAGTACTTACTAAGTATAGTAAGTATATGTGTATAGCAATGGCTGCCCCACTGCCCAAGGTGAGGACACTCGGTCCTTCAAGGACTAAAATCCTACTGAGTACAATTCATAGGTATTTTGAGTACCATTGCTTGATGAGTGAAACTCTACACATTAAAGAGAAAAGCTAGTTGTGTATAGGACAGGAAGTGCATAAGAGATGACTGATGGTAGAGAAAGGGGGGAAATGTGGGCAATAGAGGCGAGAAAAACCGACTGTTCCTGTAAACTATTCCTGTCCACAGCGATCTTTTCCTGAAGTATGAAGAGGAAGCAAACAGATTGGGTTTCTGTTTTTCATTTTTTGACTAATACTTCCTGTGTGACCTAGCGTAAGTTACAGTATCCCTGAATCTCAGTTTTCTATCAATAAAATGAGGTTGGCCTAGATTGATAATTTTCCATTTCCTCCTATACTGATCTAAGTCTCACTACAAAAATAAAACTCTCAATACATTGTGTCTTTCTAGAAATAATATTTAATGTATATACAAGCTACACACATGTACATACATGCACACACACATATATACATATATGTATCATTTTTTACACAAATAAGAAACTATGGATATTTTTCTACAGCTTGCATTCTCATGTTAATTATAGATCTTGAAGACCTTTCTTTAACAATATATACAAATTTATTTTTCCTTTAAAGATAGCTATTTAGAATTCTATTGTATGAAGGCACCATAATTTATCTAGACACAGACCTATTGAAAGGCATTCAGGTTGTTTCTAAATTTTTGTTCCTACAAACATTGCCGTGGTGAACCTCCTGGAGCAATTTAAATTTTCAGCGTTTGGCAGACAATATACCCTTCTTTGTGGAATTCCTAAAGCATCACCATGAAGCCCCAGGGTTCCAGGAAGTATAGTTTGAAAACCACTAAACAAGATGATCTTAAATTTCCTTTTCTGTCAATTAAATTAAACTCTTTTAACCTTTAGTATTTGTTTCACTCACACATTATTTTGCAGTAGCTCCTAACAGTTTCAAAGTGAGTAGATATATTTTGTCTCTCAAACTAGATTATAATCAGTTTGAGGCTACTGATTGCTTAGCATCTTTTTTGCATTCCTCCAAGTCTCATATATAACTGAGTGAAGCATCTGAAGTGCTCGATAACTGTATGAATGGTATTAAAAGAGAATTGGGTTGATAAAACAGTATTTAGCTCTACTTCTGTGTTGATTGTATTGGTCAAACACAGTGTGAGAACCTAGAACTTGATGTCAGTATAGAGAGCTTCAGTAGGTTAGATGCAGTTCACGTGTCACTCAGATAGGAGTCTAAAGGTGAAATGGTTAATCCCTCCATTTGCATTTCCAAGGTTGCGAACCATGCACAACTCTGGAGGCACCATACATGTTTTCTAGGTAAATGACTCCTAGAGTTGTGCTTCAATTGGCTAAATTCACATAGAATATGAATTGTGCCCTTAGAGTTGCACAGGGCATTAGCAAAATACATATTACCCTCTCCTCTATACTCAGGAACTTTGTTCCATCCATTCTCTCTGTAACCTGAATCTGTAGTCCCGCCCATTCTATTTACCCTTTCCATATAAACATGCTTAAGTCTCTTTCATCATCATAGTAGTAGACATAATAATGATGTTGATGATGGTAAATCCTTTGCCAACATCACAGCTCTCTGTCACAGGAAAAGCTTTCTGAAAGAACAGTTCACACCCCTGTCCTCAACTTCACAACCAGTCCACCAGCTGCTTTTCAGTCCTTCTCTTACTTGATGTCTCTGTGAAATGAGCCACTATTTCCAAACTGGAAACTTTCTGGGAACTTTCTCCTTCCTCCCCTTTTGAGATGACACTTTTCCCTGGTTTTTCTCCCAGTTCTCTGTTCATCTCAGGTATCTTCTACTGAGTCTTTATGTCCTGTCTCCTGGAACTCCATCCTCTGGCTCTGTTATCCTTAGTCTAGTTCTTTCCAATTCACTGGTCTCAGGGCAAACAGATTCCTCTAAAGTTTGCATCCCCTCCTAGGTTCTATGTTTTTTTTTAATTCCATTTTTAAAATTTCATTTTAATTTGCTGAATATACTACCATCTACCCAGATGCCCAGTTCTGAAAACTTGGACCACCTATGCCACTCCCAGTCCCAATATTAAGAGAAAACAGTCTCACTATATTATGTCTCTTCAGAAATCATATTTAATTAATATACAAGCTCATATATAGTATAAAGTCAAGTCGTCCTTGACTTTTCATTCTTTCTCATGCCTGATATTTAATAAGTCACCAAATTTAGTCAGTTCTAATTCTGACATACATTCAAAACTGTTTATATCTTCTCACCCCACAGTCACTCTCTAAGCAAACCAGCTTCCTGGATTATTGCGACAGTCTCCTACCTGGACTCCTTGCCTGGGGATTAGCTCTTTCCAGTTCACTGTGGTTCAGATGAACTTTCTAAAACATACACCAGCTCATATTAACCCAATGCTTAACTTTTCAATAGCTTGCTACATTATTCCAGATCAAGTCCAAAACACCTTTACTTAGTACAAAATGATTTTCTTATTTTGTCCTGTTTATTTCTCAGCTTTATCTCCTACCCCCTCTTCCATTTCCTCTTCATTGTGTTTACATACTCAATTTCTTCTCCTTGGAATACCATTTCTCATCTTCCTGTACTTTTCCCTATCTTTACTTCTTTGTAACACCAACTCTCACCACTCTTACACATCTACTTCAACCATTATCTCCTCTAGGAAGCCATTCCAAGACCTGGTTCATATATGACCTTCTCCCTCAGTCTGTGCTCACACAAGTCTTAATATAACTTTCTCAGTATTTGCCATTGTGCTGTACAACCACTGATCTTTCTCCTCCCTCTAAATTGCAAACCTCTTGAAGTATTTTTCTACTTTGACTTTCCAATACTCAGAACAAAGAATTAAATATAGTTGGATGAGTAAATGGGTAGACTATATTTTGATGGGGTTATTCTGAAGAAGAGTGACTATGTATGTTAAATATGTATACCCAAATCTTGAAAAAGTTATATGTGAACCAAATAATTTTCTTATGAAACTGTAGATTTAGTTATAATCGGTACAAAGTACTTTAATGCAAATGAAAATTAATTTTTAACATATTCCTCCTACTTAATCCCTCTCAATTATATTATTAGAATTAAAACAAACATAGTCAATAAACTATTCTGCTCTAAAGCGGAAAATGAAGCTGATGTCTATATATTTTGTAAAACTGCCAAATCAGAGTCAGTAAAAGATGCTCAAGAGAAAGTAGGGGAAAAACAGATGTTACAACACCTTTTTCTAAAATAAAATGAGAATTTTTTTTCTTTTTTAGTATTTACTGTGGTCGTCTGTATATCCTTTCATTCTTGTTTTTCTGTCTTCCTGTTTCTCCCTTGAATTCCTTATCTCTCTAATCCCTTCTGAATGCTCTTATTTTATCTCTCACTCCACCGTTTTCCTACAGATTTTCTATCTCCTCCCCAAGCCAGGTTCTCCTGGCTTTACTTGGCCCCCTGACCCCTCCTTCCTCTCATTTGCCTCCGAGCAACCTAAGCAGAACAATACTGGAAGTGGAACTGGCACACTGACAAAAAGGGGAGCAGTTGGAAAGAAAACTTTACTCATCAAGAAAGAGGCAAATATCTTAAAATCTGTGGGAAGGTTTTGCTAAATCATCTGCTTTTTCAGACGTGGAACCTTTAGCAATGTGGTTTCCACTATGGTGGAGGTGGGCAAGAAGTGCCTGGATGACTGAGCAGATGTGAGGACTTACAGACCTCAGTAATTTAGCCTGGAATAAAATTCGAGATTTTTCCCCCCTTTATTCATGTTCTTTCTTTCTTTCTGAAAGCCCCATTGCAGGAATTCAAAGGGCCAAGTTCTGCCCTCAGCAGTGAGTCATGACTCCTACTGAAGCCAGGAGTTCATATGTATGTATTCAGAGGAAGTATTGGGCCTTGGGGACTCAGATTAAATAACAACAGCTCAGTCATTTATTTGCTTATTTGCTTAAACCTTTATAAAAGAAGCAAGAGGCCTGCTGTACCTGAATGCCTTTTTATAATCACTTTAAAAATACACAGTAGAATTTTAAATTCCCATAGTAGATCTCCTGCATTATAACATAAATAATAACAGTCTATCTTACTCTTTGCTCCAGGTCCAGGAAAGAGTCACAGGAAAAGAGGCAGAAATGAATTTCTAACGTGCCAGCCTTTCAATGAGAAAGTTCTGTTTGTATCCCCAGGGAACTCAGCACCAGGGACTGAAATTCAGCGTTCCCTGTAAACAGCACGAAATACCTAAACAGCTTTTATATTTCAGAGCTAGATAGCTGAAGGTAACAAGGGACACTCCACAGGCTTTAGGAAATACTGAGATGTACAAGCTAGAATTCCACCCCTGGACTTCTCACGCCCTCTCCTCCTAGTTCACATATCCTTTGCCCTTGTCTCTTGGGTTTTCCTCCCACAAAAAAATCTAAATCATATCCAATATCAGTTCTCTGCTATCCCTCTCCCAGAAGGATTTTTTTTCCCACTAGAACAGAATCAATGTACTTTATTTAATCAAGATAACAACTACATTGGATATCAAAAACAAACAGGAATATTTCTCTATCTCAGATGTGTAAAAACCTTCAAACTCTTTCATTCTTGTTATGATGTACTTTTTTATTCTTAAAAAGCTTTCATTTACATTTTTATTCATTTAAGAGATGTAACATGCCAACCATTATAAAACAACAAAAATACAGATAAATAAAGCAAAAAGTGTAAGTTGTCCCCCCCATCAATTCTGTTTTCCAGAGGTAACCACTGTTAAGAGTTCTCATAGTATTTATGTTTAAATTTTTAAATGTAAGATGAAATATTGAAGAGGTTGGCAAGATAATATACACAGTTGTCTTTCTTCCAGACGTTCTCAGTTCCTCGCTGTCCAGAGAGATTTCTAGGGGCAGAGGAGTGTCTAGACACTTCTGGCTTTTCCTACTATCAGCCCTGGAATGTGGCACCTTCTCTGCCCAAGTACAGATCTACCTGCTGGCAAATTCCTTCCCTGTAGCTTGTCCTTGTCCTTCATTTTACTGCCTGAACACAAGTGGAAATATCTTCCCACGCTTCTTAACTCCAGCTACTCCCAAGATATCCAAATGCCAGGATTCAGAGTTCATCCTCACTGTACCCACTCTCTCTCCTTTGTTTTTTCTCTTGGCCTGAAACTTGACACTGGTTCATATGGCAAAATTAGACCTCTGCTAGTTTCTGTGTACAAAGAGGAGTAAACCAAACCAATATTAATCAAACAAAACTGTAACATTGGCATTGCTAGATACTAGAGAGCTAAGGACAAAACAAAACAAAACAAAAAACTTACTAGGATTATGTAATAGTATCACTAATAACTTCATTTATGTGAAATGGTTATTATTTATATTTAAATTCAAAGTTACACAATACTGATTAGCCACATATCATTCAATAAGTGGTATTACTCACTCATTCATCTAACAAGGAAACATTTATTGCCTAATGAATTTGAATTTTGTTGTAAATATGATTTTATAACACATATATTTTATATTGTCTTCTAGATGAACATCCTCTTTCTAGAAACACCATTTCCATTCTTTGGGATGATTTGTGCTTCAAACAAATTGTCCAGCCTAATGGTCAGCATGAGCTGCCGTATTCAATGTGACCTCCATACACTTGCCCATTATTGATGGAAGCGGTAATAGACACTGGACCCAGCCTAAGCCAAAAAGATTCTTTCTCTGGGAAATTTTGAATAACTGATAGCTGTCTGTTTTTTCCTTGAGAGGGAAGCTCTGGGAATAGGACCTGAAACCCATGAGCCACTGGATACTGTTTCCCCCACACGGAGCAGTAGTTCTCAATTCTGGCTGCACATTAGGCTCACCTTAGAAAAAAAAATGTCCTAGCACCAACCTCCAGAAATACTGACTTGGACTGGGATAGATCCAGTCCATATTTCTTTAAATATGGTGTTGATATTTCTTTAAAACTCCCCAGGTGATTTGAATGTGCAGCTAGTGATAAGAACCACTGAACGGGAAAAAAAGTTCACAGAGGGAAGGAACAGCCAGGACAGGCACCAATGGCCAGAAGAGACACACAGATACACACTAGTGTCAAATAAACCCGTTTTAGGTACTCCACAGGCTGACTTGCTTCTTAGACTTTCTTTCTCACTATTCTGTTGACAATTTTTTTTTTCAGTTACCTGAGATATTCCAGAGTCTTTCCAATAAATCCTCCTTTTTTTCCTAAGCTAATTTAAGTTGCATTTGTGTCATTTGCAAACAAAGAAGTCCTTACTAGATCTCTGTTTTTGGGTGCTCAGGCTTAATAGATTTTTATACTTGTAGGATAGTTTCTCTCCATTCATGTCCTCATTCACTAATTCATCAAACAATAATGCCCAAATCATCCAGGTCCTATGCTACTCACCAGAAAGGCCTTTTACCTTCATAAAAACAAGGAGACTCCACAGTCCCTTTATTTGAGCAGCTTCCACTCCAGTGAGAGAAATGGGCATATCAGCAGAGAAAAAGAGCAACATAAGTGTTATAATAGAAGTATTGACTGATTACTGTGAGAGTACTGAGGAAATACATAGACTGGTGAAATCGTGGAAGGCTTCACAGAGGAGGTGGCCATGGTGTAGTCTCTACAGCAGGAACTGTGCCACGTGGTAGGCAACAGAGCGTCAATATGAGGAACCACAGAACCAAAGGCTCAGAGTTGTAGGAGAGGAAGGCATATAAGGGAATTAAGTATTTTTGTATGGCTGGGGCTGAAAGTTCATGCTGAGGGTAGGGGGTGCAGAGACAGAGGATGGACAGTGGACTCCTGCATTTGCCATGCTAAATATTTAAAGATTTGTCCTGTGGCTACTGTAGAAACTTTGCAATGGTTTAGATAGAGCAGTTCTATGAATAGAATTGCAAGCTGGAAATATTTCTCTGGAGGAGCAACGGGGCAGAGACCAGACCATCAGGAAGGAATGGAGTCAGGAGGCCACTGCAACTATCCAAGAGAAATGATGAGATCCTGAACTAACTCTCATAGTGAGGCTTTAGTAAAAAAAAAAAAAAATTAGAAAGTTGATTCCCTCGGATATGATAACCAAATAGATCAATTAAAGAGAGTGTGTGTCTGTGGGGAGTAGTGGGAAAAAAAGGATGGGGATGAAACACTAAAGAAAGCTTACATCTGAGAAGCATGGGTATTTACAGGTAGAAGAAGAATTGCTTGCAGAGGGAAAGGAGAAGCTAGAAGACTAGGAAGGCATGGTATTGTAGAAATTAATAACAGGTTTAATAACTTCCTTATTGGCTTTAAATAGAATGTAATTATCCACCAACAAAGTTTCTTTTCTTTTTTTTTTTTTCTTTCTTTAGATATATCTTATTTTCACTCCAAGACTACTCAAGGGATGGGACTGATAAAACACAAGGGTGGCAGTTTTCTCTGGGCACCCTCCCATGCCTCAGCCTCACCCCACGGCCCAACTTTGGTATCCAACAGACCAGAAAACTACAGAGAGAGGGAGAGGGAGAGGGCACAAAGATTTGGTGTTGACCCACTTAACTCTGTGCCTGTGGGATAAAATCCAGCCCAGCTCTTGGCTTGATGACAGGTGAGAATACCAAAGGTAAGGAGGTCCGGGAACTCCACAGGGAACAACTGAAGTAGGTGGAAGGAAGTTGGCTTGAAGCTATTGTATTTGGAACAGTGATATTTGTAAAGTAAGACTATTGGTCCAAGCTTTCAGATCTGTTGTGAAATTTCTTTCTTTGTTCTCTCTAGGCCTTTTACCTTCATAAATGGTTCTTATTTATATTTTAACTCCTGAGTAGATATATTATGACTAATAAAATATCCCCCTAATATATAGTCTGCATACATAGTATCCTATATCCATATAAAATAAGACCATTCTTATGAACTAGAGGTGGGGACTCTCTAAAGTGTCACATGTGTTGAGGGGAGGAGGGAGGAAGATAATATGAGGGGAAGTTTGGTGAGAGATGTATTTTTCTTCCAAATAAATTTCTACCACAGTTCCTTACTACAATTAGTGTAAAATTCAAAAATTCAAAAAATTTTACCCCAATGACAAGGCCAACAGCCCTCCTCCACCTTGTCTTCAGCCCTTCCCCCTCCTTGACTAGGTTCCAGCTACTCTGACAAAACATTTTTTTTTCTCACTGGGCAAACAAAGTCATGAAGTCCAGTATAGACAGTTTAAATAATATTTTCTTTTAAATTAATGGCAAACTAGTTTTAAGTCAGAGCTTAAAATATGGGAGAAGATGGGAAGTCATTTCTTAGGCATGAAGGAGAAGGAGATAAATACTGGAAGGAAGGAAGCAGGAAGTCTGGGCCCAGGATGGAGGCTGGAAGAAGCCTCTGTCACCAGATGCCCTTCTCTGTCCCAGCAGGATGGTCTCAGAATGTGCCTCCAGGATCCAAATGGGCAGTCAGGACCTTCCCCCCTGGGAAATGGGGAGACAGAGGCAGAGAGTGGAGTCCAGAGCATCTGAAAGAAGAACCTGACTGAAAGCAGTTCCTGACTGAACTACTGTCCCATGTACCCTGAAGTATCTGTTACAGTGGCCTAAAACCACCTTTTAGTGGGCTAATCAGATAGAAGAAACTAGCTCCTCTGGAAATCAAAATAATGCGTTAAAAAGTCACTTCGTTTTATCTTCTTAAACACTGATTATAACATTTGACCCTAGAGGAAAAATGCCATCTCCCTTAGACAAGTAGTCTTCAAGCTCTTCCACTATGTAGCAAACTTGAAGAGTACTAGATTTCCTACAGCCCAGTTAAATTCCAATATTCATCGTATGCCTACTTTGTGCCATACCAGGCACTGGCAAAACTGGTGAGTGTGGTACGTGTGTGTATGGAAGGGCACAGTTTTGGCAGAAAGGGCAAAGGGGATTGTCCATATTTTTAAATTAATATTATTTACTCTAATAGTGAACTGGAAGGAAAGGTAATCAATAAGCAAAAGTGTGAGCCTAAAAGGAAATGCAGAGTTTCAAATTATACTGGAATTTAAAAATCCATTCTTATCAGTCCCCCCAAAACACAGGTTGGTATATTGGACACAGAGAATTCATTTGTTCTGTCAGCTTGCATGTCATGGGTATTTAGAACACTGATTCCTAACAAAAGGGACATGGAGAAAGTAAGAGTAATAGTTCCTATAGTAGTGCATAGATGAAGAAAAGAACAAAATCAGGAAGAGTTTCTTCTTTCTCCTCCTGCCTCACTTAAATTTGCCTCCCAGACACCCATTCTTTCTTCTTTTTGGTAGCAATGCTTCACTTTCCTTTAGGAAACCACCTCTACCTCATTGCTTATGGACTTGATGGGACTGCCAGTTTTAAGGGATCCTGCCATGCCATGGTGAGGAGTGAGCACATGGCATAGACTAAGACTGAGCAGAGCTGAGTGACCCAAATTGGAAAACACATGGAACTGATTCATTTTAGGAGCAGTGCTCTGAGGAAACTTCCCACAAGATTCTGCTCCACGGGAACTGTCATCCACAAGAGGATCTGATTCCTATTCTTTTTCAGGCTAAGATTTAACCCTTTCCTTCCAGTCATTTACTTTTTAATTCTTATGTATTCCTTTATTGGGTTTGTTCAGCAAAAGTTGGTTTTCTATATTTGCAAACAAATGATCCCAGGAAAAACATTCTAGACATTACCTAGTTGATTATTCAGTGCAGTCATAGCTAGATTACAGATTCATTTCATTTTTTATAAATTACAGTATTATTACACTCCACAAGACTTTGGAATTTGAGCAAACTTAAGATTTAATTTTCTTGTACCATGCCGATTGCAACACAGAATTCAGAAATGGTGTAAGATTCTGAATAACACTCTATGCCAGAGAAAGACATGGGAAGGGTCCCAGGGATATGTTAAAAATAACTTAAAGTGTAGGATTTCTTTTGCTAATTTAGGGGATGCCTATAAAGGAGAGGGTGGTAAAGATAAAAATCAAACAAGAAAATGCTAGTTGCTAATCTACATGACTTAAAGGATGTGAAAATAGACATTTTAAACATACTTAGGTGTGATAACTGAATTAAAATTAGGTAAGAAAATATTTTTTTTAATATACATATACCATTTTATTTAGAGGCAAAGTAACATGACATAAGGATTTTCCTTAAAAATACTTCAAGAATAAAAACAAAGAAATCACGAAGCCTTAAACAAGTGTAGCACACAGGTTGATGACTTTACGGGGGTCCCTTATAGTAGTAACATTCTCTCTACTTTTGTGTATGTTTGGGAATTTCCAAAATAAAAAAGTTAAAAAATATCAAGTGAAACACCTGTAGGAAGTAAATTCTGTGTATGTGTATTCTTGCACTGACATTTAGATCCTTTCATCATTTCTGAAAATCCCTTGGAAATTGTGTCTTTTAGCAGTGGTTTTCACCCCATCTTTTGTAATCTACTCAGTCTCATGATTTATAAAAGAACTGCTTATTAGTGGTGATTCACTGACAGTAAGTTACTTTCCTAAGCTCTTTCTTTGAAATATACTTCCTCCTCTAACATGCCTACCTATGCCCAAAGGAAAACCAAATGGTGGGAATGCAAAATGAAGAAGGAAAATTCTATGCTTAACTAACTTGATTTTTGTGCTCAACATTTTAAAATGCTAAAATAATATGTCACCAAAAGATATCTTACTAAATGTCTTTTAGGGGAAAAAAAACATTACTTTTCAAATATTCAAGCCTACTTTAAAGATGTAAAGGTGCCAAATTAGCTATTACTAGTGGCTTTTTCTTTATTCTTGATGTTTAGATGTTTTTAAAAACCCCAAGCTAGCCTGCAGAACTCCTATTTTACTTTTATTGCTTCTACTTTTTAATAGCAGCCAATCCTGGAGAACAAAGGTCACATAAAACAAAATGAGTCATTACCCAAATGATGAGAATGCTAGTATGAACAATTATTGTACATAAATTAGACCATAGTACTCTAAGCATTCTCTTTCTTGGGTATGCTAATATAGTTCAACTTCTTGATTTTTGCAATGTTTACTACAATAAAGAACAATTTGGTTAATCTGCCTATAAAAATTGATTTTGTTTATCCTACAATATTTTGTACTAATAAGAATTTCCCTTTAAAACATAGCTGGTTCTGCCTCTTCAACCTTAGACTTTCATTCTAGATTGAGTCTTCTAATTATAAAACTATCTGGTGACAGTCTGGACAAAAATGGCATTTTGGTAAACATTCATTCCCAAAGATTATGGATGCCTGTTTAAACCAATGCACATCTCCCCTCCCCTGAAAATGGGTGAACACGTTTAAGTTAGCTTGGCATTATTTCATCTGAAACATTTGATACAGTCTTACTATTTCAGTATGCAGAGACAAATGTAGGTGCTAACTATTCAGAGAGGAATATAATACCATCTGTTAAAGAAGGTCAGATAGTTTCATGCAAGTTCATTTTCAGAAGCAATAAGATCTTGAAAAGTCCTGATGATAGGCGACACCAATTGGCATTTTCTCAAACATTCTGCTAAAAGAAAAGAGGGAAGTTTGATAACATCAAAAACGGCTTCCCTTTTGTAAAGTTTTCTTAAATCATAACTTCTTTTCTATAGGAACAAAAGCAGCATGGCCCTATTTCAAAACGGGGACAAATAAATACTGAATAGAACTGAAAAAGATTTCAATGAGTCCGTTTCAGATGGTTCTTCTACTCAGCTGAGGAATGTTATGTGGATTTGTTCAGGATTTATTGAAAAAGCAACAGGAAAAGAGCAACAGTACTTTTTTTTTTCATTTGGTCTGTGAATTAAGGAAAAGGTGGTGTGTTAAAGTAAAAGAAATAGTATTAACCGTATTCTCCTCTTGGTAGAAGCAAACTGTAGCTAGCTTGAGTTTTGTTTATTTCCTCTTGTTTTGAGAAAAGATTTGAAGCAGCTGTAAGATTGTTTAGCAAGGGCATTGTCTTACAGAGGGTCTCTGCAGAGCCATCAAAGAATTTTCCCTGCCCCTTCTTTATGTGTATATGTAGCTCTCAAACAGTGATTTTGAAATGGTTCAAGAGCAAAAACCGGCCTTCTGCTGTCAGAGAGAATGCTTCAGGGGCAGATCAGCAAACAGTGTAGATCAGTGACTTCTGAAACGTATTTGGCCTCTATGGAAGTTCTCCCACCATTTGATCCCTTCACCAAAAGCTGTCTGATTCATCCCTCCCACAGGTGTTGGACTCAGGCATGTGAGGACAGAACCCTAAGAACACAGAGGAGCGAATCTCTCTGTTTCAGCACAACGTGCATTTGTACAGTCACAAATTAGGAATATAAATGGCTAATGCCAGAAAAATTTAGTTGATGCACTTAAACAGTCAACTTTAAGCAACAATACAAATAAGCAATTAGTCCACCTAAAACTGGCACTGGATATGGGAACTCCATCCAACTGAGCCCAGAAGACGGACTGTTAATGATGTACGACCAGAATGGAAAAAAGAAGAGGTTCTACAAATGGCCTGATCAAAGATATATTTTCTAGGTATAGTAGGTTAAATATTTCACCAGTTCTTTCATTTAAGGGAGGATTGAAAAGTAAAGCCAGAACTGAACTATATAACATTCTTTTTTACCATACAACATACTATTTGTGGGTTTTGTATATCCACTTGTACTTAAATAATGTTTGGTAAATTGTGCACTGTTTGTCCCATTATTCCTTTGCTGCTGTTTAAAGTTCAAAGTTAAAAAGGTGTTTCTGCAATTGTGAAAGACAGATATCTGGACTGAGTTATGTTCTTTAGAATAGGCTATACCAACACTGGGCCACTCAGCTCTTTAACTGTTAAAGGGTTATTTCTAGCTCATAAGAAATCTTTTCAGAGTTCTCTAGTCCTGCTTCCAAGGATCCAGGGCTGCTTCCTTCTTACAACTACACCACCTTCTTATAACTGTAAACTATAATAGGGTTTCTAAGTCATAGGATCAGGGGTAAAGTGCTCCTAAGAACCTTGCCTAGAAGTGACAAACTTAATTTCTCCTCAAGCACTATAGTGATCAGTACTAGTTATGTGTCCCTAAACTAACACTGACGGTGGAAAGTGTAAGAAAGCCACATGATATTTTGTGAGCCCTGCTGTCCCTGCCACATCTGATAACTAAAAGTAAGGCCTGTGCTAAGAATTACCTACAAGGGAAGTAATATCTCTCTGGAAGACTTTCTTGAACATTATTGAATGTAAAATCATGCAGGGACTCTTTGAAAGGGCAGATTACCAGGCTCATATGTCAATTGTTTAGTAGGGTTGTGATAGAACTATTCTCTTAATCAGGCTTATTCTACCAAGCTATGTGTGTTGCATGGTGAACATGGAAGGAAGATTCTGCACTGAATGTAAAAATTCTCTTTAGGGGACTGGACTGTAAATGAAGTGAAACTAAAATTAAAAAAAAAGTATATAAGAAAGTATCTTTTCAAGCCCTCTCTTCTATTCTACAAGGGAGTTCATTCTGCCCTATAGTTCTGGGAAATTGGGCAAGTGTCCCACCAACCACTTGAAGGTACAAATACAGCTCAGCCACAAACTTTCTGGGGAGAATCACGTTAGATCTGGGCCTTGCTCCAGGATCCTTACTTTCTCTTCTCTTTTGTCAATTGCTTTTGTACTTGACTTGGAGAAAAAGCAGTAAAGGAAAACCTTTAGAAGTGTTCATTTGCTTTGCCTTCAAGCCTCAAATAGGGTCTTTCCATTATTTCTTTTCCTCTTAGATTGTGACTGAGGCTTCATGCTCATCAGTTGTTATTCTCTGGAGAGAAAATAAGAAGAAAAATATTGGATGATATAATATGAGTAACTCTAAGTTCAGGCATGCACAAAAAATTCTTGAAAATCAGGTTGTGGTATGCATTCCTATTTTAGATTTGCCCCTACTAACATCTTCTCAATAAGAAGGTGCATACACTTCCCCAAGCTGTCACTATTGTTTATTTAGCCTGTGTGCTTCAAAATCTACTGATGGATGATACCCAACCAGCTTGAAGTTTGACTTTCAGAAACCAGAGCCTTGAAGTTTTAGTGAGACTTTCTTAAAGTGTAGTTCAACGGGCTTGTTAGAATAGGAGCATCTCTCAAAGATACCATAAAAGTATCACATTTGTATGTTAATTTTAGTTCAACAAATAGGAAAAATGATTGTGAGTAATAGCTCTCAGCTCTCAGATAGTTCTTTTCATGTTCAAAGTGCTTGACAAACATTAATTAAATCACTGGCAGTCAAATTAGATAAATATGTTCTCTGTATGTGCATAGCTGTACCTTCCACATTCACAGTCTTCTAAATAACATCACTGCAGATCACACATTTTTTTGCCATTGAACTGGATTGGTTGACACTGATTCCAAGCAACAGGTAATGACTGGAAGGGCTACTCATGAGGAAAGATTATGTAAACTTTCTTTGTTTTTAAACAAAAGCATGAATTTGTCCTTGATAAAAGGTACCAGATGAACCCAGTGTAAAATGTCTCTGTTTTTAGGCCAGAAGGTAATAATGATAAAGCAAATTCCCTTGCATTATATTATTGGAATAGCTAAACCCTAATTTAAAGAGATCATTTCATCAACAGAGAGGACATTTATGCTTCCTGGGCTACTGGTAATTTTGGCCTCTTTAGCAACAAAAATAAGAAGGCTTTTCAGGCTAAAATATGGTATTGATTTCAGCAATACTGTAATTGCTCATTAATATTAGGAATCCTTGGTCACTACTGACTTGATAAGCATTTGGGCCAGCAAATTGAACATGGTAAATTTCATGATTATTTTTAGCATAACTTACACTTCTTTTCCTTCATTGAATTTAATGAAGTTTCCAAACCATCCCAAGAGATTAACTACTCCCAGTGGACCCCAAAACAGTATATTCCAAACAAAAAAAGTGCTAATAGCATTCCACCTTTCAGTAACATCTAACAAATTTACACACTCTATCCATCTACATCACACAATTGGGAGAAGGCATGCACCTGCATGTGTGGACACAACTTGGCCAGAGTCATGCGTGGTTTTCTTGAGATGCTCAGGCTGCATAGTAATGAATGGAAGGGACTTATGTTTCTCCTTGCATTCGGCGTGCCTAACTAGTCTAGTCTGTTTCCAGGGAAAAGAAAAGTACTTGTTAAATGTCTTGCAATTTGCTGAACAAAAGAACATCTAGTTTAATCAAATTGTCTTTTTTGAAAGACCTTGGAAAAGTACAACTTGGAATCAATGGTAACTATTCGCATGGATCTCACAGAATGGTATTTGCTTCTCCTTCATAGAAGTGTTAATCTGAATGCCTATCAGCCTAAAATCTGATAGATTCTTCTTCTTTCTTGGAGTTCAGTAAGGTTGTGTGATATGCTGATGGTAATACCCACAGCCCACGTGATTTAGACCTGACATGGTAATAATGGAACTGTAACTGATACGATACTTCATCTGCCTTAGTGTTTCTACTATTCAACCCTTGTTGTATCACAAGAGTAAGAATGACCTTTCTCTGATTACATTTCAAGCAGGGAATCATTGAAGTGACTGATTTGGGGCCCAGAAAACATATAAGATATGTCTCTATGGTGTAAGTTTGTCTCCCTTTATTGTGGGGACAAAAAATTAGATCTGACTGGGAATGCCTAAATGTTTAAGAATTTTAATAACAGTCCAAGTGTAAATAGCCTTAAAAGGTAATTAAAATGTACATATACTTTGTACATTTTGAGTTGTACCCATTCTTAAAGTCAAAGTTCACTGCCTCCATTTCCTTCTTACCACCGAACCCTATTCTTCTCTTGGAAGTCACACATGACATCTTTTGTGTTAACTATACTAGCTTTTACTTAATGCTGATTCTCTTTGACCTTTTTGCTCTATTCGACACTGTGGACTTTCCCCAGGCAACGCTACATACCACTCCTTATAAATACCCAGTACTTGATCATTCTGACATTTTTGTTTTCCTTGCTCACCTTGCCACCAGCCTTGTCTACCTCACATCACCTCCTGCTTGGATTATCACACAGGCTTCCATCTGTTCTTTCAAGCCCTAATCTCTCCCTCCACTGATCCAGAATGCCAGAGAGACTAATCTTCCAAATATCCATACTTTAACCTGAGCTCAAAATCCCTTCTTATCAACAAGGCCTCAGTTACCTCTTCTGTTTCATCCCCTTTACTTTCCTCCTGGCTCTTTATATTCCAGAAACACTGGTTTTTTAGTCACAAACACACTAAACTTGACACCTTAGGATGCTGCACTAATTTACTTTCTGCCTGACTGCCCTTCTCCAGGTCATCCCATGATCCACCATGACTGGCTGTTCTTTCACTCAAGCCGTTGTTTAAATGTTCCTCAGAAAGGTCTAGCCTACTCTGCAGATGCTCATTTGGAAAGCCTCGTATTTTATTTTCTTCAGAACAGTTACTGCTGTTCGATGGTTCTGTATTTATTTGTTCCCACCTGCCATTCCCAAATGGAACGAACACTCCATGAGACCAGGAGCTTTTTATTTTACTGCTTTACCTCCAGAACCCAGAACAGTATTTAAAAGATGAACGAAGATCTGTTGAATGATGAACATTATAGAAATCACTTCCAATCCACTCAACCTGATTCCCACTATTTCTATATAAGCATACTTTACAGTCCACACAGGTTGCCCTTCATATCCATGGAATTTATTTTCTATCAAGTCAGGTGTGTTGGCCGTATTCCCCCAACCATATTATAAGCTTCTGAAAGGCAGAGGCCCTTTTTGTACTTTTCCAGCCCTGCCGGCCTAGCACAGTGCTGAGTAGCATTTGGTATGTATTTAGCAAATATTTATTTCCAACTGTAACATTATATACTGCAGCGCTGAGCACTTTTACATCAGTACAGCTGAAATGGAAATAAAAATAGGTCGACCATAAAACACTAGCACAGGGCTCACACTAGGGTGAGAGCTTTCTTTCTTACCTTCTAATTCAATTTGAGTAGCAAACTAAAGTTTTCTGGAATGAGAATGTGATAAATAAGACAGTATACCCTGGGAAAATTTCTTGCTTCCCTCTCTAGCATTTGAGAAGCTATACCTTTTTGGTGCTGATAATCTTCCAATTCTAAGGTGTTCAGGTCTATGAATGCTCTATTGACTCCTGCTACAATCCTAACATCATCTCGGACTTCTTTGATCCCTATATGTACTCACTGAACCCAAGTCTTTTCCACAGGGGCATTTATGTCTAACATTTCTTTTTAAATCCCACTTGCTACTTTAGCACCTGACCTGGTTAGGGCCTCCTGCTTGTCTTTAACCTTTTCCCCCTGTCAAATCCACCTAGGATGGTCTTCTATTACATCCAGTCTAAATTTCTCAGGCTCAAATTCAGGCTATAAGTGGTTCTACCCCACCATTTCAGCTTGGTTTTCTATTGTTTCTAAGATGAATCTTCTGCTTTTAATTTATCCTATCTTGTAATTTTTTCCCATTTTTAGCTTGCTCATTTTCTTTTCGGGGTCTTTGTTCAGGCAATTTACCTTTTCCCTATAAACCAGTTCAAATTCAACATTTTCTTTTTTTGGCCTCCTAAGAAGTTTTCCCTTAATTTACATGAATTAATTTCCAGTTTAACTTTGGATTTTACGATTGAGTCCTTGGTTATTAATGGTAAATTGTTTATCATTTTATGTTTCACATTTTACCTACCCAGTAATGTTGCAATTTTCTTGACAAGGGGGATTCATAATTCTTACAGTTATGCACAGCTCTTGGCACTACGATGAATGTATTTGGTTGGGACATGTCCAGCAGCCTGGCCAGAATTGCCTGAATTATGAAGATGAACTCTGTCCGGGTTGGATGGAGCAAGTGCAACAGGAATCCTTGAAACCAGTGGGGCAAAATAGCCTCTTACATCAGTACCTTCCTAGTTAATGCCAAGTTCAATTTCATCCATCACTCAGATCACAGAGGCAAAACTGAGACATCAAAGACCTCTGATGTTGAAAACTGGTAAGTGTAGGCCAGATGCTGGCAGGTATGAAACAGGACCTCCTGGCTTTGTTTCCAACTAATCTGGGTGATATTGAACAAGAAACTTACCCTCTCTGGGCTTTAGTTCTTCATCTGTAAACTGAAAATATTAGACTCCAGATAATATTAAGGACTAGATAATTAAATCAGAAAATTGCCTGATTCTATTTCCAAAGCACTGAAATGGCAGTCATAGCCTTTGGAAGTTTTTCACATACTTGTTCTGTGGGATAGGAGTTGTTAGTTTCGTGTGTAGTTAGGAACCCCTGCTTTCAGCTTTTGGCATTTACGCTTTTCTTTCCCCCAATTTGTATTAAAGTGGATGGACAGATGGTCTATTAGGCTTTCAAATGCTCGTAATCTGTTGTTCAATTCAACAATGGTTTTAAACTTTGAAGTCCACGTAGAGCCTGGATTTTTAGAATGGTAGATGGCTTTAACTCTTGAATTTAAGGAAAATAATGTTTACTCACATAATTTAAAGCAACCTGAGGATGTAACTCCAAAGGCCTAATCAGTTTCCTTTATTTTGGTATGTTCCTTAACTCATTTCCACACAGGCTAACTCTTCCAAGCTGCAGTTTTACAAATGAAGTTACCAGACTTCCAGTTACATTTGCATGTTTTGCCTTCTCCTGACTCATTTAACCCATAAGCTCTTTCCAAATACAAAACGCTTTCAGAATCACAGAAATTTAAAATGTGGAAGGGAAAAATTCCTCGCTGTACAGGTAAGAAAACAAAAGACCTATTCCTGGTGCTCTTTCTACTAAGTATTTTATAAATAAGAGAGCTGAAGTGAGGTTAAGGTGGCAGGAAAAAAAAATCCGAAATCTGTGAATTATAAGTTCCAATAGAAAATCCCATTCTTTGAAATTTAAGTGTCAATACGTTAACGAATAGACAAAGTAAAGATGGAACTATGCTAGTCAAAGATGGTCACCACGGCTATGGCTTTGCTTTGTGATTTGTAATTACTCAATGTGACCCTCTTTATGTAAGTAGGATCGTGAACACGCAATTGTTGAATACCCAAAGTGCATCTAAAGTGTGTGTAGTATAGCACGCGCAAAATGTATGTGAAGGGAAGTGTGAATCGGCCAAGAGGATTCCGAGTAGGGACCAGAGGGAAGGAAATTAGGGCGCGCTGGCGAAGCTAACGCCGAGGAGGTGCGAGCTGCCCAGCAGGCAGAGGTGGAGGGAAGGAGCCGGGTTCGCGAGGGTCCCTGAGGTTCCAGCAGGCCACGGAGAGGAGCGGAGACGGGGAGAGAAGGGACCGGTAAGAAAACTGCAGGAGGAAGCCGAGGCCGACCAAGGGAGCAGCGGAGGCCTTCCACAGGAAAAGAGAGGGCGCCAGTGCGAGTTTAGAGCAGGGGGGGTGGGGCTGGGGAAAGAGTACAAAATGCTGAAGGGGCAGACGCTGGAGCTGACGAGAGACGGGAAAGCGCGCACAAGGAGGTGGGGAGTGAAGCGAGGTCTTCCGCCAGTGGGCAGGTAGGTGAGGAGAGAAGCGGAGTCCTGGAGCCGAGGCGGCGCGCCTCGCGAGGTTGGGAGCGGCCGCTGAGTCAGGAACCCGGCGCCCGCAGCGTCTGGACCGCGCAGGGGCGGAGCCTAGAGTGCGTGGGCGGGCCAGGGGGCGGGGCCTGCGTCCGAAGCGTCCTGAGGCCGCGGAGGCAGCGGTCCGGGAGGGGCGGTGGCGGCGGCGGCCGTGGGGGAGGGGTGCGGCGTCAGCGCGTCGCCGGCTGGGCCGCGCTGGTGGCCAGGAGGGAGAGACGTGGAGGAGGAGGAGGTGAGTAGGCTCCGGGCTAGGGAGCCGCGCGGGCCGGCCTGGAGGCGGGGAGCGCGGCCCCTCCCCTCCCCGGCGCCCGCCTCGCGGGGCCGCGCGGCGCGTAGTTCCCAGAGGGGTAGCGGCGGCGGCGGCGGCGGCGGCGGCGTGGGGAGCTGAGGGGCGGAGCTGATGGCCGCGCGGGCGGTGCGCTTCCCGGGCGCACGCGCCGCGTTCTCTGCGTCGCTCTGCGCCCTTCTCCCGGCGCGAGGCTCTCGGGCTTCCCGCTTTCAGCCTTCCTGTGCTCTGGCCATTTTCTGATTCCATTTTCTGATTTCATTTTCCCGGGGACTGCACGTCGTGTGTGCCGGCTTCCCGCTGCTCGGCGCGCCGCCGGCGAGGGCTGGGTGCAGGCGCGTCACCTGGCCTGGGGAGAAGGGAGGCCGGGTTCGCCGCGGTGACCTGAGTAGGTGGAGGGCGTCTCCTCGTCGACCACTGAGCCCGAGGTCGAGTCCCTTGCGACGCGCGCCCCTGGGCTTCCCGAGGGGAACCTTTGCATCCGGCCTGCTGTCGCTCTCACTTAACTGACCTCCCCAGCTCCTCACTCTCCTTGATCCGCAGGGACTAAAGACCTAACTCTGTGGCCCTGCAGAGTTGCCCCTATAGGGATCCAGCAGAAACTTTGGTTGGGATCCAGGCACTTTGTTCGGGGGGGAAAGGTTCTCTGAATTTAACTTTCGGAAATTCAGCCATGTACCCAACCGCAGCGAAGTTGCAGTAATACATTAATTTAACCTACAATTCCGAGGGAGTTTTTCCTTTTCTTTCTCTCTCATATACAACTTTAAGAGTGTTCTGAAAACTGTACTGCATTAAATTATCTTCGAAAAAATTATTGAATTAGAGCCGTGATGCAGCGTGATGGGAGATTTAAACAAGTCTTTACACTTTTACCCCCACCTGTATCACGTTTTGAAATGGAAAACATGAGTAGATAGTGACTTTCCACACAAGGTATGTTGCAGAATGCAGCTCCCCTGTGCATGGCTCGCGTTGGTTACTTGGTTCTGCCGTTGAATTTGATTTTAAAGTTAAGCATAGTGGTCAGGTGAAGGAGCTCTTTGTTGCAAAGGAGTTCAGTACAATTGTGTAAAACCATTTTATTGAAGTCTATAAATCTGTTTAACGGTAAGCTAAAGCATGGTAGGAGTTCCATGTAGGTACCCACATACCAAGTGCAGTATTGAATTAACTAGTTCATTTCAGCTCTGATGTGGAATAGATTTCTCAGCTCCCACTCCCATTTATTGTATATTTTCCTTAGGCTCTTGTATTTAAAGAAACAAGTTTTAGTATTGAGGGTTGGAGGAGTGCCTTTTGAATCACGAAATTTTCTTTGTCAAATTTGAAAACTGAATAGGTAAAATTCAAACCATGATAACTGAGATACGGTGGGAAACGATGAATTTTACAGCATTATCAATTTGAGAAGTTAAGATGGCTTCTTTACTCCCGTTTTGAAACCGTGTTGACATTTTAATCTACGGACCACAGAAGTACGGAACTTTCTGTTTGTAAGGGACTTTAGCAGTTTACTCCAACCATTATTTTTAATAAAAGTTTATTGTAGAGATTTAACAGAAGTTGAATAGAACTAGTTGACTTAAGTAAATCCTTTAGATACTTCAGACTTCCCTAATGGATATTCTTGTACCAAAATTGTTTTGATTATACTTTAAAAATACAAGAAATTATTATTATTTTCTTTTCCTTTTTTCCCCCTATTCTGAATATATGCCCTCATTTGTGATTTTGACCCATTAGATACAAATGATGCAAATTATTTATAGTTAGGAAATGTTTGCCTTTTATCAATTGAAACAGTATGATTTGTTGAATTTAGTAATTATTTTCACTTAAAGAATGTTGATTCAGTATATGTTAATCCCAGGAGATTGGCATTTCAAGAGATTTAGAGTTACGGTATATATAATCTTGGTGTTCATTAGGAAGAAAGGGCCTGTGCACGTGAAGTATTTGGGTTCCATCATCCCCAGCATCACTTTTCTTAGTGGACCTCAAATGCAGAAGTGTTGAAGTCCTTGCTAGGCAGGGTGAATTTTTTTTGCATCTCCCACACCCAGTGTTTAATGTGGGCACTTAGTAAATATTTCCTGGCTTGTGTGCCTTTTCCCTGATGAGGGCTTTGTGAGACATGGACCATGTCTGACTTATCTGTGTGTATGCCTAGTGTCAAGTATAGTGGGTCCATAAATGCTTGTGGTTTTGCTGGGCTTAATCAAATTTAAGAAGGTAGCAGAGTTCCTGGAAGTCATAATCTTGATACTATAGACTTGGAATAACTTATTTCTGTTTTTGTGTTGAATCAGATACTCTTTTAGGCTTAATTCCAATATTGAAAGAGTAGCAGGTGTCATATATTCTAGAAAAATTGGGGGAAGAAACTTAATGTTGAGAACTTTGTAGTTTAACATATGTTACTGAGAAATTGGGAAAAGACCATTATTTAAATTTTTGATAGAACACCTCAGTTGAGCTAAAATAATATGAATTTTCCACTGAAGCAAAGTTTGACAACCATGAATTGAATGCCCTCTGATTGTTACTATAGGCCACATTTTAAAGCCTTGGTTTCACTTTATAAGGATATGTTTTTCAGCATATAGACCTTTGTAAGGAACGTGACTTGGAATTCAGAGTACTTTGTTTGGCAAGCTGTCTTGAAATGATACTTTAGTTTTAGACTGTCTTTGATATGTTGTGCTTCATGTTGGTGATACTGAAAAAAAAACCCAACAACCCAAAAAAGCAAATCCCGCTGTGTTTTCTTTTTCTTAATCTCCTCTTTCTTTAATAGATCAGAACAGTTTTTTTTTTAAATGAAGAAAAATTTCAAGTATTTTTTGGAAAGTACCAGCACTCCAACCCCTTGAATAGCCTTGGAAGTAATGTTTGGGCAAATGCAGGGCCAATTCCATAGAGTCATTCCTATTTGAATATATAGAGTCATATAAATAATAGCCTTCACAGGAACACGTCTTTGGAACACATGCACTTTTTTTTCCTACTGACACTTAATGAAAACAAGTTTACTGTAGAGTAGAATGGCATTTAATTTATAGGGAGCAAATCATTTCGCATCTGTCATTGCTGGTTCTTGTAAGTCTGTCTTCCTGGCCTACTCACTGCCAGTTTTGTCCAGTCCACCCAATTCTTGAATTGATTTTTAAGACTGAAAATACATTTAAGCCTTCAGAAGGTGGGATCTGGAATTCTGGTGCCTTGAGCATCCATTGTTCATAGAAGTATGGTGTCTCATTGCACTCCTGCCATCTACTTAGTTTGACTAGGAGATACACATTTTTAAAAACACTTCAGTCAGGAGTTTTAAAATATATGTCATAAGCATTTTAATGAAGTGTGCATGATGCATTTAGAATACTTCAATATAGGTTTAGATGGAATTAAGATTAGAATCATCAATTAGTAAGAATTAGTAAGAATATGTAGTCCTTTTCCCTGAAGGTTAAGTTGTTTCTTTAGTAAGTGTTATGTAGTCCATTGAGCTGATATGTTGATATGGTTTCTTCTGGTGTTCTAGGTTCCTGTGCATCTGGAACCTTGCTTAAGACCTCTGACAGCTTGGCTATCTCTCTCTTCTTGCTATCCCCTCTCCTCTCAGGAAGCTGTTCTTGTCCACAGGTGGATGGTTGGGCCCTACTTCAACAGGGACAGAACTTCTGGAGCCAAGATAACTGTGCTACTACCTCCAAGACTCACCCTCACTGATTGATACCTTAGGTACTGAGGACAGAGCAGCCAAGAACTGGGCTCTATGGCTACTAAATTTGAGCCTTTTTTGAGAGTCAACCTTTCATTTGCATCAGGGACTGTAGGACACCCTGGATTCATTCAGTTATTACTGAGATCCTTTCCTGATTACCCTGTAGTTGGGGTCTCTGCCTTCTTAGCTGAGTCACATAATGGGTTATTTTTATCCAATTTTAGCAGTAGCTAATTATTTTCAAGTGTTTGATTTTCCACCCATGTCTTCTCACAGTTTTGAGCTTCATTTGATCAAGTAGCTTTATACTTTCCCATAGCACATATGTTCACTATCTGTTTTTCCTTCTAGACAGTGTGTACCCTGAGTGTTGGGACCAAATTTGTGCTGTTCCTGGCGGTGTCCTCAGCACTCAGTACAGTCAGTTCCTGGCACATAGCAGGTGATAAAATAAATATTGATTAGATTTAATTTATCCTAACAGTAAGTCAGATGTCATTATGGGAAACCAGAGTTCATATAGGAATTTAGAATTAATAGAAGAAATTTAGACATTGTCACCATTAGTACTAGAGAGTCTGTATTTTAAATTATAAGCATATCCATTTAAAATAAAAAGTTTCATTCATCTAACAGGGCATTTATTTAAGAAGAAATGGTATATAATTTCACCATGTATTGTTAGGTTTTATACATCTCAATTTTTCTTGAGTTTGATTAATATATTTATTATATTTCTTATACATAGAAGTTTTATGACACTATAAAGTGAGTTTAATGGCCCTATTTTTGTTCATTAGTAATTATATACTAAAGAGTAAATTCTCATTAAAAGGCCCTTAAACGCTTGCTCATAAAAAAGAGAGACCTCTTTGATTTTGTTCTCCATACAGCCCCAGTTATTGTATTAAGGCAAGTCATCAAACTCTTTAGTAGTCTAAACCTTTAATTTGGTTTCAGAACAGTAGTCATGTATTGAATAACCAAATTACCATGTCTTTAGCAAGTAATGCAAACACTCTGTTTTAAAAAGGTAATGACCATAACTTGTAGAATTTCTTGTGCTGATTTTTTAAAGAGGGCTTTTGAACTAAATTTCCCGTGAAGGCCAAAATTTCATACTTTTAATGATAGTGGAGTATATGTATATGTGTAGGGAGGAGGAGGTGGTAATTTTGTAGTGGTATTTTTAAGTGGACAGTTTCCTAATTATGTTGAGGTAAACACTTTACAACTCTAAAAGGAAAACTTCAATTATCTGAATGAAATGAGGTACATGAAATTAATTCAGATAAGTGGGGGAATCCTTAGTGTAAATGATGCATGTCAAGGGATATGACCTCAATCTTGATTTTTTTTTCTATATATCTGTCAGCTTCTTTAACATTACTAGATTGTGATTCTTTTTGGTCATGCTAGGGACCATTAAAAGGAGGAGGTAAGTTTGCTCTATAGTTTTTTTTTCCCCTTTTGACACAGAGAGAATCCAGCATACAGTATTCTTGCTCAACAAGAGCTAGTACAATTGCTCATCTCTTGACAGTACTGCCTGCCCTTTTAGGTGCTATACCACAGCCTTCCATTTTGTCACCTTCCTGTCAAAAGTCAAATGTGTGTGCGGACTCCTTGAGAATACAATTTGTTTGAATTTAAAGCCACACTTCTCTGTCCAATCTCAAGATGTTTATACTTCCTCAAGGTTGAGTTATAACAACTTGTAAGGATGAATTGAGTTGGATAAACCTTGATTTCTTCCCTGTAGGGTTTTATCATGAAGTAGCATCTTGCAGTGTAGGTCCTTAAAATAGAAGCAAACACGGGGGCCTGACCCCTGACCTTTACAGTTCCTAACTTGAAATGGAAATTTTACTGATTGATTCGAGTTTTGAAAAGCTTTAGGAAAATGATTTCTGCTGTCATTTACTAAGGATTACAGCATTCCCGGGCTCCTGGCATCTGAAAGCTGTTGTGTAATCTTTATAGCCTATGTAGCTGTGATATTTTCCTCTAGCCTTTTTTTGTTTTGTTAAAACAGCAGCAAGGTTATGTCAGCCAGAGATGTGTGCTGTCTGACTCCTCTGTAAGTGAAGTTTACTTTCTTCTCCATAACCTATAGATGGTTAACTTAAAGCACTTGAGAACATAGCTCTTTATTTTCAGCATGCACCAGCTTCTTTTTCACCTCTTGGTCTTTGAGATAAAAAGATGATTTAACCTTGATTGCCTTGGGTAGAGTGGATATGATATCAGCAAGTTGTGGGTCCAGACCTTGTGAGTAATTCCTAGGTCATTGCCTGAGACCTTAAATATGTGCAGGCAGTGAGATTGAAGAACTTAAGTTTCAGGGTCAGTCCAAACTGACAGGCAATAGCCTGTACCATTTCAGAATAACATGTCTTTCAGGGAAGTTAGTTTTCTTCTCTGAGTTTCAGTTTCCTCATGTAATATGGGAATACTACTACCTGGGTGTATTGGGTGTTTTTAAAAAGAGTAATCTTTTAAAAATGATTTGTTGTCATGTGCAGATAAGTGTTTAATACTGTGAATTGATGAGCTATCTATTTAGATTATAGACTATTTTAAAAGGAAATAGATTTTGTTCCATTTGAAGACATAATAAAATTAGTAAAAATCTCTCCAAATAGAAGTCTTGATCAGTTTAAAACTATGTAAGACTTAAAACCATCAATCTGCTTACATACACATGGGTATGCTGATGTGTGGTGTACAGAAGGGCAGAATACGTAGTGTACTTTTTGGAGTAAGACAGACTAGGATTTGTATATGGGTGATCCAACACTTGGGTAACTTTGGGCAGGAGACTTTACTTTTTTAATTCAAAATTTTTATCTGTAGAATGGGTTATAAAAGTAAAAAGAATAATAAAAGGTAAAAAAGGATAATAGAAAGGTTGTAAAGAAATAAGATGAGGTATATAAAGTACTTAGTAATATATGAATCCGTAAGTACTGATAGTTACTGTGACCGTAGACAAATGACTTCCCCTCTCCACCTGAGGTTTCCTTATCTGTTGAATGAATGTATCAGAGAACTAAGAGTTATGAGGATTAAATGACATAGTAACTGCAAGTGCTTATTAAATGTTAATTGCTGTTATTTATATTACCAATTCAGATTGAGAACAAATTGAACTAATTTTGAATTAAAGTGAAAGAATTTGTAGAGATGTTTAATGTATTTCTTATGTAGGGGGATATTTACTGTGTATTTGGGGATGGCAAGTTATTCATAGCTTTCAGTGTTTCCAAATGACAACAGTTCTCAAACTGTGGTGTGTAGACCCATGGGGGTCACTGAGACCCTTTCAGGGGGTCTGTGAGGTTAAAACTATTTAACAGTAATACTAACTTTTTGCCTTTTCCCTGCTTTGATATTTGCCTTGCTGTCACTAAAGCACTGTCTAAAGCACCAAAACTGGGTGTCTTTGTAGTTATTAAATGGTGGTGGCACCAAACTGTATGAATTATTGTACTCACAGTAAAAAAAAAACAATGGAAAGTACAATTTCACTTAAGAATGATTGATTTTATTAAATCTTGATCCTTGAGTACACTTTATTGTGTAATGAGATAGGAAACAGGCAAAAAGGCTCTTGCTGCATATCCAGAATACAGTGGTTGTCTCAAGGAGAACTCTTATGTGATTTTCTTTCAGATGCATTCCGAATTAGCTGTATTTTGCTGGAAAAGTCATTTTTACTTTAAATATTGACTACCAAACTATGATTATTTAAACTTAGATATTTGATGGTCATTTTCCTGAAAGTGAGCAAAATTTAGCCTGTCACTTTAGAGAAAACAACTGACAATATTTGTTGTCCATGATAAAAGTTGAATTTTCAAGTGAAAATTAAAATTTGGAAAACTTGTGTAACCTCCTGTGCATTTGTTACCTTCCCAATACTTAAAAGATTTTTCTGATGAGATAGGTGGTGATACTAATGCATGTCAGTGTTTGCTATGTCTTTTATTAGTTATTATGTCAAGATTTGGAATATCTGTATAACTTAGTGAACCAGTACTTTCAGAGTGATCACAGTTATGGGTCAAAGACCCTTATAAAAAGGAAGTAACAGAATACAAAAAGTTCATGTGAGATGAGGCTCCATATTACAGCTAGTCTTTAAATTGCTACTTACCAAGTTTTGGTGTAATATCAAAGAACATCCACAATTATATGAAAAAGCTGTTAATATAAACTTTTTTTCTCACTACATATTTGTGTGGGGATATTTTTTTCTTTCCCTCATAGTTTAATCAAAACAGCATATCACAACAGATTAAATGTAGAAGCAGATAGGAGAATCTAGTTATCTCCTATAAAGTTAGACAAGAAAGAAATTTGCAAAAGTTGTAAAACAGTATTATTTTTATCACTAAGTTTTTGTTTAGGAATTAATTTTTCATGAAGCTTGTTGTCATATTAAATATGTTTCTAAAATTTAAATGAATTAATAAATACTTAAAATATTTTCATTTAATTTCTAATATGATAAAAATGATAGTTAAAACTCACATTAACAAAAGCTCTTGGGAGTCCTAAGTGTTTGAAAATATAAAGGAGGCCTGATACTAAAACTGTTCCTTTAAGGTAAGGAGACTAGGTTCATCAAATGAATAAAGTTCTAAAGTTTTAATCTTTTGAGTATTCCTTTGGAATGTGGACTCTATGCCTCTAGTTTTTTTTGTGGTGGTGGTAAGAATATATCACTGGACTTCTCTGTCATCCCCAAATGGGCAGGGGATTCCTCTTGTGTGTGTGTGCTTGTCTAAGATTTTCATATAAAATTGATTCTACCTGTATGATCGCTACTCAGAATTGAGATACAGTTAATGATAATTCCAGTCAGCTGCCATTCTTGATACCGCTCTTTTGGTTGTGAGCTATTCATGGCATTTTTGGAGTTGTTCACCATGAAAAGTTACTTCAGGGTTGTAGTGCATTTATTTATTTATTTAAATGTTTGGTGAATTCACCAGTGAAGCCACTTGGAAAGATTTTTTTTGCTATTATTAATGTACAATTACATGAGCAATATTATAGTTACTTAGACTCCCCCTATTATCAAGTCCCCACCACATACCCCATTACAGTCACTGTCCATCAGCGTAGTAGGATGCTATAGAATCACTACTTGTCTTCTCTGTGTTATACTGCCTTCCCCATATCCCCCGCCACTACATTATAGGTGCTAATCATAATGTCCCTTTTTCCCCCTTATCCCTCCCTTCCCATCCATCTTTTCCAGTCTTTGCCTTTGGTAACTGTTAGTCCATTCTTGGGTTCGGTAAGTCTGCTGCTGTTTTGTTCTTTCAGTTTTTTCTTTGCTCTTATACACCACAAATGAGTGAAATCATTTGATACTTGTCTTTCTCTGCCTGGCTTTTTTCACTGAGCATAATACCCTCTAGCTCCATCCATGTTGTTGCAAATGGTAGGATTTGTTTTCTTCTTATGGCTCAATATTATTCCATTGTGTATATGTACTACATCTTCTTTATCCATTCATCTACTGATGGACACTTACGTTGCTTCCATTTCTTGGCTATTGTAAATTGTGCTATGATAAACATAGGGGCACATATGTCTTTTTCAAACTGGGCTTCTGCATTTTTAGGGTAAATTCCTTAGGGTAATTTTTCTCATGAGTGTCTTGTAGGGTCAAATGGTATTTCTATTTTGAGTGTTTTGAGGAACCTCCATACTGTTTTCCACAATGGTTGAAGTAATTTACATTCCCACCAGCTGTGTAGGAGGGTTCCCCTTTCTCCACATCCTCGCCAACATTTGTTGTTGTTTGTCTTTTGGAGGGCGGCCATCCTAACTGGTGTGAGATGACATCTCATTGTGGTTTTAATTTGCATTTCTCTGATGATTAGCGATGTGGAGCATCTTTTCATGTGCCTGTTGGCCATCTGAGTTTCTTCGTTGGAGAAGTGTCTGTTCAGCTCCTCTGCCCATTTTTTAATTGGCTTATTTGCTTTTTGTTTGTTGAGGTGCATGAGCTCTTTATGTAAGTTGGATGTCAACACCTTATTGGATATGTCATTTATGAATATATTCTCCCATAATGTAGGATGTCTTTTTGTTCTGTTGATGGTGTCCTTTGCTGTATAGAAGCTTTTTAGTTTGATATAGTCCCATTTGTTCCTTTTTGCTTTTGTTTCTCTTGTGCGGAGAGATATGTTCATGAAGAAGTTGATCATATTCATGTCCAAGTGATTTTTGCCTATGTTTTTTTCTAAGAGTTTTATGGTTTCATGACTTACATTCAGGTCTTTGATCCATTTTGAGTTTACTTTTGTGTATGGGGTTAGACAGTAATCCAGTTTCATTCTCTCACATGTAACTGTCCAGTTTTGCCAACACCAGCTGTTGAAGAGGCTGTCATTTCCCCATTGTATTACATCCATGGCTCCTTTATCGTATATTAATTGACCATATATGCTTGGGTTATATGTGGGCTCTCTAGTCTGTTCCATTGGTCTATGGGTCTGTTCTTGTGCCAGTACCAAATTGTCTTGATTACTGTGGCTTTGTAGTAGAGCTTGTCAGGAAGCATAATTCCCCTTGCTTTATTCTTCCTTCCCAGGATTGCCTTGGCTATTTGGGGTCTTTTGTGGGTTCCATATGAATTTTAGAACTCTTTGCTCTAGTTCATTGAAGAATGCTGTTGGTACTTTGATAGGGATTGCATTGAGTCTGTAGATTGCTTTAGGCAGGATGGCCATTTTGACAATATTAATTCTTCCTATCCATGAGCACGGGATGTGTTTCCATTTATTGGTATCTCCTTTAATTTCTCTCAGGAGTATCTTGTAGTTTTCAGAGTATAAGTCTTTCACTTCCTTGGTTAGGTTTATTCCTAGGTATTTTATTCTTTTTGATGCAACTGTGAATGGAATTGTTTTCCTGATTACTCCTTCTGCTAGTTCACTATTAGTGTATAGGAATGCAAAAGATTTCTGTCTATTAATTTTGTATCCTGCAACTTTACTGAATTCAGATATTAGATCTAGTAGTTTTGGAGTGGATTCTTTAGGGTTTTTTAAGTACAATATCATGTCACCTGCAAACAGGGACAGTTTGACTTCTTCCTTACCAATCTGGATGCCTTTTATTTCTTCGTGTTGTCTGATTGCCGTGGTACGACCTCTAGAACTATGTTGAATAAAAGTGGGGAGAGTGGGCATCCTTGTCTTGTTCCCGATCTTAAAGGAAAGCTTTCAGCTTCTTGCTGTTAAGTATAATGTTGGCTGTTGGTATGTCATATATAGCCTTTATTTTGTTGAGGTACTTGACCTCTATACCCATTTTGTTGAGAGTTTTTATCATGAATGAATGTTGAATTTTGTCTAATGCTTTTTCAGCATTTGTGGAGATGATCATGTGATTTGTCCTTCTTTTTGTTGATGTAGTGGATGATGTTGATGGATTTTCGAATGTTGTACCATCCTTGGATTCCTGGGATGAATCCCACTTGATCATGATGGATGATCTTTTTGATGTATTTTTTAATTTGGTTTGCTAATATTTTGTTGTGTATTTTTGTATCTATGTTCATCAGGGATATTGGTCTGTAATTTTCTTTTTTTGTGGTGTCTTTGCATGGTTTTGGTATTAGAGTGATGTTGGCCCCGTAGAATGAGTTTGAGTATTCCCTCCTTTTCTACTTTTTGGAAAACTAAGGAGGATGGGTATTAGGTCTTCACTAAATGTTTGATAAAATTCAGCAGTGAAACCATCTGGTAAAGGAGTTTTGTTCTTAGGTAGTTTTTTGATTACCAATTCAATTTGTTTGCTTGTAATTGGTCTATTCAGATTTTCTGTTTCTTCCTGGGTCAGCCTTGGAAGGTTGTGTTTTTCTAGAAAGTTGTCTATTTGTTCTAGGTTACCCAGTTTGTTAGCATATAATTTTTCATAGTAGTCTCTCATAATTCTTTGTATTTCTGTGGTGTCCATAGTGATTTTTCCTTTCTCATTTCTGATTCTGTTTATGTGTGTAGACTCTTTTTTTCTTGATATGTCTGGCTAGGAGTTTAACTATTTTGTTTATTTTCTTGAAGAACCAGCTTCTGCTTTCATTGATTCTATTGTTTTATTCCTCTCAGTTTTATTTATTTCTGCTTTAATCTTTATTATGTCCCTCCTTCTACTGACTTTGGGCCTCATTTGTTCTTCCTTTTCTAGTTTCATTAATTGTGAGTTTAGACTGTTCATTTGGGATTGTTCTTCTTTCCTGAGGTAGGCCTGTATTGCAACATATTTCCCTCTTAGCATGGCCTTTGCTGCGTCCCATAGATTTTGCGGTGTTGAATTATTGTTGTCATTTGTGTCCATATATTGCTTGATCTCTGTTTTTATTTGGTCATTGATCCATTGATTATTTAGGTGCATGTTATCCATGTGTTTGTGGGCTCTTTTGTTTTCTTTGTGTAATTTATTTCTAGTTTCATACCTTTGTGATCTGAGAAGCTGGTTGGTACAATTTCAGTCTTTTTGAATTTCCTGAGGCTCTTTTTGTGGCCTAGTATATGATCTATTCTTGAAAATGTTCCATGTGCACTTGAGAAGAATGTGTAGCTGTTGCTTTTGGATAGAGTGTTCTGTAGATGTCCATTAGGTCCATCTGTTCTAATACGTTGTTCAGTAGTTCAGTTTATTTATTTATTTCCTGTCTGGTTGATCTGTCCTTCAGAGTGAGTGGTGTGTTGAAGTATCCCAAAATGAATGCATTGCATTCTATTTCCCCCTTTAATTCTGTTAGTATTTGTTTCACATATGTAGGTGATCCTGTGTTGGGTGAGTACGTATTTATAATAGTTTTATCCTCTGGTACTGACCCCTTTATCATTATGTAATGTCCTTCTTTGTCTCTTGTGACTTTCTGTGTTTTGAATTGTATTTTGTCTGATACAAGTACTGCAACTCCTGCTTTTTTGTCCAATTAGTTGCATGAAATATCTTTTTCACTCCCTTTACTTTCAGTCTGTGTATGTCTTTGGTTTTGAAGGGAGTCCCTTGTGGGCAGCATATAGGTGGGTCTTGTTTTTTTATCCATTCAGTGACTACGTCTTTTGATTGGTGCATTCAGACCATTTACATTTAGGGTGATTATCAATAGGTATGTACTTATTCCCATTGCAGCCTTTAGATTTGTGGCTACCAGAGGTTCAAGGGTGATTCCCTTACTATCTAACAGTCTAATTTAACTCACTTTGTATGCTATTACAAACACAACCTAAAGATACTTTTTTTTTCTCTTCCTTTTTCTTCCTCCTGCATTCTTTGTATGTTATGAATTATATTCTGTACTCTTTGTCTATCCCTTGGGTGACATCTATTTAGTCTTAGGAATACTTCCATCTATAGGAGTCCCTCCAAAATGCATTGTAGAGGTGGTTTGTGGGAGGTAAATTCTCCCAGCTTTTGCTTATCTGAAAATTGTTTAATTCCTCCTTCAAATTTAAATGGTAACCTTGCTGGGTAGAGTATTCTTGGTTTGAGGCCCTTCTGCTTCATTGCATTAAATATATCATGCCACTCCCTTCTGGCCTGTAAGGTTTCTGTTCAGGAATCTGATGATAGCCTGTTGGGTTTTCCTTTGTATGTGATCTTTTTCCTCTCTCTAGCTGCTTTTAAAAGTCTGTCTTTATCCTTGGTCTTTCCCATTTTAATTATTATATGTCTTGATGTTTTCTTCCTTGGGTCCCTGTTGTGAGATCTGTGCATCTCGATGGCTTGAGATACTATCTCCTTCCCCAGATTGGGGAAGTTTTCAGCAATTACATCCTCTATGACACTTAATCTTTTTCTCTCTCTTCTTCTTCTGGTACCCCTATTATGCGAATATTGTTCCATTTGTATTGGTCACACAGCTCTCTCGATATTCGTTCATTCTTAGACATTCTTTTTTCTCTCTGTGCCTCAGCTTCTTTGTATTCCTCTTTTCTAATTTCTATTCTACTTTCTGTCTCTTCTACTACATCTAAGCTGCTTTTAAATCCCTCCATTGTATGTTTCATTTCAGATATGGAATTTTTTAATGATTGTATCTCCATCTTAAATTCGTTCCTGAGTTCTTGAATAGTTTTCTGTACCTCCATAAGCATGTTTATGATTTTTATTTTGAACTCTCAGGAAGATTGGTGAGTTCAGTTTCATTTGGTCCTTTTTCTGGGGTTTGTGAGATTTTGGTCTGAATCATGTTCTTTTGACGTTTCATATTTCTGTGTGGTACCCTCTATTGTCCAGGAGCTCCAGTCTCTGGAGCTGCTCAGCTTCTAGAGTGAGATTGGGGGTCATAGGGGAGCAGAGCTCGTGCCTGGGGGGAGATAAGATCTGTTCCCTGATTCCCATCTGCCCTGCCTGTCTCCAGTGTCAGAGGCAGTGGGCTGAGCACACACGTGTAAACCTCTGAGCTTGGCGTCTCTAGCTGTTGTAGGGGGAGCCTCTGTCTGGCTGGCCTGATGACAGAGCAGTGACTGCCGGTTTGCGAGCTGGTGTCGGCAGGCCAGGAGGAAGGCTCAGCAGGGTGTGTATCACATTGGGGAGCCTACAAGCTGAGTAGCCAGGCAGGTGGGTGGAGCACCTGAAGCTCCCCAAAGTTCCCAATCCGCCCCTTCAGCAGCCCTCTTGCTGCTGGGAAGCCTTTCAGACTGCCTTCCTTTCCCTTGTCCCAGAGCGCTGGGTGTGGATCCCGTTCTACACAAACAGCCAGAATCTGTTTCTCAAGCACTCTGCCTGTCCCAGCCCCCCATCTTCCAGAGCACCACACAATATAGGTTTCTGCTCACAAAGCAGATCTCCAGGGCTAGGTGTTCAGCAGTCCCAGGCTTCCACCCCCTTCCCTGCTCTGTTTCTCTTCCTCCCACTTGTGAGCTGGCGTGGGGGAAGGGCTCTTTCATTCATTACCCTGTTTCGTGAGGTCTGGTTCGTGAGTTCTGTATGCATTCTGGTACAGCCTTCTTTCCTATTGCTGTTTTAGGGTTAGTTGTATTAACTATATTTTCACACTATCTGTGAGGTGTTCTCTGTCTCACCTCTCATGCCGCCATCTTGAATCTGATTAGTGATTTTGATTTTGCTGAAAATAAATTACCAAATTTTCTAAAGTGTCTGCATTGGGCTGATCTCTTGTAGTCTGCCTGACATTTCATAGCAGTTTTCTAGCTGGTCAATCTGCAACTTAAGAATTGACTTGTAATTCACATGTTTGTGAATTAATTGTTTGCAACAGTATAGTTTGAATTACACATGGGTTCTATAATGCCATTACTAGTATGGGCATAGATAGCTTTATTGTGTGCTATTAACATCTTCCTGTCAGGACTTAAACATTCTCTCTCCTAGAAGTCTAGCCAAATCCATTTCTCCATTGTTGTTCAACAGAGTAAAAAAAATACCCTTTCCTCCTCAGAAAAGGTACAGGATTGTTAAAGCTTTAATAGAAGCAAGAGAGGCATTCTGAAGAGACACAGGTTTCTTAGGCACCTCAGTAGTTTAAAGGGTGGTAGGAAACAGTGTCAGAGGAAGCAAGTATAGAAACTTTGGGTAACTAGCATTGGTGAAGGGAAGAAGACATGTTTTGGGTGCTGCTTGGGGGTGTAAGGAATTCCCATCTGGGGCAGTTACTAAAAAGTTAAGAGATGTCTTAATATGGGTAGTCCTAGGGTGGGAAATCCATTTATATAGTTTTGTTGTGCTCTTATGTTTGGTTATTGTATGAACTGAGTTCAAGAAAAAATGACAGGAAGTTAGGAAGGTTGAACTCATATTTATAGGCCACAGGTTTGTAAAAGAAAAATGATGAACTCCAGGGGCAGTCATGATCAGGAGGAGTGGTGGAGGCCAGGAGAGTGTTGGATGTACAAGCTGTTTACAGGAGCCCCAAATTCATGTTACAGGGTGTCTGTCTGAGCAGGGGCTGAACTGGTGATCATCTGGCACAATTCAGTCAAAGAATGCTGTGATTCAGCCTACTGCCCAAGGGTCTCTGGCAAGAAATACAGACTTTTCAGACTGGTATGCAGTACAGGAAGCCTGTTCCAGGGAATAGTTGATATGCAGAAATCCAGAACCAGGAGAACTGGGGGACACAGAAGAGGGCAACGGAAAACTAGAACTTGACCTGGAGTTGAGTTCCTTGTCTTTTCCAGACCATGGGCAATATTGACCCCTTGGATTGAGGCAAGGGTGAGCTGGAGTAGAAGGCAAAGTGTCTGTAGATGTCTGCATAGGAGTGACAGGTCTGCCCAAGAAATACCTGCTAAATGAATGGGTGGAAGTAAGGCAGGGGAGCAGCTGGGTCATTACAGTCAGGTTCTTTAGGCAACATGTGACAGACACTAGGTATCATAGTATCTACCCCCTGAATATCCTCAAGGCCAGGGGTTGGCAAACTTTTTCCTTAAAGCACCAGATAGTAAATACTTCAGGCTTTATGGGTCGTATGTTCTCTTTTGCACCTACTTAAGTCTGCCATGGTAGCATGAAAGCAGCCATAGAAAAATGCATAAATGAATGAGTAGCTATGTTCCAATAAAACCTTATTTATGGAGGTTGAAATTTGAATTTCATGTAATTTTTACATATCACAAAATGTTAGTCTTTTTAAAATCTTCAACTATTTAAAAATATAAAATCTGTGCTTAGATCATGCCTGTATAGGAACAGGCAGTGGGCAGAATTGGGGCAAATAAGCAATTATCAGTTATGATGCAGAAAGCTTTACATTACTGAAATAGACATTTTCTAGAACATTGCTTTTGGTGACACTGTCTTGTTTTGTAGGTGGCACTGATGATAAAAATCCCTTCAAGAATTTAGATGTGACATCTGCAGCAGGTTCAGATCTCTCAGCTGTAAGACAAACTGGATACTTCATAAAGATTTTCATCTGTTATGCACAGAGAGCAAAATCCGTTAACTGAAATTGTCTGGTTGAGCTGCCTGCTGGGTCCAGTGATGCACTAGTAGACAAAGAAGTTGAAAAAGAAAGCTGGCATGTTCTTTGGATGACTGGCAGAGTGTGACACCAGTATGGCATCAAGCCCTACTATGATTCCAAGGACGTATGACTAAATAAAAATGAATTTTTTTGGTGGGGTTGGGGTGGTTAAAGTAAATTTGATTTGGGAAATGTGTATTGTATTATCATTCCATAATGATATATATTAATTGCTTTAGTAGTCATGCTTTAAAGAGCCTATCTATTTATGGAACTTACATAGTTATCAACCCTTAGTGTTGGGTTCCCATACTATGAGGGAAATACACTAAAGAAAAATATGTGCTTAATCTAAAAAAAATTAACCTAAGAACGTTAATCTAAAGAGTTTGATTTTCTCATGGAAATTTTTGCTTGGGGATATTCTTAAAATTTGTTCTCCCTGGGTATTTAAAATAAATTTGTTTGCAAAAAGCTACCTTTCCCAGAATTTTCTAGGAAAACATCCTTTTGTGTAGGCTCTTGAGCTCAGTAGTAAACAGAAAATCAAACTACAGTATTATGGAGAATTAAAGAGCAGTTGAATTAAAAAAATATCTTCAGACCTAATAACTAAATTCACTTAAAATAATTTATTGAGCAGGTGTAACTATAAATAAACTTATGTATTTTCTGGAACTGTTGAATCACAAGAAAACTGGAATATCAAAATACTCTCTGAACCAAAACAATGTATTATTTGGTTAGAGTTCCTGCTTTTGGTACATGTCTATATCAGTTTTAGAGGACTTAAATGCAGTTCTGGAAAATGCGGTGGGTGGCTTCTCTCAAAGCTGAATCCCATTTTTTTTTCCTCTTTGAATCTTCAACATGTTTTTCATCTTAGCATTCAACAAAACTCTGTCATTCCAGAATATAAAAAGGATCACATTATATATAGTTCATACAGCTCATCTACAAACAGAAAAAGATTGCCTCATGACTTACCTTGAAATCCTTATTCAAGGCATATACTGCTCACTTTGTCGCTATACCACTGCCAGTTCTGCATGTTTTTGGTCAGAGTGCAGTGCAACTAACGTAGCCATCCTGCTAGGAAAACCATCTGTGGGTTGCTGAATAGTGGAAGTCACATCAAATTTACAAGTCAGATTAGAGATCAGAATCATATGATAGCTTATCTGGAATTGATTTCATTTCATGGTTTTTATTTTTTCCTTGAAGCAGTGCCTATAACTGAAAGACAGGTGTATTGTAGCATTTGACTACCTTAATCTTTTGAATCTGGAGTGAAAGGAATGTTCGTACAGATGTTTAGATTCTAGAATTTAGGGATTTTGAAATAAAATTCCATATTCATTTACTTTGCCATAATTGAACTGCTCTGAAGATTTATTTCGTTAGGAAAGACCAGTTTTTATGTGTGCCCACACGTGTGTTTAAGTAAAGCCAGAAACATCTTTTTACCTTATAAATAAGATATACTTAATATAAAATATGTGGACTTAACATTGATAACCCATCCAACTCAGGAATCCCATTTGGTTTTCTGGAAATCAATTAATAGAGAGGGGACAACCAATAGAGTACTTTGTATGTTTATCACATTTTTGTAAGTAAACCTTCAAAATACAACATGTAGAAGAATGCATAAATATAGCTTGATAGGTTGCATTTACTCTTCATTAGCCTGTTCTCATTGAAATTGAGAAGACATCATGAGTATGAAAAGGTAGTTCACTGCAGAAAAGATAGTGCTGTTTATATTTGGATTTGAGAGCATAGTTGCAGAAAAGCATCTGTGTTTATCTTTTAGATGGTTCTTAAGCCAATAACTGATTTGACTATATCAGGAGAAGAAGCAAGTCAAGGTATTTAAAACTAGTTTTTTGTGTTAGTCGTTAAAGGTATTTAGTTTTATCTTCCCTCACTCCTCCATGTGGTGAGTTCTTATGGATTGACACCTGAGATGACAAACTTTGAGAATTCATCAATTACATCTTTGTCCCCTGTTTTACATAGGACCTGTTTAGTCATGATATTCATGGGACATGAGAAAGACAGTGGTCATGGAGTTCAAAAAAGACTTGAAGAAACAATGTAAGGATATAGTAGACATATTACTGTGTTCATTTTAGTAGAGCAGTGACTGTTTAGGTGGATCCTTCTGCTTTTTAAGGTGAGCAGGAGGTAATTTTTGTGAATGGAGAAAGTGAGGCTATTGTAGACATTGGGAAAGTAGTGGAATGTAAAAGGGAGAATGAGATGCTAAATGTGATAGGTAATGAGATCATTGAGCATTCTGTATTTTTGGATTGGCAAGGGTGCTAGAATGATGTATTGGTAAAATAGAGTGGTTTATTACTATTTATTGAAACCTCCTATATACTAGGTATTGAGTAAGACACTTTGCGTAAGTTATTTCTAATTCTTTCCACAACCTTAAAATCAAGTGCAATTAACCCAATTTCCTGATGAAGAAACTAGAAGCTAAGTGGTATACCTAAGGTCTTAAGAGTAAGAAGTGTGAAGATAGAAAGTCATACAGCTTGTGGCTCATTTTGTGCAGAGGCATTTTCTCTACAGTGATTGATAAATTAAGAAATAAAAGTAATCGGAAAGGCCACCATACATTATGTGTGCACTATAAGATTAATGGTTTTTAACATGAATGACTTCTTGTTAGTCTTGTAGAAGGTCTTGTAGATAGAGCCTCTTTGGAAAGCAATGAGACGATATATTTGCAAATACAGTATTTAGACTCTAGAACTCTTCCAACTCTCTAATGGGTTGCCATTGATATTAACATAGTATTGTATAACTGTATTTTCAGATGTAAGTGATGTTATAATACAAAATTCATACATGAAGAGTGGGTGGTGGGCTACTACAGGTGTATATAAATATATATACATGTGTGTATACACACAAACGTGATGTTACAAGAAATATGTAATAAAAATATATATTTAATTTATATTTCTTATAAATATATAATATTATAATATTCAGATGACCAAATACATATTTCCCAAGTACATTTGGTCTTCATAGTCCTGAAAACACTTCAGAGCCTTAAAGGTGAAATGGGTGTCGTGTCATGTTAATGAGAGACTTTTGGACCCCACCCAAGTGTGGGGGCTGGAGGTTGAATCAGCCAGTGGCCAATGATCTAGTTAATCATGACTGAAGCCCTCGCAAAAACCCATGAGAAGAGCACATCTCTCTTGCATCCTGCTTCTCTGTTGGAGAGAGCTTCTATGCTTGGGGAATCAGAAAGCTTCAACATGCCACTGAGCAAGTCCCCAAGCTCCACAAGGATAGAAACTCATGTTTAACTGGTAACATGCTTTTCTGAGTTCTGTGAACCACTTTAGCAAATTAATCAGATCGAAGCAAGAGGTCATTTGGAACCTTCAAACTGTAGCTGGTTGGTTGGTCAGAAGCACAGGTACTGCCTGGGGCTTGTGACTGGCATCTGGAATTGGGGATGGAGAGATCTTGTAGGATGGAGCCTGGGTGGGGAATCTGGTGCTGTTTCCGGGCATAGTACTTCAGAATTGAGTTGATTTCTCAGACACCCTGCTAGTGTTTGAGAATTGCTTGGTGGTGTGTGTAGCAAGACACCCCACCCCACCGCCACATACACTAGTATTGGGTCTGGGAACCCAAAAGGAGTTGTAATGTGTATAAAACAAAACAGTATAACATATAATAAAACACATTGGTTTAAGCAGTCTGATACAGTCTAAGGTTATTATAACAGTGGATAACAGTGTCATGAAGCTCATTGAAATGAGAACTGTATGTGTTTACAGACTTTGTGAGCAGATATATACAGCCCATCATCTTAATGGAAGGGACACATTCAGTCACTTGGTTAGAAACAGTGCCTTAGCAGCAGCATTTTTAAATATAAGACAGCTGTGCAATAGGGCTTTAGAGTCAAATGATCCAGTTATGTTTTTTGAGGCATAGAGTGAAATGATAAGGGATCTTTGCCTTTATCATTCATTGGTCCCCTAGGAGCACATGATTCCCATATGGAATCACAGAGTATGTTCTGTTTTGTATCTGGCTTCTTTTCCTTAATGTTTTTGAGGTTTATCCATGTTGTGTGTATTAGTGGTTTGTTCTGTTGCTGAGTGGTCCATTTTACCACAGTTTGTTTCTCTATCCTGTTAATGGGCATTGAATTTTTTGCCTTTTTTTTCTTTTTACTGTGATTAAAGGTGCTATAAACAATTCTGGCATAAGTCTTTTTATGAGCATATGTTTTAATTATCTGGGTTATATACCTGGGAGTAAAATTGTTCTGTAATAGGATTGGTGTATGTTTTAACTTTAGAAGTATGCATAACTTTGTATGTGTAAACTTTTCCAAAACTCCCAGAAACGTATGTCATGCTCTCTCAAGAACTGCCTGAAAGATGCCACTGCATTATCAAGAAACAAGATTCTGTAGCTCATTAAACATCCAGACAAGAAGTTAAATACTGATTTACCCTTTTGGTAGACATACCCAAATCCTAAGCTAGGAACAAAGGGTCTTTCTGGGGAGAAATAAGGCTATGTCAGAGACCTCTCCAGCAATTAACAGTTCTTCACCTGAATGGTACTTGTAATATCCCTTTTCTCATTTTTCTAATATACGTGAAGTAGATGCAGCAGTTCTATTCCCTTACTAAACCCCACATCCCTCTTTAGAAATCAAGGTTAGGTATTAACCTTTATTTTGGCTTTGGAGCTTTAGCTAAAATCCTGAAACAAGCCCTAGTCATCATCCTAGTAGATAAGATGAGATTCCCTTACATGACACCTACTGCTTACCTATTATAAGGGACCTTTCATTTTGAGGAACTCAATGTGAAGTAAAGATTTATTAAAAAAAGGAGCGGGGGTGCTAAATACATCACTGAAGGAAAAGGATTCCTCATCTAGTCATACAGATTTTGCCTTAGTAGATTAGTGTATTACTCATATTTCAAACATCTTGTTTAATTATATATACATTTAATATCCACTGCACAAAATGGAGAATTCCCACTTTAAAATTCAGATTAAAACATATGCTACCTACAAAATGAACATAGACTTCTTGTTTCTGAAGGGGAGGAGAGTGACCAGGGACAGTGAGATGGCATGTTGAATGAAGGAAAGTAGTGGAAATAGTCACCATTTGTTCATTTGGTGTAGTAAGAATGCCTGAGTTTATTTTTGTGGACAGAGTGGACACCATGGGAAGTAACCAGACTTAAGTTATCTTGATGCATCCTTCCAGGGAGGGCTGCTTACCACATGAGGGGACTGAGGGTGGGATAGTAGAAGGTCAGCTTGAGAATACATCCCCCACATCTGGGAACCATGCAACGCAGAAGGGCTGAGTCTTTCTTGCTATAATTTTTTTCACCTTGCTTGGAAGACCTGAAATGTACTATCCAAACTGGGCTCCTCTGAGAATGAGAGGAAGTGTTATCAGTAATTACTCAAGGATAACAGATAATTTTCTTCATGACCATGTAACAAACCTGCATGGAACTGGGCACACAGGACATTTGTTCCTCTTTCTCTGTGTGTCCTGTACTGGAGGAACCAGAAAGTAAGGAAATGGAGAAAAGTGAAAGAACCAGGAAGAATATTGAAAAAAAAATCATTTCTCTTGCCTGACTTGAGGTGAGGGTATGTGGATACTCTGAAGAAGATGTGAAATTGAAGATTTAAATTGGACTTGACTATATTTTGCAATACTTGAAAGTGACTGAGAAGATACAGGATTTATGTGGGATGTTAGGGAGAGATAGGAAAGTGATAGCTGGAAGAGTAAGTTCAAAGTGAGAGGATTTTAAAGCATATATCCCATTGAGTTCAGTCTATTTGATCATTTTCTTAGTTTAATAAGTTAATCATTTTAAATTTGATCATTTGCTTAGTTTAGTAAGTGGGTAATTAGTTAAAAGTCAGGTGTATAATTGGTTAATCAAACAAACCTTTAGTGAGTACCTACAACCTGATAAGTAATATACTAAGCATTTGTAGGAAAGGGAAAGATGACTTAAGATTTTCTGTCCTCAAGGAGCTTCTGCTTTAATGCAAATAGCTAAGTTTAATTCATGGCAGAATGACATAGGTGCTTTAGACAGGAGATGGCAATGCTGTGAGAATGTGGAAAGAACTGAGTACCACTGGGATTCAGGGTAGGCCTTGTGGAAGAGGCTGAGTTTGAATGAAGAGATGGGAAGAAAGGTGTATTCTAGCATGAGGAAATAAAGACATTGAACTAGGTATGAATAGACAGCTGGAAGAAATAATGTTCTTTCACACTGAAAATTTTGCTCTTATAAAAGATTTCAACCACAAATTTAGCATGCTTGCCTGTGTTATAATTCTGGTTGAAATTTGGTATTTTTACATGTCATTTTTGCATTTCTTTAGTAATGCACAAAATGTTTTCCTTTACAAGATACAGTGTGGAAATTTTATTCACTTTAGAACTTACATCATTATAAGCATCAAAACCAAACTTCTAAGTCTAATCACAAAGCCCATTACTTTCCTTGATTTAAAACAATAAAATGTAGAGGAGATGATGATTTTTACATATGATCCTAAGAAGCATTTGGCAGTGCAGTTAGTTTCATAACAAGTGATTGTTTTTTAAAGCCTTTCCAGAATAAGAATGAGTATCTTGATGCTAGTGTCACTTTTAAATAGCTATAGCTCCAGGAATGTGTCTGTTCACGTTGTTATCTTAAATACACACCTTATCTATCCATATTGCTGTACTTCAGATGTGAAAGTAAAAATAAAGGTGTGAAGTGCCTAGCAGACTTGTATGGATTTATGTAAATCAGAAAACAAAATCCATTAGTGTTAAGGCTTTAGTATATTAAATTCAAATATGGATTATTTTCTAAAATTTTTTCACACACCCCACCCCCCATATCTGGTGATTTGTTTTGCAAAAAAAAATGATAAAAATCTTTATACAAGATTTTTTTCTCCCAATTCCAGACACATATCCAATTGTTTTTGATTTAAAGGTATTTAAATCTCAAATGTTCAGAACTCAACTGATCTTTTTACCCAAATTTGTTTCATGTTTAGTCTTCCCTATCTAAGCTAATGACAAGCCCATCCATGTTACTCAGACCAAAAACTTTGTAGTCATCCCTGACTCCCTTCTCGTACATCCATACCTCATCTGTCAGTAGATCGATCATAATACCTCTATTGTCAAAATACATCTGCAATTTGAATCTGACTATCCCTAACCACATCCACTACTCCCTGGCCCAACTCATTATTATCTCTTACTTGGATTATTTTAATAGCTTCCTGACTGAAGGCTGGCCCTGGAGAACCACTCTGGGAACATGAGTCCACACTGCATTGGGTTCTGATGATTAACAGGTCAGGACACCAGGGAGAGTTGGAACAACCTGGGAGGCTGAGACTCTAGCCACTTGTGGAAGACAGGCACACTCTGCCTGTCTCACTGAGATGCAGCACAGAGGCAGCAGTTTGAAAGATTTGCCAGCAGTGGGAGGCGTGCCAGAGGGGTGAGGGTTGGATGGAGCCCTCTCTGCAAGAGAAGGGGCAGGTGGACAATAGCTTTCCAGTCCTCCCCTCAGCCCAACAGGTTGGGCACTCTCAGGAGCCCCAGGCGCTCCATTCACCTCATTGGCAGCTCAGCCCTTCTAGGGCCTTCCCAGTGCACTGCTGGCGTGCAGGCACACTCGGTCCAACATCATCAGACTTTGCTTCCTGGCAGGCAGAGAGAGGCTTTCTCAGCTTTCTCGGCCCTGTCTTAGCCCAATTATAGAGGCTTCTGCAGGAGCCATCCCTGAGCACTCCATACTCACCAGCGATGGCCAAGCCTGGTGTTGCATGCTTCACTGCTGCCAGGGGCACATGCTGGCACTGTGTGACCTGTAATGCACCTGCCCAGAGCCTCATGACTGCCCTACCCACCCTGTTACCCATTAGCCCCACCATTGCTTCAGAGAGTGGCCCCACCCACAATGATCCCAGCAGAAGCTGTAGCTTTGATCACAAAGGGCCAGCTGAGACAAACTGCCGGCTGCATTGGACTGAGATAGACCACTACCTGCAGATAGACAGAAAGGTAGTCCCACCCATTGCCCACCAACAGCAAATGGAGTTCCACTCTTTTGTTCCCTTCTTTATAAAGCCATTACTCTCTAGATAAGAAATCATAGTAGATCCGTCTAATACAAAGGGAGAAACACAGAGATCCTGACAAAATGAAGCAGAGGAATATTTTCCAAACAAAACTGCAGGATAAGACACCCGAAAGAGGGCTAAATGAAATGAAGATCACTGAAGATTTCAAAGTAACTCATAAATATGCTCACTGATTTTCAGAAAAGTATTGATGATCTCAGGGAGGACTTCAACAAAGAGAAGAGGTGAGAAAGAGCCACTCAGAGCTGAAGAATACAGGAACCAAAATGAAATATGCAATAGAGGGAATGAATAATAGATTGCTGCAAGTAGAGGAGTAGAGGAGATAATCAATGAGATGGAAATTATAGAGAACAGAAACACAATGAAGCTGAGGAACAGAGAGAGAAAAGGATCTCTAGAATAATGGAAGAAGAGAGCTGTGACTACTACAAATGAAACAATATTCGCATAGTACAGGTACCAGAAGGAGAAGAGAGAGACAAAGGGATAGAAAGACTCTTTGAGGAAATAATTGTTGAAAACTTCCCCAATCTGGGGAAGGAAATAGACACTCAGGCCTTGGAAGTCCAAAGAGCCCCTAACAAAAGTAACCCCAGGAAGACCACACCGAGATCTATAATAATTAAAATGACAAAGATTAAGGATAAGGAGAGAGTATTGAAAGCAGCCAGAGAGAGAAAAAAGATTACTTAGAAGGAAAACCCCATGAGGCTGTTTGCAGACTTCTCAGCAGAAACTTTACAGGCCAGAAGGGAGTGGCATGAGATATTTAATGTATTGAAAATGAAGGACCTTCAACCAAGAATCCCCTACCCGGGAAGATTATCATTCACATCTTAAGGGGAGGTTAAACATTTCCCAGATAAATAAAGTCTTAAGGAATTTCTAACCACTAACCTGTAGCAGTGTCATTGAATTTCTTATATCTGTATGTTTATAGTATTCCTCAAATTTGAAAACTTTTAGGCCATCATTTTTTCAAAACTTTTTTCTGCATCTCTCTTTTTCTGGGATTCCAGTTATACATATGAATGATGATTGGATTTTATTCCACAGATTTGCTTTTTCCCAGCTTCTTTTTCTTCTGCTTCTGTTTTGACAGTTTTTATTGTTATGCCTTAAGGTAAATGATCTTGCTTTCTACATTGTCACAGACCATCTAGTGAATTTTTAAAATATGATTTCATCTCTGGGAGATCTTTTAAAAATATCTTTCATTCATCATGCTAGAAATTCTGAAATACATTCTGAAGTACTGTTTTAATGAACTTGCTGTTTTAAAGTTGTAGTATCCTAGTTCTATCATTTCTACCATTTCTGGATTTGTTTTCTATTATTTTGTCTTGGTTATGAGTCATGTTTTTCTGCACATGTGTTGCAGTTTTTGTTTGCTGATGGATGTTGTGAATGTTGTGTTGTCATTTTAAGAAGAGTATTAGTTTGGCAGGCAGTTTTAAGTTCTTTGTGTATCAGCTTGAGGTTGGCTGGTCTTTACACTTTGTAGGATTGTTTTCAAGTAGCCTTTACTCTAGAGCTAATTTAGTCCTATTACTAAGGTGTGACCCTTTTTAAGCTCTACCGAATGCCATATATGATCCGTTAAGTCTCTCTCTTCTGTTCCAATCTTGAGCATCTTCTAGGCCTATATGACCTTTGAGTAATGTTCAGGTTATTACTCTCTCATAATTGTTCTTTGACCTGATGTAGTTTCAAAATATTGTAATATTTATCAGAAATCATTCAGTGTCTGAAAACAGTTTATATATTTTGTACAGTTTTCTGGTTAATTGTGGTGGGTAAGGGGCATATTTGGTGCCAGTTATTCCATTATAGCCAGCATTAGAAATGTCCCACTACTTCCTTTTTTATTTAGTATTTAAGAAAAACTAAGTTTTTGTGTCACTTAAAAAAAGATTTTTAAAAACATATATCCTACTATAAAAATGGTTGAACATTATTTAACCTCTTTCTTGATGAGTTTACTTTTTAATTATATTATGCAGACTTTTATAGCCTTAGCCTATTGAAAATGCACCTCTCTTCATTTTCTTTTTTTTTTTGTCCTCCAATATTTTGTCCATATTGAATTCAGTTTTCAATGACACTCTTCTTCCTTGAAACTGTTTTTTTTTTATTGTCCTTGTTACAAAGGAAGTTTTGCTATTCAATCTTGGCATTTAAAGGCCTCTTCAGTTAGGCTTTAGTTTACTTTTCTACCTTTATTTTCTATTTTTTTATACCTAATAAAATAGCAAATGTGAACATTCTTACACTTACCTCTTTTTCTTTGATAATACTCTTTCTGTTGCTGAAAGCCCTTCTTTACCTCTCCCTGTCAAAATCCTAATCATTAAAGATTATCATTTCTTTATGGTGATATTTTCTTCACTAGGATATTATAGTCTTTTGAATATTTGTCAAAAATAAGCTCATTGAATGCATTATCTGTCTTTTGCTTTTTTGGCTTTTTTAAAATTGAAGTACAGTTGATATACAAAATTATATTGTTTACAGGTATACAAGTGACTTGACAGTTACATACATTATTAAATGCTTACCCCAGTTAGTGTAGCTACTGTCAACATGTAAAGATTTTACAGAACTATTAACTATATTTATGCTGTGTTTTGATCTCAGTGACTAATTATGATTGAAATTCTGTGCCTCTTTATCCCCTTCACCTATCACCTATTTCACCACCCACCCCATCTCTCCCCCATGATAACTACTAGTCACTTCTCAGTGTCTATAAGTTTGTTGATCTTTCATTCATTTTTTTTAAGATTCCATATACAGATGAAATCATACAGTATTTGTATTTCTCCACCTACCTTGTTTCATTTAGCATAATACCCTCTAAGACCATCCATGTTATCATAAATGGCAAGATTTCTTTCTTTTTTATGTCCAAATAGTATTCCATTGTACATATGTACCATATCTTCTTCATTCATTTATTGACAGACACTTTGGTTGCTTCCATATCTTGGCTATTGTAAACAATGCAGCAGTTAACACTGGGGTGCATTTGTATTTCCAAATCAGAATTTTGTTTTCCTTGGGGTAAATTCTGAGAAGGGGAGTTACTGGTTTGTATGGTATTTCTATTTTTACTCTTTTGAGGAAACTCCATCCTGCTTTCCATAGTGACTGCACCAATTTACATTTCCACCAGCAGTGTAGGAGGGTTCCCTTTTCTCCGCATCTTCACCAACACTTGTTATTTTTTGACTTTTAGATAGTGGCCTTTCTGACCAGTATGAAGTGTATCTCATTGTGGTTTTGATTTGCATTTCCCTGATGATCAGCGATGTGGAGCATCTTTTCATGTGCCTGTTGGCAATCTGTATTTCTTCTTTGGAAAAATGTCTGTGCAGGTCCTTTGCCCATATTTCAATTGGGTTATTTGCTTTTTGGTGTGAAGTCATTATGAGTTCTTTATATATTTTGGATGTTAACCTCTTATCAGATATATCATTTACAAATGTATTCTCTCATACCGTAGGTTGCCTTTTTGTTTTGTTGATTGTTTCCTTTGCTGTACAGAAGCTTTTCAGTGTGATGTAGTCCCACTTGTTCATTTTTACTTTTGTTTCCCTTGTCCCAGGAGATGTATTCAGAAAAAAATTACTTATGCTTATATTCAATAAATCTTTGCCTGTGTTTTCTTGTAAGAGTTTTATGGTTTCATGTCTTACATTTAGGTCTTTAATCCATTCCAAGTTCACTTTTGTGTATAGTGCTGGAGTAATTCTTTTTCATTTTCTTGCATGTAGCTGCCCAGTTTTCCCACACAATTTATTGAAGATACTGTCTTTTCCCCACTGTCTATTTTTGCCTCCTTTGTCATATATTAATTGACCATATATTTATGGGTTTATATCTAGGCTGTCAATTCTGTTCCATTGATTTACGTGTATGTTTTTGTGCCAGTATCATACTGTTTTGATTATTGTAGTTTTTTAGTATAGTTTGAAGTCAGGGAGCATGATAGCTCCAGCTTTGTTCTTCTTTCTCAGGATTGCTTTGGCTATTCAGTTTTTTGTGGTTCCATATGAATTTCAGGGTCATTTACTCTAATTCATTGAAAAAATGTCATTGGTATTTTGGTAGGTAGTGCATTGAATCTATAAATTATTTTGGGCAGGATGTCCATTTTGACAATATTAATTCTTACCTATCCATGTGCATGGGATTGATTTCCATTTATTTGTGTCTTTTTCAGTTTGTTTTATCAGTGTCCTGTAGTTTTCAGTGTGCAGGTCTTTCACCTCCTTGGTTAGGTTTATTCGTAGGTATTTTATTCTTTCTGATACAGTTGTAAATGGAATTGTTTTCCTGATTTCTCTCTCTGCTAGTTCATTGTTAGTATATAGGAATGCAACAGATTTCTGTATATTGATTTTGTATCCTGCAAGTTTGCAGAGAATCCAGTTATTCTAATAGTTTTTGGTGGAGTCTTTAGTATTTCTATATATATAGAGTATGTCATCTGCAGATAGTGACAGTTCTTCCTCACCAATTTGGCTGCCTTTTATCTTTTTTTCTTGTCTGATTGCCATAGCTGGGACTTCTAATATTATGTTGAATAAAAATGGTGAGAGTGGGCATCTGTGTCTTGTTCTTGATCTTTGAGGAAAAGCTTTTGTCTTTTTGCCATTGAGTGTGATGTTAGCTGTGGGTGTTTTTGAATATGGCCTTTATTATGCTGAGGTATGTTACCTCTATACCTATTTTGTTGAGAATTTTTGTCACGAATGGATGTTGAATTTTGTCAGATGCTTTTTCAACATCTGTTGAGATGATCATATGGTTTTTATCCTTTCTTATGTTAATATGGTTTATCACATTGATTTACAAATATTGTACCATCCTTGCATCCCTGGATTAAATCCCACTTGGTCGTGACGGATGATTCTTTTCATGTATTTTTTAATTCTGTTTGCTAATACGTGATGAGGATTTGTTCATCAGGGATATTGGTCTATATTTTTCTTTTTTTGTATTGTCTTTATCTGGTTTTGGTAAAGTGACACTGGCCTCATAGAATGAATTTGGAAGTATTCCTTCTTTTTGCATTACTCATGTTTGATTCTCCCATAGTGCCTGACTAGCCTAGAACCTGGCACAGAGTTGATATTCTATAAATGTTTATTGAATATTTATGGAAACAGTCTTTAAAATAGAAAGCCTTTAGGGTATCTTACAGTAAATCTCCAGTATGGTTTGTTGAGTGAATAAGCTTATATGTAAGAGTGTATTACCTACTCCTGGCATCATGTTGCCTTAAAGATACATTGTTCTGCATGACTGCAGTTCTAGGGTATGGAACAGATAGAAATAAAGGGTCCATTCATTTGACCTAAGTAGTGTTTACCCAGTAAAGATGGATTATTGATATAGGCAGTCTGAGGTAGGACACTACTCATTTTCTGATCTAATACATATCTTTGTTTTTAACTTTTGTGAGGGCCATCTAGTTTAATCTGTTTTTGTCAATATATTTTTTATTGACAAAGCACTATTTATGGTGGCATCGATGAACACAAATAAGTAAGCCCTGAATGACTTGTATACAAATGGTCAAGACAGATATTTTCTGTAAGCCATGGAGATGGGTGCCGTGGTAGAACAGAGGAGGAATATTTGGGTTTTTGGGTGCCCTTTTAGGTTCTCAGAAACTTAAAGGTGTATAAATTAGGGAGAACCAAATGTGCTTTTGCTTAGCACAGTGTTCACTGACTGAGCAGTCTATTTTCAGATAGTCCTTCAGATAGTGAAAGTTAGTCGTCATTGTTTAATTTTATATACTCTTCCATTTATTTATACCTCCTGTCATTTACTTAGGTCATCCCTTCAGAAAACATTTTCTTGAGGACCCATGATGTGCTGGGTGCTTGTGCTAGCACTGAAAAGACAAAATAGACATGCCTCCTAGGTAATGGCCTTCAGAACTCTTGATTAGTGATTTGAGGCCATAGTTTAAGGAACCTGGCATTTAATAATTATATTTGTTTCAAAAAGCATAATGGCATTGGTACTGGATGTGGTTTTAAAACAGCTTCCCAGGACTACATTTTGTGTCTGGTCTTTTGTTTCATAAGAGAGATGGTTCAATTGCTTCTACAACTTCAGATAGTGACACTTGCATCTTTGGAATTACTATCTTGGAAATAATTACCAGCAAGGAAATCTGTAGTTTGTTAATTTTCTTAAAGATGTATTTTTTGTTATGTGTATAGCTGTGGTATTTTATGTAATAGCAACTGAAATATAAAAGAATGGTTTGTTGGAAGAATTATCTTAATGAGTTATTATTGTTTTTAATAAAAATTAAAATATTGGCATCACAATTGGCTAAAAAAAACCCAATTTCTTTTTTTCCCAATATATTGTCCTTTAGGTAATCAGATGGTCAGATAAAATGCTGTATAAGTGAAAGTGCCTCTGAAAATTTACAGATATTTGGAAAAGGAAATGTAGTTAGTGCTTAAAAAATTCTTTGGTCCTGATAGTCAGAGTTTCATTAATTATCCTCCTCAGCTGGTTATCAGTGGTGTAGACAAGACCCTTTTCTTGTTTTGTGGTCTTATTCTCTTCTTTTAACTACCTATTCCTGCTGGGTTTTCTGCTCCCTCCCAAGCCTTTCCTAGTAGATCCCACTTGCATGTGTTTGGTATCTACCCTTGGATTGGTACTTACCTTTGAAAAACAGAATGGTTTTTATATTGTAGGTAGCTTTGGTTCAAACTTGGAGCTTTCTTATTTCACTTGCTGTTTTTAGATTAGACATGTGGTATGTATCTCTAGTTAATCACTTCTAAAAACATAGTTGTTCACATCTAAGTTTTTTCAGGTAATGGGCACATGGATTGCCTCCAGTACTGCTCAGACAGTGCTGTGATAAACATCCTCACGCATGTTCAATATGATTTTACATGTAAGTTCTTTGGGTGCAGCTATCAAGGAGTGGGTGCCTTGCCAATGGTTTCAGCCCTGGACAAGTTCACTATGGATTCAGTAAGACCGAGGAATGACAATAAATGTTCTTTAGGTGAAAGGGTTTATACCCAACTTTATTCCCATGGTGGCAGGTCTATCACTAGAATACCGTCCACTCAGAGCAAGTCTGCATGCAGCAAGCCAGTCTCTGCCTCTGGGCCTCTCTGCCCCCGCAGTCGTTTCAGTCTCTGTCTTTGGTGCTGCCACTGCTCCAGTCTCTGCTCTTCTGCAGCTGAGCAGCCATGCAGCAGCCCCAAGCACTGGGCAGAGCTCTTTATATAGATTCAATAACAACATATTGCCCACATGTGTGTAGTGAGCAAGCCGACCAGGGCCAGGGGAGAATCCTGGCCATAGAATCTTCACTTTATCCACAGTGGGATTGATGGGCCAGAGGATAGAGGCTTACATCAGCATTTTTTCCACTCATTTACATCTTCTGTTAGAATTTTCATATCATTTGCCCACTTCATTATAGGCAGTTTTAAAACAGTTATTTTTATTGTGGTAAAATAACATGAAATAATATGTAACTGTGGGGAAAATAGAAGTTCCTATGGCCAGTGGCCAGGATCCTCACCTGACCCTAAACTCCTTGATGATGTGATTGGCCTACTGGTAGGCTAATGCTTCCGCATCTGTAGGCAATGAGCTATTACTGACTAAGTCACTATATAAAGAGCTCTGCCCAGTGCTCTGGATGGAGGCAGAGACGGAGGAAGATTATGGACCTGCAGACTTCTGGATGCAGATGCGATTCTAGTGCTTGACCTCCTGCCGTGAGAATAAAGCTGGGTGTAAACCCTTTTACCCCAAGAACGTTCCATTGTCATTTCTTGGTCTCAGTGATTGCATAGTGAACTTGCCATGGGCTGAAACCCTCAGGCAAAGCAATAACAAAATTTACCATTTTAGCCATTTTTCAGTGGCATTAAGTGTATTCACAGTGTTGTGCAGCCATCACAACCCTCCACCTGCAGAACATTTTTCATTTCCCAAACTGAAACTCTGTACCTATTAAACAATGACTTCCTAATCCTCCATCTCCCCAGCCCCTGACATCCACCATTCTTCCTTTCCTCTATGAATTTGACTATTCGAGGTACTTCTTGTAAGTAGAACCAAACATATTTGTCCTTTTGTGGCTGGCTTTTTTTAATTTAATTTTTATTTTTTACTTAGTATCATGTCTTCAAGTTTCATCATGTTTTAACATGTGTTGGAATTTCCTTCCTTTTTAAGGCTATTATTCTATTGTATGGCTATAGCATATATTATTTATTCATCCATTGATGGACATGTGGGTTGCTTCGACCTTTTAGCAATTGTGAACAATGCTGCTATGAATATGGGTGTAAAAGTATTTGTTCAAGTCCCTTTTTTCAGTTCTTTTAGGTATATGTTCAGAAATGGATTTAATAGATCATATGGTAATTTTAATTTTTCTTTTTGATTAGGAAGTGTACTCTTTTCCATACTGGCTACATCATTTTCCATTCCTACCAGTAGTGCCCAAGAATTCCAATTTCTCTCTTTCTTTGCCAACATTTGGGCAGTTTTTAAAAAGAGAACTCTATATTATAATAATCGTAATAGCAATAAGTAGGAACTTACTGTGTGCCCAGGTGCTTTACATGTATAGAAGCATTTAATATTCACAAAGGTTTCCAAGATTATGTATAAGTATATTTTTACATATACACCTATATATATATATATGCACACACACATGCACACACACAAATATATACACATACATGTACACACACATACATAGATATGTGGTGCACCAAATAATCTTTTCCTGCGATAATGGAATGATAAACTGGAACTCTCAGTTGAGTCATCAGTATTCAATAGATGCTTCTGCATCCACAGGAGGTGCTACACCATATGCAGAATTATGGATAGATGGTTTTGTAACCTTTGAATCCCTTCATTCACATAGAGATATCAAAATGGGGATAGATTTCATCAGGTGAATTTTTCTGTACTGTCACTGGAGTGCTGTTTGCTTTAGTCTTGTCTCCCACAAGGTAGGGATGTCTGAATCTTTCATCAAGCCTAGTTTCAGCTGGAGTATATGGGTCCAGCACTTGGGGTCACAAGAGACTCATGCTTGGGAAAGCTTAAGTGTACTGTGGCAGTAGGCCTGGGTTTGAGGAAGTAATTGCACTCTTCTCATAACGGTGTATGTATGTATGTACCCCAAAATATAATTATCTGTCTTGTGTTATCAAAATGGGTTCCTGCCCAAGAATATTTTCTGCCTGGGTAAGAGGATCCTAGCAATAAGGAGTTGTTGGGTGTATTGCCAGGGGTCAGAAGCTGAGGGGACATTGGAAGGGAGGGAGCTGTTAGAAGAGGGAGAGCATTGCCCTTGGCAGTAGTTTATCAATTGGAGAATGCATATAACTGCATAAGGGGAGGAGAATCAGTTTTAAACACCTGCCACACCTACATAGCCCTCAGCTGTTTTGGTACAGTAGTAGTCAAATAAGAGCTGTCCTATATGCTTAACTTCTCCCCTCCCTGGCCTTGACTGTGATGGTCTTAGAAAACTCAGGAACATGACAGAAGGGAAAGTTCTTAATGAGAAGAGAAGGATCTTCTTCGCTCTCAGTGACAGTGGTCAGCTCTGGGCAAGCCCCAGATGAATGGAGAACATAAGATTTAACATTTAATGTCCTATGTAGTTTTGATTATTATTTGGTCTATTTTTTTAAGTTTGAAAAATTTCAAACCTATAGAAATGTTGAAACAATAATATGAATGCTTCATACCTTTTCCCAGGTAAAACATTTGGCTACATATATGTATTGTTTATATAACTTTTTGGCAGATGGAGTGTGGCTGAACCATTTCAAAATGATACTTTACCATAAATACTTCAGCTTGTTTTTTCTTAAAAACTAAGATATTCTCCTATGTAGTTACAATACTGTTATCACACCCAGAACTTTTACCAATAATACAATAATGTTATATAATGTATAGTCTGTATTCAAACTATCTGGGATTAGTTATTTTAAATAACTGACACCATTGAAAGTGACCATGATTTTCTGATACTTAGGAGAGAGCCAGAAAAGGCATGAGGATACTTGAGTTTTTATTCTAGGGCAACATTTGCTTTACTACAGAATAGGCTTAATAGCCAGTAAGAGACAGAAATAAAGTTTTTGCATGATACCCATCATTTCTGCATGGTCAACATGTTGAGTACACTTTTAAAAGGGCATCTCAACTCAGTGTACTCATGCATTGTTCAAGAACAGATTTCCTATAGATGAAACAAGATTGGTGGAGTGGTGCTAATTGTTGAATCTAGGTGATATGGTTCATTAAACTTTTCTCTATTGTGTATGTTTCAAAATTTTCATAATAGAAAGTTAAAGGATTTTTAGTGTTGTGTTCTATACTTTGTATATTTGGAACATTAGTAAGTCACTGTCTTGCCAATGGGTTTTAGCCCTGGGCAAGTTTGCTATGGATTCAGTGTGACCAAAGAAATTGACAGCAAAATGTTCTTTGGGGTGAAAGGGTTTATTACCCGGCTTGTTCTCCTGGCTGTAGGTTCAGCACTAGTGTCTCTGCCTCTGCCCAGAGCCCTGGGCCGAGCTCTCTATATATTGCAATAATAGCTTATTGCCTAAAGGTGTGGAAGCGGTAGCCTAGCAACAGGCCAGTTATATCATCAGGTGGTTTGAGTTCAGTGAGGATCCTGGCCGTAGGAACCCCAACTTCCCCACACTCCACCCCTCCAGAATTCTTGCCTTACAATCTACATGCCTTCAGTTGTCCACAATGGTGTCTGTGCGAGAAAGCTGGAGCACTGTAACCAGATTCCACAATAGCAACAGAGGATAACAACAACTTAGAGATAATAACAAAAATTAAGATACAACAACATTTTGATACAGGTAACAAAAATTATAATAATCCTCAAGCCAGAGGAGATTCCTAATAACAAAAATTATAATATTATCTTCAAGTCAGAGGAAGTTCCCAATCCACAAAGACTTTAGGGGCGATAAGACACATGTTTTAATGACACCAACATAGGCAAATCTTGTCCATCAGGTAGGATGCATGCAAGAGAGTGGTCCTGTGATAGTACTGTAGCAGGAAGGGGGTCCCTTCCAGGTCTAGTATACCATACTTTTACTCCTTTCCCCATGGGGGTTACTGAAGGGTCTATATATAGTGCTACTGGGGGTGCATGCACTGGCCATAATGATAAAAAACAAAACTCCCCAGTAAGATGCTCCTACCTTCTGGCCGTTCAGGATATACTACTGTGACCTTTGGGGGCCACTCTGCGGTTATGCCAGGAATACACAGGAGACCAGCTTCCAGGCCTTGTCCCCAAGGTGCCAGGAGAGCCAGCCATCGTTGGTCCATTTGTCGAAAGGTCCAAGGCCATGTCCACTCAATGGAGTCTCCGGGGTTCAGTGCAGTTGGTGCTGGCAGCAAGATATTATTCTGGTGGGCAAACCTCAGCTTGAGTGATTCTACCTTGGTTTGTACTTGCAGTTGTATAGGGGAGGCAGCCATATGTATTAACATGTCTACGGGGCTCAGAGCTCCCTTTCAGGGCCTCTCGTTGAAACGCCATAGCATGGTCCATAAGCGGACTGACCATCCCCGCAGACTATTGGTATCTGACTTTAGTCTGGATTTTAACAAGCCATTGTGCCTCTCTATCATGCCTGCTGCAGTAGAATTGTATGGCACTTGAAACTTTCATTTGATTCCCAGCTGTTGCACCCATTCTTGCAGTGTATGTCCAGTAAAATGGGTGCCCTGATCACTCTCAATTACCTGTGGTCGGTCATAGGCAGCAAAGAGATGCTCCAGGCCTCTTTTGGTTGTCTGCTGGTCTGCACAATAGGTAGGAAAAGCAACCAGAAGTCCAGTAGCTGTGTCCACACAAGTCATTGCATACCGATATCCTTCTGACACAGGTAGAGGCCTTATATAGTCTATCTGCCACCTGACGGAGGTGTATAGGTCCCTCAGCTATTGTCCCATGTTGCTGTGGAACTCGGAGTAAGTCCCTTTTGGAGCACACGACACACTCCTGCCAGGCTCTATTAACTTCTTTGAAGGTCAAAGGCAAGCCCCACCAATGGGCTACAGCCCACATTGTCTTTTGCCCCACATTTAACAAATGCTGATGTAGCCATTGGGCTACATCAGAGGCAGGCTTTCCTTCTAACCAACGTATCTGGGCCAATTTATCTGCTTCATCATTTCCTGGGGATGCCAGTGGCAAATGACCTGTCACATGGTATACTGTAATTATTTTAGTCTGACCACAGGTCCATAAGTCTTGCTACAGTTCTTTCTCCCAAAGGGGTCGGTGACCAACCAGCCAGTTGGCATGGTACCAGGTTGGTAGTCACAGGGTCAAGCCCTGTGACTGTGTACACAACTGTCAGTGTAGACACTATTGGGGAGGGCTCCTGGATGATCATAAGTCACACAGCCCGCAACTCTGCCCATTGGCTGCTCTTCCCCTCACCGTCTTCCATCCATATTGTCTCAGTCTTAGGATAGAAAGCTATTATTACCTTTATTGGGGCCATTCCAGTGATGGGTTCTGTAGCCAGCAAGGCGTGATACACGACAGCCAGTTGTTTTTCTATCGAAGTGTATTGTACCTCTGCCCCTTTCCAGAGTTGTGACCAGAATCCAATCGGTTGGCGAGTTTGTTCAAACTGCTGCCAGAGACCCCAGCCATAACTGTCTTCAGTCACATGAATGTCTAGCTCACAGGGCCTTGATGGGTCTATCACACTCAGGGCCTGCACGGCCTTGACTGCCCGTTTTGCTGTAGTAAAGGCAGATGCACATGTCTCATCCCAGTCCCACCTGACGCCTTTTCGTACCAACCGGTATAAGGGCTTCAGAATTTGTGCCAAGTGCGGGATAAACACTCTCTAGTAGCCTAGAAGACCCAGAAACTCCTGTAGCAATGCTACAGTTGTAGGGGTAGGAAAGGCCTGGAATTTATCTGTAACTGCTTTTGGTATAACTTTGGTCTTACCCAACCAGACGACCCCCAAGAATTTGACAGACAAACCAGTTCCCTGAACCTTGGTACTGCTCACAGCCCATCCTTTCTCCTGTAAATGTTGCAGCAGTCTATGTGCTGCACCTTCTAGATCTGAAAGAGAATCAGACATGAGCATGACATCATAAATGTAATGGTACAGCTGCACTGTTGGCGGTTTCTCCCATGGAGCCAAGTCCTGGGCTACAAGTCCATGACAGGTGGTGGGGCTGTGGAGGTATCCCTGTGGGAGGACAGTGAAAGTCCATTGGTGTCCTTCCCACTTGAAGGCAAACTGTTCCTGACTTTCCTGCTCAAGGTCAATGGAAAAGAAGGCATTAGCAAGATCTACCACATAATGGTATGTTCCTAGTTCATGGCTGATGGTATCCATCAAGTCTGCAATAGAGGGGACAGCAGCATGCATAGGAGGTATGACTTTATTCAGTTCTCTGTAATCCACAGTCATACATCAGGAGCCATCTGGCTTTTTTACTGGCCACACTGGAGAATTGAAAGGATTATGGGTGGGCTTTATAATGCCACCTTTTCCAGCTCCTGGAGAGTTTCTCCAGTCTCTTTATGCCCTCCAGGCAGTTTGTATTGTTTGGTGTTAGTCACCCGCTGAGGCACAGGCAAAGCTATGGGCAGGTGCCTAGCATGTCCCCTCAGAACTTCCTTCACCACAGGTACTCTCAGTCTGAACTCACCTGCAGTGGTCTGCAACCATAGACCCTGCAGGATATCAATCCCCAAAATATACCCAGGGATAGGAGATATATATACAGTATACTCTTTTGGGGGTAGATGCCCTATTCCCAAAGGGATTTTGGCTTTTTTCACTCTGATAGCCTTCCCCCTGTATCCATCTATGATAGTGGGGGTCTCGGGGAACCACTCAGGGTTACCATGAATCAGTGAACATTCAGCCCCAGTGTCCACCAGAGCCAGGACACATTGTATGTTCACTGGGGACCAATGGATAGCTATTTCAACATGTGGCCTCCGGTCCCACCCTAGTCCCTCAGGGCAGATGCCTTGACCTTCCCCTCAGTCAAACCATGTTCCCCAATCACCTCCCTGTGTGGGCTCAAGTGAGGTTGGCTCGCTCTCCAGCAGGAACTCTTGCAAACACACAGGCTGGACTTGTGGCTTTGTCTCTGACCTCTGCCTCTTTGGTCTTAATGGCTGGAACTGTTGCTCTGGTTTCAGTTGTTGCCATAGCTCTAATAAGATCCTATTTGACTTCTCATCTAATTTCCTTCCATCTGCTCCTGCCCGTATTTAATCAACCCACACTGAGGTCCTCATAACCTTCATGGGGCCCTTTAAATTTTTCATGTGAGTAGCAGATCTTATTTCTTTCTGGGTTCTCATTGCTTCAGCCTCTCCTACATCAGCTACTGTATGTGTCACCTTGCTTATGGGATGCCCTAAGTGAGAGGAAAGAATGGCCACTAGAGACCCTAAGGGATGTGGGAGCCATTTGAAGCACGATATTTCTCACCCCAGTAGTGAAAATCTCCTCATCTGGGCCATAATTCTATGGACTATAGGTGGCATTTCTTATGCCTAGCTCTTATAACACCTGTTGGAGCTCAGCATATGTCTGCCATCTAACAGGAGAGGATGGTAGATCACCCTGATTGGGCCACAGCACGAAGTGCAACCATAAGCCAGTTGAGGAGGGAGTGACTCCCTGGGGTCTGATGGGCACTTTGTAATCGCTGCCTCAAGGCAGGCTGCACTGTCAGGAAAGCCAGCTTTCCCATCTCTGATCCCAACAGAACAATTCCATCCACCCCTAATTCCCACAGACGCAGGAGCCAAGCTGATACTGACTCCGAGGGCTTCTGCCTAAACCGGGAGCCCAAATCCACCAGCTTAGCCTGAGTATAGGGGTGAAGCATAGAGTGCTTTACAACCTGGGGAGGGGGCTGCTCCTCTGCCTGGGGAACTTTCAGCTGCTGGGTCTTTATTTTCTTTACAGTCACTGGGTGTGCTTTCAATAAAGGGGGGGGCAGTGCCTCCGGTGCCACCCCTTCATCCTTCCCCAGCTCCTCCATTTCTGGGGCTGATGGCCCCTTTCTCTCCCCTCCCCCGAATGCCTCCTCTGCTACAACCTTTACCTTTCCTACTGTGCCTCGCAGCAATGCTAGCTCATTCTTCAGAAGCTCTCTTACCTTCACCTCAATGTTTTGCATCTGGCGTTCTCATGCCACCTCGGCCTGTGCTTCCCTCAGGAGTTTGTCTTTTTCCTTGATGGCCTTTTCCTCCTTCAGAGCACCTGGCAGCATTGCCATCTCCTTCTATAAGGAATTTTTTACCTCTTCAATGGTACCTTGCTGCTGGCATTCTCGTGCTGCCTCCTCTCACATCAGTGCCATTTCCTTCTTCAGGGAATCCACAGAAGTTTGCAGCTCGCTTTCTTGTGCCACAATTTCTTGAGTCTCTTCTGTAGACCTTTTTAATACTGTGAGAAGCAGCCAACGCATAGTCCCCACTGACTCATGGGCACTCTGTTTCTCAGAAGACCTGCTTACTATACCAAGAGCCACCCCTACAGTCTCAGGTGTCACCTCCACTTGCCTCCAGTCCTGGGGTGGGGCCCAGTCCTCTAGGAGGCAAGCCACTTCTGACCACATACCCACTGGGGGACGATCCACTGTCTCCACATTCACAGGGGTAGCCCGCTGAAGCACCCTTTCCTTAAGGGCAGCCTGTGTTTTTCCTTGGTCAATAATGAATCCTGCCAACTTTCGCCAATTGTCTTGCCAATGGGTTTCAGACCCGGGCAAGTTCGCTATGGATTCAATGTGACCAAAGAAATTGACAGCAAAACGTTCTTTGGGGTGAAAGGTTTTTTTACCTGGCTTGTTCCCCCAGCGGTAGGTGAAGCACTAGTGTCTCTGCCTCTGCCTAGAGCACTGGGCCAAGCTCTCTC
>JAVSCE010020841.1:0-17166 GCA_032199065.1 Smutsia gigantea | reverse complement strand
TTTGCAGGAAGTACAAAAGATGGAGGAACATGATAAATGAAACCAGAATGGCACAAGCAGCCAAACCTGGAACACAGTTAAATCTATAGGGGAAAGTGACCTGCATTTGGTAACAAATTCATATCATGGAGGGGGAAAAAAAAGGAGTGGAGGAACTGTTAAAAAATAAAAGGCATAAAAACCAAATACAATGAGTGGACCCTGTTGAGATCCTCATTTAAACAAATCAACTATATAAAGACAGTTTGGAGACAGTTATGGGAATTTGAATGTGAATCAACTATTAGATGGCGTTTAGAAAGTATTGTTAATTTTAGTTGGGTTATAATCATACTGCGGACGTGTCAAAAAATTTGTAATAAAATGGATGATTTTTCCTGTATGTAAATTATATCTTAATAAGTTTTTTTGAAACCTAGGTTAAAAAAGGATTGTCTGTTACAGGGACATATACCTGATATATTTGATGCTATACAATATTCAAGGATAAGGGGAAATAGGGTATATAGATGAGACAGGTTTGGCTAATTATTTCTAAATATTGGAGCTGGGTCATAAGTACATGGGAGTTGATATGTTTATTATACTTTTATGTGGGTTTTTAGGTTGTCAAGATACAAAATAGTACATAAGTTACAGGAGGCACATCCTATTAGTAGAATGCCAACCCAGCAGTCTGAGCCTACCGCTCCTTATAGTAACTATCTTTAAGAACTTGAATCAACAGCAGGCAGGTTTATTAAATGTATAAGACAACATCCTGCCTTCTAGGGCCTTACAAATGGCTTGGGAAGATAAGCATCATCCTAACACAGCTCTAAGCAAGGCACCATGCCAGGAACCCAGAGATTCAGATCTGCTTCAGGTGTAAGTCGCCTGGTTATCAACATGTGCACAGAAACCCCGGGACTACAGGCCGTGAATGACTAGGTGGGTAGGTCATTTACCCTCCTGCTGAAATGCTGGGTCATTTGGGTGAGTAGAAAAATAGGCCCATGCTTTCCTATCCAAAAAGAATCTACCAAATAGTTACCAATGTCTGCATTAGAACCCATGCAGTCCCCACATCTATTATGCTGCAAATTTGAGAGGAGAAGCATTTGCTGTGCCTTTCTGGCTGAATGCTGAACTCCTTGGGGTCACCCCCGCCTCAGGATTTTTACAAGGTAAGTTTGGTCAGCCACCTGAGGTGCTGAGTATAGATGAGGGTGACAGTACTTCAGTGTATGTCTTGGAACTGCTGTGTTGGGTTGGGATACTGGCATAGGTGGTAGCGGTGAGGGGTGTGTGTGTTCTTGTGTTCTCTGCTACTCTGCAAGTAAATAATAATGATTAAGTAGACGAGATAGTTTACCATCTCTGGGAATGAATAGGAGCAGTTGTGGTGCTGATGGTGAGAGTACCAGCCGTGGCATTGGAAAGGGGAAAGCAGCAAACTTGGAGGAGCTTCGGAATTAGCTGGACATAGGCTGAGTAGGGGGACAAGAGCAGGCTGGGCTGTTTCAGTTGGTTCTGGTAGGAACCTGTCCTGAAGGAACCAAACTAGGCTGTTGATCCACTGAGGCAGGGGCAGAGATAGGAAAATAAAGGATCACACTGAGAAAAACAGAACTAACCCAACTCTGACTAGGGACTAGGCATAGAGACACTCAAAATGAGTCCCTCTCCTTAGTGACATATAGAAACTGGTAGGAAGAGAACAGGAAGAGATTGCAAGAGCTTAATTCCCTGCCCATGGAGGACTTTTAGATTAGGCTATGGAAGCTAAGCTGTGAGAAGCAGCCAGCTACCTGGAGTAGGGACCTGTTTAGATATTAAATTAACAGAAGCAAAGGAGGAACAGTCTTTCTGTTGTCATGCCTCTAAGATTTCATTTTATTCCAATGATATGTCTTATATTTTAAGTATAAAATGGCTTATGAACTATAGCTTGAGCATCAGAGAAGTTTAAAACCACAAGAAATCACTTCTTTGGGGGAAGAACAAAGAATTCATGGATCACGAAGAATAAGAATTGAATCTCAAAGCATAGCATGGTGGTATGATAGCTGGAACCAAGAGAATGGATAGTTCTTTGACCTAGAGACCGTATAAAGAGAAGGCTGTCGATAGAGGGCTGTATTTTTTTTTTTTTTACATTGGAGATGGTTGCATGATTACTTGAATGGGGCATCCCGCAATGCCTTCTTTTTTTTATGATTTATTTTGGTATCATTACTCTACAATTACATGTGCAATATTATGGTTATTAAACTACCCCCTTCATCAGGTCCCCCCCACCAACCCCATTACAGTCACTGTCCATCAGCGTAGTGAGATGCTATAGAATCACTACTTGTCTTCTCTGAGTTGTACTGCCCTCCCCGTGCCCCCCCAACATTACATCTGCTAATCGTAATGCCCCTTTTTCCCTCTTATCCCTCCCTTCCCGCCCATTTTCCCCAGTCCCTTTCCCTTTGGTAACTATTAGTCCGTTCTTGGGTTCTGTGAGTCTGCTGCTGTTTTGTTCCTTCAGTTTTTTTCTTTGTTCTTATACTCCACATATGAGTGAAATCATTTGATACTTGTCTTTTCGGCTTGGCTTATTTCACTGAGCATAATACCCTCTAGCTCCATCCATGTTGTTGCAAATGGTAGGATTTGTTTTCTTCTTATGGCTGAATATATTCCATTGTGTATATGTACCACATCTTCTTTATCCATTCATCTACTGATGGACACTTAGGTTGCTTCCATTTCTTGGCTATTGTAAATAGTGCTGCGATAAACATAGGGGTGCCTATGTCTTTTTCAAACTGGGCTGCTGCATTCTTAGGGTAAATTCCTAGGAGTGGAATTCCTGGGTCAAATGGTATTTCTATTTTGAGTTTTTTGAGGAACCTCCATACTGCTTTCCACAATGGTTGAACTAATTTGCATTCCCACCAGCAGTGTAGGAGGGTTCCCTTTTCTCCACATCCTCGCCAACATTTGTTGTTCTTTATGTTTTGGATGTTGGCCATCCTCACTGGTGTGAGGTGATATCTCATTGTGGTTTTAATCTGCATTTCTTTGATGATTAGTCATGTGGAGCATCTTTTCATGTGCCTGTTGGCCATCTGAATTTCTTCTTTGGAGAAGTGTCTATTCATGTCCCTTGCCCATTTCTTAATTGGATTATTTACTTTTTGTTTGTTGAGGTGCATGAGTTCTTTATACATTTTGGATGTCAACCCCTTATCGGATACGTCATTTATGAATATATTCTCCTATACTGTAGGATGTCTTTTTGTTCTACTGATGGTGTCCTTTGCTGTACAGAAGCTTTTCAGCTTGATACAGTCCCACTTGTTCATTTTTGCTTTTGTTTCCCTTGCCCGGGGAGATATGTTCATGAAGAAGTCGCTCATGTTTATGTCCAGGAGATTTTTGCCTATGTTTTTTTCTAAGAGTTTTGTGGTTTCATGACTTACATTCAAGTCTTTGATCCACCTTGAGTTTACCTTTGTGTATAGGGTTAGACAGTAGTCCAGTTTCATTCTCTTACATGTAGCTGTCCAGTTTTTCCAACACCAGCTGCTGAAGAGGCTGTCATCTCCCCATTGTATATCCAAGGCACTTTTATCAAATATTAATTGACAGTATATGTTTGGGTTAATGTTTGGATTTTCTATTCTGTTCCACTGGTCTGTGGGTCTGTTTTGTGCCAATACCAAATTGTCTTGATTACTGTGGCTTTGTAGTAGAGCTTGAAGTCAGGGAGTGTAATTCCCCCTGTTTTATTCCTCCTTCTCAGGATTGCTTTGGCTATTCGGGGTCTTTTGTGGTTCCATATGGATTTTAGAATTATTTGTTCCAGTTCATTGAAGAAAGCTGTTGGTAGTTTGATAGGGATTGCATTGAATCTGTAGATTGCTTTAGGTAGTATAGCCATTTTGACAATATTTATTCTCCCTAGCCAAGAGCATGGGATGCATTTCCATTTGTTAGTGTCCTCTTTGATTTCTCTTAGGAGTGTCTTGTAGTTTTCAGAGTACAGGTCTTTCACTTCCTTCGTTAGGTTTATTCCTAGGTATTTTATTCTTTTTGATGCAATTGTGAATGGAATTGTTTTTCTGATTTCTCTTTCTGTTGGTTCATCATTAGTGTATAGGAAAGCAACAGGTTTCTGTGTGTTAATTTTGTATCCTGCAACTTTGCTGAATTCAGATATTAGTTCTAGTAGTTTTGGAATGGAATCTTTAGGGTTTTTTATGTACAGTATCATGTCATCTGCAAATAGTGACAATTTGACTTCTTCTTTACCAATCTGGATGCCTTGTATGTCTTTGTTTTGTCTCATTGCTGTGGCTAGGACCTCCAGTACTATGTTGAATAACAGTGGAGAGAGTGGGCATCCTTGTCTTGTTCCCGATCTTAGATGAAAAGCTTTCAGCTTCTCGCTGTTAAGTATGATGTTAGCTGTGGGTTTGTCATATATGGCCTTTATGATGTTGAGGTACTTGCCCTCTATACCCATTTTGTTGTTATTTTGTTGAGAGTTTTAATCATGAATGGATGCTGAATTTTGTCAAATGCTTTTTCAGCATCTATGGAGATGATCAGGTGATTTTTGTTCTTCTTTTTGTTGATGTGGTGGATGATGTTGATGGATTTTCGAATGTTGTACCATCCTTGCATCCGTGGGATGAATCAGAGGGCTGTATTTTGATGAATGTCCACGGAAGACAAGAAGGTGAGCATGAAAAGAAGCATGAGAAGGGAGGAGTGGAATAGGTAGGCAGAGTACAGTATCACGGAAGCCAAAAATTAGAGCAATTCATGGATGGTTCGTAATGATGCCTTGTTCCACAAAAAGGTCAAGAGCCGTGAGGAGGAAGGACCTCTCTATGACTAGTCAGCTTTTGACCTTGGAGGTTCACACACATGGTTTTGTTATTTGGTCTATTATTCTTATTGTTCTGGAATCTCAGGCGGTGTTGTATAAATGTCACTGGAACACCAAATTTAGAGTCCTTGCAACTGGAGAAGGATAAGATAATGAGTTGAGTTTCCTTCTAGGTCTAAACAGAACCTTGAGCCTAAAGTGTGAGGCATCCTCAGAGAGCACAAGGGACCAGTAAAGGAAAGAGGATTCTGGCACAAAAATTAAACTAAGTATGTGTATTCATTTGCTTTTGCATCTCCAAACTGGTCAGAATGGCACTTCAGTTTTAACCCACCAAAATAAGCCTTTAAAGACCACTAGAAATTTGGTGCCATATATGTAGCACCAGGTAAAATTTCCTGGTTAAAGAAAATGGTCTCCCTCCAAAGTTACCCTTCTTGCAGAGCCTGCCTGCAATGCCAAGACTGCACAGAACCAGGCTCTCTGTAAGACTCTGAAGAGAAACATTGTCAACAACAGAATGCCTCTGTGTGACAGAGTGAGGGTGGGTTGCAGACTAAAAGGGTAGCTGGAGAAAGTGCCAGATCCCTGGAGTTTTTCCATGATGCAGTCATCCCCAGGCTGTAAGCACCCTCTCTGACCCCCGCATCCCACTGTGTCTCTCCTCACTCATGCCACTGTTCGTCAGCACCTTCCTATTTAGCAGAGATCCCCATTTCTGATACTTTGCGAGGGATAATTATCTTCCATTTATCTGTGCAGCCCTGCATTTGCCATCTATTAGTCCAGAAACATAAATGATGTAAATCCTTTTATATCTGGCTGCACCACCTAATTATTCCTCATTTGTTTTTATTCTCTCTCAATTTAGCATCATCTGCAAAGTTGGAAATCATGTTTTCATATCATAATTAGGGCTCTAAGAACCTCAGAGAAACTGCCTGGCAAATATGCGTGCTTTTGCTTTTCATTTTAACGGTGAATTTAAAAGTGAGAAAAATAAATTAGGGATGAAGGAAATAATAGACTGAAATGAAAGTTTCTGGAATAGAGATGAGGAGACGTGATAGAGCAACATGGGGAGAGAAACTTTCAGCATTAAAGTACAAAAGCCAGCCCCCAAAGTGAAGCCATCATGAAGACCAGCCATATTGGCTCTTGTCTTTGCTGATGAGAATGGCCTTTAGATGTTCCACTCTGTGCTTTGGGGTATGCCAAGGGATGCACAATCTTTCTAAATGGATAAACACCTTTCCTTAAATATGCCAAGATTTACCTATTTATAGGACACTAATCTTGAAATTTAGTGGCAGTGTGTAATTTGAACAGGCATGGGTGGCCACTAGTGAGAGAGAAGCGAAAGAATCCATAGATCTAAAGAGATGCGGCAGGGAGGAATGGGGACACACCAACGTGGTAAGGAAGTTCTAGAAATTCTTACTGTCATTCCTACCAACTGTCACCTCCTTGGAGCAGCCTCTCCCATGAGTCCTGTGGCTCTTTATCTTCAGAACTTTCTTCATGCCCAGGATTTTCTGAAGTGGCGTCACCTGGCTCTAGGTTATCTAGAAAATTTCACTTGTGTACATGTTCCCTTCTTGATCCTTCCTTCTTGAATTATTTCTTCAACATCCCTGTAGTGTGAGATTTTAATTTGTCCCTTTAAGCATTTTTGCATGTATTACTTATGGGTGCATGGGTATGTGTATTTGTTACATTAGTGAAAAGCCTCAAGGGCAGGGATGATGTATTAGTGAGGATGAACTAGGTTATGTTCTAGGAATGAACCCCCAAATAGGAGCAACTTAAAAGAACAATGATTATTTGTCTCTCCTTTGTCATCTATTGTAAGTCAGTGGTGGGATGGGGTTGAGGGAAGGCTCTTCTCATCTTTTCTCGCTGATTCAGGTTGATGGAGGCTTCCATAATTCCAAAGGGAGGGAGGAAAGAAACTGGAGAACCATGTTCTTCTGGCTTTTAAAGTTGCTGTCCATTCAGAGATATATGTTGCTTCTGCTGACATTTTACTGGCCAGAGAAACTCACATAGCCATACCTGAGTTCAACAAGGTGAAAATGTTTAATTATCCTATAGGCAGGGGTTCTGGATATTTGTGAACAATAAAAACAGTGTACTCCAGATGGTACTTTTCATCTTTATTATCTCTTTTCATAGAACTACTAAGAGTAGTTCTCTTCACACAATGACCACCAGGGTGCTAAAAAAATACCACTAATTGGCCAAAGGAATAATTTGGGTGTTTTTTCATTATAACTACCTGCTTGACCCAGAAGTCTGCCTGCGGGTTCTTTCTGCCCACTTATATCACTCTGTGAGATTGTTGCACCCTGTGCTACAGTTCTGTGCAACTGGGAGTAGACACAGAGAAGCAAATGGTAGGGTCTGCATGTGCATTTGACCAAAAGTAGTCACGATTCAATGAAGTTGGACATCATTCTTCCTGTCTTTTAAAGAATCAAGCAACATAATTTTAATAACTTTGGACCACTGTATAGGTCGACCTTTGAACATTAATACAGTGGTCATCTGGATGCTCTGTTTTAAAACTATAAAATGTTTAGATTTCTTGCCCATAACTCTATGTCCCTGAATGTTTTGTGCCTTGCCTTAGGAGGCCTAGAAATTGAATTCAGCAGTCTAGCCAACATCCTACCGGACTGCTGTCATCAGGAATTATTTTCAAAAAGGAGACCTTGTTAGGGGAGGGAAAAGGAGTAATACTAAGAATTTACTAGAACATGTTAGAAAGTCACAGACCAGGCAAAGGTACTGAAGACAGTTTGAGGGAGTCATGTGAGCAGGCAAGACCTGTTTTCTTTTTGTTTTAATTGTAAATGGCTTTAATCAGAAGTGGAAAGGATGGAAGATGGGGAGAGTAGACAGAAAAGAACAGAACATCCTACAATTTTGGTTTGGCTTGTTTTAGGATTATTTTCCATTCTTTGACAGCACTGCATTACTTAATCCTCTGAACACGATGAGCTCAATCTCATAATCAAATGCATTTTTGCTTAAAATGTCTAAAAGCTCTGGCATGGAAAACATGGGAATCTTATTTTGGAAGTGTTGAAACCATTCAAAACACTAAGCCCTCAAGTCAAAAATGTTGGAAAAGGCCTCCTGTTTATCCTTTGTTCCCCACAAAGTTTCCATCTCCAGCCTTGTCTCAGCCCTGCCACCTCAGGGGCCTCGGAGGAGGCTTGAAAACACAGGCTGCTTCTGAGAATCCAGCTTCTGCCTTCATAACCAAGGGCACCTGCAAGTCTAGCGTCAGCCAGCGCAGGCTCTGGGCACAGCGGGGAACCGTGTGTCAGAACTGACATCTCCCGCAGCTTCAGCTGCCCGCCATCACGCACTACAGCACTGGCCGCCGGAGCTTAGCACCGCTGAGCTGGCTGCTGCTTCCTGCCTTTTGCAGGGTGGGCCTGAAAAAGGCAGCTTGGGTTTAAAAGTCCTTGCCACTAGGTAAAAGGCATATGGATGCTTTCTGGAGAGACGCCACAGCTTCTATGCTTAAAACCAAGAAAATACACATACATACACTTGCACTTAATCATGTTTCAGGCATTTTACTTACTCAGCTGTGTGACGTTATTCAAGACTTGAAAATAAGGTGTACACTTTTCAAACAGGTTTTTTTTTAGAAACAATTTGGTAGTGATGTTCTAGGTTAATCTCATTTCCAAAAATAGTCAAATACTTGACCATCTATATAGAATCACAGAACGTTAACATTGAAAACAACCATGGCAGTCATGTGATCTGATCCACCCATCTTACAGATAGAAAACCAAAGTCCAAGAGGTTAAATGACTTGCCAAAGTTCATACAGCTTGGGAGTAGGAGAGTCAATAGAGGAGCTCAGAACTCCTGACTACGTGTCCTTGTCTTGCCATAAGACAATACTAGATATACCTACAAATATCTATTTACTTTGGCAATATCTTGGGGTTCTCTGAGAAGTGATTCTTATTTTAGGCTAACATTAAGAATTTTGGAAACAGAAGAGTTCATAAAAACCATCCGGCCATCCTCTGTGTATTCTTAAGTTCATTCACAGCAGCACCAAGAGGTGAACGAGAATGCTGATTTGAGGGAATGTTGACCTGTTATAAAAAAAATGCCTCTGATATTTTTACAGCTTTATTGATATATGTTTCCAATATCATAAAATCCACCCATTTAAAGTGTCAGTTTCAGTGGTTTTCAGTGTATGCGCAGAGTCGTGCAACCATTACAACAATTTAGTTTTGGAACATGTTCACCGCCCCAAAGGAAACCCTGTACCCATCAGGAGTCACTCCCCTCTCCCTGCTCCCCCAGCCCCCTGGCAACCACTAATGTGCTTGCTGTCGCTATGCACTTGCCTGTTCTGCCACAGATAATTGAATGACGTGTATGTGTTTGTACAGAAAGACACTTCCCTCCAGGCCTTGAGCTGGGGCTGCTGCAGAACAAAGAGACATTAGTGAGGCCGGCACAGGCGGGACCGGTGCCGTCAGAAGGGAGCCCCAAGGACAGGCGAACTGAGGGGCTGCGCGTATACAGATCCAAGGTCGGAACTCTAAGAACTGGTGGGGAGACAGGAGAGACTGAACAGTAGAGAAATTTATGTGCACACAGAAGTGGATCCCAATATCTATCTACTGAGCCACCTGCAGGGGCAGGGGCCCTAAAGGAGTAGCAGAACAGAGAAGGGGTAAAGGCTGTGTGTAATGGCTAGAAAAACAATATCTGACTGAGAAATAGTATTAAATGGTTTTTTATCTCATCCTTCCCTTAAAGCACACCTTCCCAGAAATATTTTATTTACAAATTACATTTATTATCACAAAAGCATTACATGTGCACTGCAGAAAATTAAAGAATACAGATAAGCAAAAAAAAAAAAAAGACTGGTTTCTGTAGCCTGGATCATCACTGTTAACCTCTTATTGCATATCCTTCCAGAATAGCTTCTACCTCTAGCTGCTTATATCTATAGTTACTTTTCACCAAAATTAGATCACATTGGACATGTTTGGTATCTTGCTTTTTTCTTCCAATGATCTCTGCTGTAACATGTCAGTTGTCAGGTAGATGTTGAGACCCACATTGCCAAGGAAGGAACGTACCCGGATGAAGAATGTTGCTGGCAAAAATAGGACCCGGGCATTAGGGTCAGGTGTGAATTTTTAAAACACTTTAAAAATGTTGCCATGTTTGCCACCATAAAACTATTAGAATCTGAAAGATAATATTCATCTGACCCATCCTTGGGAGACTGTCACTGGCTGGATCTCTCACTTGCATCAGGCTGATGCCCTGGGGCTCAGTGGCCAGATAGCTAAGGCAGTCCTGTTAGCAAATTCATTATCCCTCAACGGAGGTTCTTTCTAAACAAAAGGGTGAGGCCTTACTGCGTTGTTTCCTGGTGAGGTGAAGGGGGCCTTGGTGTCCCTGCCCATGCCTCTGTGGAGAAACACAGAGGTAGACATGAACGGAAAAACTTCACAGTTATTCTCCAACAGTAGACTGATAGAGGTTATTTCCATTTTGGACAAATTCTAATAAATAATTGCAGTTTTAAAGTTTTAGTGGGGTGATCGTTTAACCTACGAAAGCGTTCACCATTTGATTCTAAAAAGTAGTTTGCCTCATATTTTAAGTGGTTAGAGGAGCACAAATTTATTTGCCATTTTTCTCAGAAACACACCTGTTACATAAACTGAGGCATGCTCTAGAAGCTGTAAATCTTACAAAAAAAGGGGGTCATTTGGGGAAAGAGGAGGAGCATAGTAAGGTCATATTAGGATGTGGTATCGACATATGCTTCAGGATATTGACAGAATTCCAACACTTGTATTCCCTCTTATTAGCTGTGTAAACTTGGGGAGTGATATAATTTCTCTGAGCCTCATTTCCCTCATCTGTAAAAGGGGTATACGGAGGCATGCCTCTCAGCCTTGTTGTGAGGAGTAAATGAGAAATTTCTGGGCAGAATGTGACTTAGTGACTTGACATGATAGATAGTAAAAGTACCTCACACTTCCACAGTGCTTAATGTGTGCTGGGCATTCTTCTAAGCACATGACATACATTGACTCACTTAACAGAACAGCTCTGCAAGCTGGGTATTATTATCACTGTGCCCATTTTACAGATATATAAACTGAGACCAAGAGAGGCTATGTAATTTACCCAAGATGACACTGCGATGTGTGGTAGAACTGAAATTTGAACACAGATGTGGCTTCAGAGTCAGTGTTCTTTTTTTTTTAATCAAGTGTACATCACAGGGGTTCAGCTGTTCCCCTCCACCCCACCCCACCCCCACTCCCTGCCCTCCCCCTTGGTAACCACTAGTCCCTTCTCGGTGTCTATGAGTCTAAGGCTGTTCTGTTCCTTCTGTTTTTCTCAGAATCAGTGCCGCTCATCATTCCACTCCTTGTTGTAGTGACTGTTTTTCCTTTTCCTTTTCTTTATTTCTGTCATGTTTTTGTGTGCAGCTATAGGCAATGCAACAATTATTTATGAAATGCTCGTTCTGTATCTCTGTGAGGTTATGTGAGGTCCTTGCCTTCAGGAAACTTACCCTCTCAGTGATCCCAGCTGCCTTTCTTTCACTGAAGAGTAAATATTTTCCTTTGATGACCTAAGTTGGATCCTTTGATACAAAGATGTGATCATGGACCTGAGGGCAGAGCTGGCTTCCTGGGCATGCAACCTGCATAATCACATGGGGCCCCACACTTGGTTTGATGCTCTGCGGTCACTGTCTTGAAATTTTTGTTAATTTCATAATTTCTTCCTTCAACTTGTGTTTTGTCAGCGAACTCTGAGGAGACATGTACAATGTATGTGTCGACTGTTCCTTGCTCCCCTGTTCACATCTTGTATTCAATGCCCCCATGAGCACAGAATTCCAGGGTACCCCTGATGCATGGAATTCAGCGAGACTCAAAACGAGTGTGTTACATCTGTGACTGAGGAAGCTGGGGGTGGGAGCTGTGGACAGCCTGGGGAGAGTGGGCTTTCTGTCCCAACAGAAACTTGCTCCCAGTACCCAGAAAGAACGTAGGATATTCTAAGAAACTTACACAGTCACGGAACCCTACCCTAACCTTTCCTTTTCATTGATGTTCCGGTACCAGCCAACCACTTATGCTGAAAACAATGACATAGAAGCAAAGGGCAAGACAGGGTGACCCAGAGTTCCTTTACCTTTCAGCCCTTCCATACTCAGCAGTCTGCCAAAGGTAGAAAATATTGCTAAACGTGCTCATGTCAGGAGGTGAAGCAAAGACAGTTGAGTTAGCTTTGTGCAGCATTTCCACTGTTCCGGTAAAAGCATGTACCAGCTATGAAAATGAATTGTGTAATTTCAGTGATTCTGTAAACAAGTTACGTGCTCCTGTGCCTACACTTAAAACTGGGAGTGCACAGTATAAACATGAATATTAAAATGCATGCTCATGATGAAACATTTTAATTTTCCTTTACTTAGAATATCATTAAATAGCAAATTAAAAACACCATGATAAATTGAGAGAAACTGCAGAAGAAAGGAGAAACTTTAGACTCGAGTGCCTTTCATAGCACTCTTTTTCCTGCTTTTTGAACAAGATCTCCCACATTTTCATTTTTCACTGGGCCCCATCAATTTTAAGTTGAGGGGGGGAAACATAAAGGATCATAGAGGTGAGCTTCTTGACTAAAACAGATCAGGAAACAAGTGATTAAATTGGAGAGAAGAGGTTATGAGCACATGAATAGAGAACTTTGGAGGCCACACTTGAAAGAGTACAATTGTCAAGGGTACCAGCACAATGTTGAGCAAAAGATGTCTTTGTCCTATGTGTTATGATACATGCCAATGATACTGTTTTAAATACTGAGCTAATTCTAAAGGCAAATACATAAGCAAGCAAGCCAATAAAGAGTCAAACAGACAAACAAGCAAGGAGCAAACAAAACGGCCCCTTAAGTTCTGGAGCAGTGCATAGGGTATAACAAATAGGTACAGAGAAGTGGAGGCTGGGACGACAGGTGAAAGAAGGTTGCATTTGATAGAGCCTTCAAAATATTAAAGAGTCACTTAAGACCTAGGAATAAAACCTCAGCAGTGGGTCCTTTAATCTTAGAAAACCCATCATTTCACATTTAGAGCCTTTTCCTTTGAACGTGGCTATTACCTGAGGTGACCTCTCCTTTGAGTCTTTTCTCAGAAAGGTCCCTTCTCAGGAGAAAAGGCATAGTTATCTTGTTATCATTTTTTAAATGAGCCCATAGGCCCTCCACTGCAGCAACCCCATGAGCTTAAGGCTTTTCTCAGAGCTACAGCCCTTGGGCAGAGTGTGGTTGAGCTGCACAGCACAAGGCCCTGTGGACAAAAGATAAACACCCAGATAGCAGCATAATTACCCTGAGACCAAACATCCCAATGTTTGTTTTTCTACCTTGTCTGGCCATCTCCTTCCCTTGTTGTCCTAGTCATGCTTGAAGGACCAGATGTTATTCAGGCTATAAAAGCAAGCCTCTTGTCCTCCTTGCTTATCAAGCACAACCCATTTCACACTGGTGCCGGCTCCATGGGTAACAGGTGCATTTGATCAACTGGCTGCTGCTCCAGAATGACAGATGAGCCATCTCCAGAGGTCAGCACCTTTGGGCCATGCCCTGTGTTAACAGGGAAGAGTCAGTGCCCGTGAGGAGTTAGCATTTTGTTATGACTAGGGCCTGACTTCCAACCTCGTTCCCTTCCAAGCACCCCTGGCTGTGAACATGGTAGACACTTTCCTTCCAAAGGCAGCTTTATAAAAAGTGAACTCTCTGTAATTTATTTAGCTTTTCTTGTGCCAATATCCTAATAGTTAGACAGCAACTCCCAGTAAGGGTTGATTACATCCAAGCAAATACACAGCTGAGCAATTAAGTGCATTCACTGGCACCTTAGCAGACCTGAGGTGGTAGGATTATCTCAGAGAAATAATTATGGCTGCTCTATCCTGCCTTGCTGTGGTTTGGGAAAAATTGGCTCTTGAAATTGGCTTTGGGTCAAGTGGGCTGTTGCCTGGCTGTTTCTGACTGGGAACTATTTAGAGGTATTGTTTTATTTAAATTAGGTTTACACTAAATGCCATGCAATTCTGTTGCAAAATGGAGTCTTTCCAGCTGAGAACAGGGATTCCCCATGCCCAATATAGACTTGGTAAGTTAGGTGATTTTGCATTTATTGCATGTGTTTTAATTTTCAAGAATCATCTGTAAACATTTCTTTGGGAGCCATCACAGTCTAGTGGAAAGAACAGCTGAGAAACAGGAAAACAGCATATCGCAGCTCTTCCACTAATTGGATGGGTCACCTAAGCAAACCATTAATGGCTCTGTGCCTCGGTTTCCCTTACCATGGTTACCTCCCTCAGAGAGTTGTTATGAGGCACAAATAAACAGTGCATGAGAAAGTCATGTGTGGACCGCCGAGGAAATGATGTAAATACACTGAAAACCTGTTGGTTGTAGGTCTTGCTGTGTTTGCCGAGTGCAACCAGTTTGACAGGAATAATTTGTTCACCTAAAGAATTTTGCTCTGAAGGAGTGAGGCAAGATTAGCCGGGGCCAGATATCGTCATAATAGCTGTAACTTATATAATAAGAAAATGAGGGTGTGGGAGGTGAGATTAGCATTTGTTAAATACCTCAGCGCCAGTCACATGAACTGAACCTCACGGAACCTGCACACTGACTCCACACTTTGCTTGTGTCATGATCACCTTCCTGCAGCTACTGCAGGAAGAGACAGAAAATCAGAGTACCACAAAAATATTTTTGGTTTTTCATATTAGGAGACAGAATTGGCCAAGGGGGAAAAAAAAAATGAAGAACTGCTTTAGTATCAAGGAAATGAATAGTATAACTATGGGAAAATGATAATAGCTAACATTTCAGTATAAGCAGGAGCAATGGGGGCCGAGAGTGAACAGAAACAAACTGGAGGCAAACCATGCATGGAATAAAAATGCAGGATAAAAAAAAATCATAAGTGGTATTAAGGCACTTAATAGCAATGTTAACTGTACCTAGGAGTATTGTCACCTTTTCTATTAGTTATTATACTACTGTAGGTATACTCAGGTTTAATAAGTTGAATGGCAATTAGTTGATTAGCTTTGATCCAAATAAACTATACGCATGTGTATTAGGTGTTATATCCTTATATCTCTCAGTTATCTACACACAGCCCACTGTGTATAACTTGTCTGTGTAGAATCAAATTATACCGCTGAACTCGAGGTGAAACTGAAATGCTTATTGGAACTGGAGAGTTTCTGTAGGAGCCCTAAACAGTGTAATGCCTCTGCCGCACAAGGCAGGCTTTTTGTAGACAAACACCAGTGTAGAAGAAGGGCAACAAGAGAGAATTTCATTAGTGACCTAGACTCCTTTTTTCTTGGCAACCTCTTCTCTTCTAAGCCCATTAACATCTCATCTGGTCTATGAGGTAATGTTCGCAGTAACAGACGAAGTATCATGCCTTTTTCTTGATAGTTCGTTGACTAATATATAAATTGCCTAGTGCATTGCAGGCGCTCAAAACAGATGGCCCCATGGTTGCTGTTGCTGTGATTATTAGTATGATCCTTCCTTTTTTCTTTTTGAAAATGGATAATCCTGAAATTAAATGCATTCTTTATCAATTTATATAGCACACAAGCACTTCTTTTAGTTTTCCATCATTGCTAACTAGGTCAATGGATTAATCCATGTCAAAAATCTAGAACTCAAACTGACACAGGGCTTCACCATTTGCATGGTTCATTGCTAGTGGATGCTTGTACTGTAGCACAGAGATGAGGCATTGTGCTCCAATGCTTAGATCTCACAGCAGCGAGTACTTTGACCCTAGTTGTGAGATCCCCTCTGCCTGCTACCCCTGAAAGCTGCATTGTGATTAGACCCAAATTACCACTGTCGTTGTTTAATTTCTTCAGAGATACACACTGATTACATAAAGACGGCCTGTAATAGGTACATTAGGATAGTAGGTTAGGGCCTGAGACACTGAATCAGATATGAATCCTGCCCTTGGAAAAGTTACCACTGAGTAAGAGCAAAACAATGTAAACTTGTAAATATTATGTATGATAGGAACTTGCCTGTCTTAAGAGAAGTACAAACAGAGTGGAGATCATTTTCACAGAGCAAATGGATAAGTGCTAGCTGGGTAATCCTGGGGAAGGTGGCAATTAGGCTTGGAGCTGAGGGGAGAGGTACTGTGACCAGTTCAACAGTCTGAATTGTTGCCATGTGTGTCCCCTGCTGCCTTCACCCCCTGAGTTTTTAACCTTGGTTTTAGGTACAATAATTTTTATGTACACATATGCTGACAGAGTAAATGACAAACATATTGTTGTGTGCCTGAGTATCCCCATATATCTGCTATATTAGTTCCTGGAGGACAGTCCCCATGGGTGATATGCCAGAGATCCATTGGGTCTCCTACAAATATTAACAGTCATTATGAAGGAGATTTTAGGGGTAACTCATTTTACTCAATGTATCTCAATATAAGCACCCTCTGCGCTCAGCCAGACCTCCAGCTTCTTTCTCTTATGCCATCTTATGGCCTCAGGTTTTGCACATAGTGCCATTTTTATAACAGTGATTTAGCAGAGCCAAGGATGAGCGGATGGTGAACAAACCTAAGGGATTCCATGAATCTGGAGAACGTGCGTCTCATGGGTCCTAAGGGGGCAGCAGAAGTGACTAGTGGGCTGTATATGGAGATTTGGAGTGTGGTTAGTGTTATAAGGCCACACCTACACAGTTTCCAGAATAACACTTGTGTGCACAAGAGCAGCACAGACATCCAAGTGGCTGCAGGGTAAGCCTATGTAGACAGCACTGTAGACAATGTCAAGATGTTTCCTGGGAGTGGAGTGATCTGTGCCCTCAAAGGTGACATGGACAAAGCAGGAATCGGCACCAGGCCCAAGAGAATCTCATGAACGGGATCAAAGTGCAGGTGCGTCATTACATGCACCACAGACTATTTGCTCAAATTCTTTTTCTGCCCCTTCTTTTCATGTTGAATGTTTGGGGCTACTCCAGCCTGGTATTTTTCTCCATGATGTTAGTTCACATGATTCCAGTGGTCAGCCTTGACAGAGCAAGCCCTTCTAACTGCTTACAAAATACATTTTATAGCAGCAGGGAGAAGAAAATTATTCCTTCTTTCCTGCAGTTGCAGAAAGGCCAATGGTATTTTGCGTTATAAAAGTATCCTATGATTGTTATTT
>JAVSCE010020840.1:0-15690 GCA_032199065.1 Smutsia gigantea | reverse complement strand
CGCGCCGGGGGTGTGGCCGGCGCCTGTTCTTGCGGCCGAGCGGGGCTGCTGCGTGGGAAAGAACCGCGAGGAGCCGAGCGTGCCGCCGCCTGAGCCGCGCCTGCCCAGGCCGGGGGAGCGAGAGTCGGAGGGAGGGAACAGGCAGCCTGGGAGGGCGCTGTGGTCCGCTCGGCGTCCGTGGCTCCGGCCGGGCCGCGCCCCACGCCGTCTTAGCCGTGATGAAGCGCCCTTGCGAGGAGACGACCTCCGAGAGCGACATGGACGAGACCATAGACGTGGGGAGCGAGAACAATTACTCCGGGTGAGCACGGGCTTGGCGGGAACAGCCTGGAACCGAGACGTCGGGGGAGCTTTCAGCACGAGAGTCTCCTTGGAAATTCCGAGAGTCCTCTCGGCGGCTTCCTAACCGACCGGGGAAGCTTGTGCCTGAGAAACTTTGAGTGGTGGGCGCTCGCGGAGCGTGCGTTGGGGTGGGGCGACGGTTGTCGATTTTCACTCTAGGGGTGGGGCGGAGAGGACGAGTCAGGCGAGGGAGGGTCCCCGGCTGTCAGCGTTGGGCGCACGGACGGGCACGTCCCAGCGACCGGCGACATCCCTGCCACCGAAACTGCATCGCGGAGCACTTTCAAAATGCGCCAGGCGAAGAGAAAAACTGCTTGATTTTTTAGTTTTAAGGAGACTATAAAAATATGGCTTGCTTTTGGGAGAAATTAAAACAGTTATCGATGTCAAGGCAAGTAGCCTTCCAGGTTTACCGTTTGTGAGCTGGCTGACGGGAGAGTAAATGACAGATATAAGGACGGTTTGGGGGCATAGATCAGTCTTTTTGGCTATTTGTTCTTAAGTCTGGAAAAGATCGGTGTCGTGATTACAGAAGCCAGACCTCCACTTCTGAGTGACAGAGGGAGATTACCGAGGCATTTTAGTCCCAAGGCGAGTCAAATGATAATTGCTTCTAATTGGCATCCTCAGCAGCCCCTTAATTATTTATCTGCCAGCTGTCACTCAAAGAGGAAATTTTTTACTACGTTTGGAAAATTGGTTTTCTTTCAATATTGTTAATCCTGATAGTACAAACCAAAGCCTGAAGTCAGCAAGAGAAAGATACTTACAGAACCTTTGCTTGCAGAGTGTCTTCTAAATTAAAGTGTTGTCGTGTCATCTTAAAAAATGAGATCTAAAAAACAGAAGCTGTCAAGTTGAAGGCGAAACCACTTGAGAAGGACTAGGGATGAGAGGGACAGCTAATTCAGAAATAAGATCCAGAAGTGAGAAGGTGAGGTAACAAGATCCTGGGTGTGTGCAACTTTTCTGAAATGGAAGAAGACAACTAACAGGAACCTGGAGAATTCGAAAGAACAGACAGAAGCATAGTCTACCTGAATTGTGAAGAGAAACGTATGCAGACTAGAAAGAATCATAAAAATAATAAGTGACAAAATAGTGGTTTGTTGGAACTTTCAACATAAAATATCTTTCCCATTAGTAAACTCAGAGTGGATCATAGCTCTAAGAGGTTGAAGCTTTGTTGGGAAGCTGAGAGGTACCTCCAGTTTCATCTGCAGAGTAAAACATTTCCCTAGTAGTTCATCTAATTTTAATTTCCCTATCATTGGCATATTTAATTTGGGCCATTTTTTTTAAGATGAGTATACAAAACATTAAATCTGTTATTTTTTTTCCTGTTCTGAAATATAACTAAGTGAAGTTTTGAAACAGTAAGGTAACTTCTGTTTAAAGATTGCATCTAGGGACAGGTTTGACATGTGATGACTGTATAATCTGTCTGATAGTGGTGCCAAACTGGTCCTTATTTTACAATAGCTTTGCTTTGTTCAGTGTATCTGATGGAGGGAGGAGGAGGGATGCTATTCCGTGTTAGTGGACTTTGAAGCAACATTTACGAGTGGAATTAGGAAATACTAGTGTCTAACTTCTTACCCAGATGGCCCCTAACTTTTTCACTGGTAGACTCAAAATTGAAGAACGTTTTTGCCAATCGTTTTGGCCTCCAAATTACTCATTAAAATTAAAAGAAAACAAAAAAGCATCATTCTTACCTGAAAAGAGACATAAGAGCTGAAAGCAAAGTATATTAAGAGACAAGCAAGAATTAGGAATAAAATACAGGCTTGAACTGTAAAATCACTCTGAAGATTTAATAGATGCCATCAAATACCCAGAAGAAACTATTGTTATGTTAATGAAGCACCTGACTTACTCTTCCTATTTCATAGGCAAAGTACTAGCTCTGTAATTAGATCGAATTCTCCAACAACGGCATCTCAGATTATGGCGAGAAAGAAAAGGAGAGGGGTATGTGATTTTTTTTCTTTTTATTTCATGTAATCCAGCCTGAAGTGTAACAGTTTGTTCTTTTCCATTATGAGTAATTTTTATCATTTGTGTAATTATAAACTTTTGTTGTTTTGCTTTCTTTGGGATAGATAATAGAGAAAAGGCGTCGAGATCGGATAAATAACAGTTTATCTGAGTTGAGACGACTGGTGCCAACCGCTTTTGAAAAGCAAGTAAGCTACCCTCATCCCTGACCACCCCACCAAAAAGCTTAAAAAATGTGATTCTCTCATATGGGAATGTGGGTTCTTGTTAAAGCTCATTAAAATAATGGTGTATGTGCTCTGATCTGGCTGGCACAAAGCAGCTATTTCAATAAAATGCTTTGTTGTGGCAAAATTATTAAAAACATAATCCATCATGAAGTTGAAAAACATTTCCATTCTTTAGCTTATTTTACCCTTAAGGGTAACAGTGTTTGTGCTTTCTCTGTTCTTTCTGTGAATACCAGTAGTGGTTTTGTTTAAAACCAAGCTATACGTAATATTCTTTAAAAAAAAAAAAAGGTATATGTGAAATTTCATTTTTGTCTCAAACTATTTTTTTAAGTGAGCATTTTATTTTAAAAGTAACCAAAACCCAGAAAGTAATCTCTAGCTCTGTTTTCTAAAAAATGATTGTAATAGAATTTATTTACGAAGCCACTTGGTTTCATTTTTAACAGAACGATGTTCAACTTGTGCTTATCTTTTTGGAAGTCTGGTAAAAAATCCAACTAGCCATAAATCCCTCTTTTCAGAATTCAAGTTTTCCTTTACAAAAAAAGGTTTTGCACACTTAGAAAAGCAGGAAACCAAATGTTTAAGTCTTTCTTTGTCATTTTGGATAAGTTATGTTTATCCTCCTACCACTATATCCAAAGGCACAGATTTCTAAGAGCACCTTCAAAAAATACAGCTTCATATCCTTGTTGAAAATACTTCCAATTCAAATATGGTATAAAAGAGCAGTTGTTTGTTTATTCCATTTTGTTGCTTGCTTCATGAACCACAAACATAAAGCAAGCCCTACCCAAGCCTTAGAAATTATCCACAAACTGCAATTTTATTAGTCACTCACTGAAACTACTATACATCTTCATGGAAATGTTGAACAATGACAGAATTCAAAATGTAATATGCCACTGATTATACATTTTTTAGAGAAAAAAAATTCTATATGCTGCAACTGTTTTTGGTAACCTAAATGTAATATGGAAAGTGTAGTTTTGATTAGGAGCATTTTCAGTGACAATAGGTGGAAAATGAAAATATCACTAATCAATGATGTTTTTGCTTTGAGTACTGAAATGTCTTAAGTTAGGAGAAACAGTTTGGTGACTTTTTATTTCCCTTGGTTTGTAGATTTTTTTTTTCTTAAATGTCTACTTAAAACTTAAAAACGAAACAATTGTTTGGCAGTAAGTTACCACGAACACAGACTTTCCCTGTGTTGGTAACTTGCCTACCAACCCTAGTGAGCTGGCCCTCTCACAGTATGGTTAGAAGAGTGTTCATTCGAGCAGTTTAAATAACTGGCATTCTCACCATGTACTGGGTGCTGAGAATTTTTACGAAACAAATAAAGCATAGGAACCTGAAATAAACTTCAGTTTCCTTTTCAAAAAAACACATTGATTTAATTATTTAGGTCTTCCAGGAAATTAGAAGCCACCCACTACCCCCTAAGACTGTTTGAGGTGGTACATTCATATTCTAATTGGTTTCCAGAGGTTGCCTTGTTTTAAAAAGGGGGGACATAAAAATATATTCCCAAGGCAATTTCACTAAGAACTGTTTTTAAGAGTTCGAATATCCTTAAGTGTATCTGATGCTTACTAGATAAGCAGTAAGTTAGGCTTTCTTGTTTATGATTTTGGAATTCACAGTGACACCTGCTGGTAATTCTTGGGGAAAAAAACCCTTTAAAGTCCCTTTTTTATTTTTGGTTCTGCTTAGCAGTGATATAGCATGAATTACCTTAAAGGCTTATTAAAATTTTCTGTTTTTGGAAAAATCTACTTCTAACAATAATTTGCTAAGATCTTATCTCCTTAGCCTACAGAGTTGGATTTAATTAATCAAGACTTCAGCATAATAGACTATTGGATGTTCCCTAATAAATAGAGTATATTATTAACACAGTAGAGACTGGATGCAGAGTTTAAGATTTTTGCAACTGTAATAGTTTTGGGGGAGTGATTGTAGGAGTATAATTATTATAATTAGAAAATTCATTATGCCTTTTAGTCTTTAAAAGCTAAAATAGCCAGTATCTGTCATTAGGTGTAACATAATAATTAGTGTTTTCCTGTCAAGTTTGGAAAGAATTCAGTTTTTTTGATAAAAAAAGTAAAACTTAGAACTTTCTAGTGAGACACAAAATTGAAAATTCAGTTTAAAATGTTTCAAATTAGTTTCCATGGGGCTTAGATGACTTCATTATTTATTTATTCAGGGATCTGCAAAATTAGAAAAAGCTGAAATATTGCAAATGACAGTGGATCATCTGAAGATGCTTCAGGCAACCGGGGGTAAAGGTAAGTAGGAGACTATTTTTTGCCCCCTTTCAACCTTTTTCTTTTCATTTTCTACCCCCAAGATTATAGGAAAGTCATAGTTGAACAGTTCTCTATCAAGCTAAGATAGGAGGCCCCTGATTAAAGCCGTGGAGATCAATGCTAATGGCAGGATTGAACTCGTGGGAAAGCACTTCTGGAACAAAAGAAGCACTTGACCCTGGGCTTGTGTTTGCTTTCATAATACTGTGGGAGTAAGGCTTCATTCACAGCAGCCTGGTCAGAGGTTGGTTTGGGACTTCAGAAGCACATGCTGGAATCTGTACAGAAAGACAAAACAAACACAAACACCCAAACATAAACAGGAGGTTAAGAGGCAATCTTTTTCTCTTCCTCTTTCCCTTCCCCTGGGCCCTCCCCCCCATTCAATAAGAGCTAGGACTCAATATAATGCAACTATTCCAAAGGAAGTAACTCTGTGATTATTTTCATTGCTGTATCGAGATTTTGGTTGGTCTCAGATTTAGACCAGACAGAACATTTAAAGTACAGGTAGTGACTCTCTCTACTGGAAACCATTGATGGAGCAGAGGTTGTTCTTATGGAGAGCAGACAAGAGCAAGTGCCTATGCCTGGTGCCCTTCAGTACTGGATAGTGATTTAAGGAAAAATCATCTAGAGGGTCAGGAACAGACCCTCACCAGCATGCTAAAAATAGGCTTGAGATCCTGAAAGCTGTAATAGCCATTCAGATTTAATTATCCCACTTTTCACATGCCACTGAGATTGGATCTTGCGTTTTTGTATCTTTTTCACCCTTCATGCAGGCCTTTGTTAATCATCCTGGCCAAGGGTGGTACTCAATATATTTGACAGCTAGGTAAGGAGATGGTACCACCAGAGGCTAAGTGCTGCGACAGTACCCTGGAGGCTTCTCTGTGCTCAGTATTAGCGTTCTGCTGCGTCATAGCAGAGTTTGCCCTAGATCAGGGCACAGGCAAGGCATTGAAGGGAAGTAGCTGTTTACCAATTGGTATGGAAGTATTTTAGTATTTAACTCCAGGATGGCATACTATTCAGCACCTGTGGAATATCGGCCCTGACCTTCACTCTTGTACCTGCGTCAGGTCAGACATGATCATTGTAAAGGAAAACCCACATGGTGTAACTTAACCTCAATTGCACCTTCTCAATAAACCATCCTGAATGGGTATGGAATTGTGATTTCCACTCATTAAAATATAACATTCAGTGTAGGATGCGAACATTCTTATGCAATAGCAAAGAAAACTGGATGAAATCTTAGAAGCTGAGTTTCCAGCCCAGCTTGGCCACTCTCTCACCTTTTACCCAAGACAAAGTGCTGCACTGAGGTCTACATTATCACTCTGGGGTCTGATGACCCCTCCAGTCCCATGATTTCATCTGTACACCTGCCACCTCAGGATATTACGAGACTGACTGAGTTAGCGATGGTGCAAGAAAATTGTTTGATTGCTTTACTTCTTGGCATTGTTAGCTGCAAAGCTAAGTGTTCTTATCAGGGTTTCACATATTTGGCATCAGTTGTACTTCTAAAGAGTAATATTGCTCATATGCCTTACTATAAAAACTAAGTTCCATCTCAGTTGCTATTCCTGGCTACCTGAACAGTCCTAAAATTAGCCTCAGAATATTTATAAGCAGACATTTCCAAGCAAGCTTCACACAAGTCATCATTGCCTGACTGCTAGGTTATTACAGAGGTCATCATGCAGGAGAATGTGAAGGCCTTGAAGAAGGGGTGGGCAGTATAGGACCAACACCTGCTATGGGGCCTTATACTGTAGTGGTGAAGGGTGTACAGTCTGTAGTTGAGCTGCCAGTTTCAAGTCTTGGTTCTGCCATTTATTAGCTCTGTGACCCTAGATAAATTACTAAGCCCCCTTGAGCTCCAGTATCCTCATTTATAAAATGAGCACAGTGATAGTATCCACCTCACAAGGTTGTGAGTTTATTCCCTCAAAGCCATAGAGCAGTGATGGCCCAGAGGAAGTGGCATGAACCCATGTGCTGTTAATTTTTGGCTCAAGATCCATTCACAGAAGACAGCAGCTCATTATCGCTTCCCTGTGCATGCAGCAGTAGAATAGGAATTACATAATTTATATGCCATAGTATGCAACAGAGGACTCAGCCTTATGCAACAACATAAATAGCTAGCAAACCACAAATTTCAACTACTTGGTGCTCACTCATGAAAATCCTTGGAAACTCCTGGATTTCCAATTCTGTTGGTCTATTATTTACAATCTTAGTATTGTAGTAGTTTCTAGAGAGGATTTAGTAGAGCAACCTAAATTTCTAAATCCCTTTGGGTTTATAGACTGTCTTCTCTGATGTACCTGTGTCCTCCTCTCATGAAAGTCAGAAGCCTGAAAAGCCCCACAGAGAACCCTGAGGACTCTCATGTGAAACCTTTCTATGGAGGCATCTTCTTCAGGAAGAGCTTTCTCTCCTAATCCCAGGGGATCTGTTGCTAATTATGCCGAAGGCCAGGGATGGTAACTGTTTTTGTTCCTCAGCTTCTACACTTCGTGATATTCTCTTACCAACTTTGTGCTATTGTTGCTTGTTGAATCGTGTATATTTTTGCTCCAGTGTTTTTTGACTTTCAAATTTCTGTTGGAATTCTAGCTTTCGGACTTTGAATATTGTGACTGCTGTTTTCCAAAGTGCTTTGATCACAGAATAAGATAGTCTAATTTTTAACAGATGATAAATGAAACAGGTACAGCTTTGATCTGTAAAAACATAAAAGATAATATAGTAAATGCCTTAGATTAAAATAACCTTGTTTGAACCTGATATTTCTCCCTTTATGTATACCCACATCCCAAAACTTGAGTACACTAAACTTTTAATGTGAAAATTGCTTTTAAAAACAGTTGGAAATGATACAGAATCTGAAAAGGACAAGTTTGTACTAATTAGAAGGCAGCCATTCAAGGTGGTGACATTTCCCAAATGTCTGATTATTATATTATACCCTAAATTAGCACTGATTAATAATCAGACATTACTATTTTCTATTCTAATCTTTTCTCTTTGGATAAAAGAGGTTCTTATAAATGTGACTCAGCTCCGATCATTTTTATGGCAGTAACCTTAGGTATGAGGGTTCATACATACACACTGACATAATTAATACATGTGTTTTGTTGGGTGGATGCCAGGAAAAAGTAAGCTAACCAATGAAGGAAATTTATTTTGAACTTAAGGAAACTTAGTTGTAGAAATCTCTTATCAGTAAAGTAGTCTTATATTATCTAACAGAAAAATAAGATGTTTATTTTTATAAATATCTATGTTTATTGCTGCATTATTTACAATAGCCAAGATATGGAAGCAACTAAAGTAAAGTGCCCATCAGTAGATGAATGGATAAAGAAGAAGTGGTACATATACACAACAGAATATTATTCAGCCATAAAAAAGAAAGATATCCTGCCATTTGCAACAACATGGATGGACCTAGAGGGTATTATGCTAAGTGAGATAAGCCAGGCAGAGAAAGATAAATATCATATGATTTCACTTATTTGTGGAATATAAAAACAAAACAGCAGTACATTCATAAAAACACTGAGAAGTGACTGGTGTTTACCATGGGGGAGGGAGATAAAAGGGTACACAAATTCTCAATCATAGTATAAGTCAGTCACAGGGATGGTAGTACAGCATGGAGAATAGAGCCAGTGAATCTGTAATATCTTCCTATGTTGACAGTTAACTGCACTAGTGGGGTGAGGATTTAGTAATACAGGTAACTGTTGAACCACTGTGTTGAACCACTGTGGTTTTATACACTTAAAACCAATATAAGTTTGTACGTCAAGGATATGTCAATAAAAAAACTAAGTTAAAAAAAGAAAATAACAATTTTCAAATTAGTAACCAATATTTTTAAAAATCATTTTGTTTTCATTAATTTTTTTTCACACAAAGTAATGATAAGGTGTTTTTGCTTTGTTCATAAAAAACACTGAGGCAAGAAACATTTATGAATTTATTAAGAGACTGTAGTACAGTTTTAAAGAAAGTCCTCAGGCTGCTAAGATGTACTTCACGTGTCACAACTGCTGAAAAGAGTGAGGGTGTCTCAGATAAGCCCTTTGACTCTCCAATTCATGTGACAGAGACAGAGAGACTGGCCCTCTGTATTAACTGAAAAGTTTAGTAGGGCGTTTCACCATCCCACGTACAAAGGGAGAAACACCTTTTTTTTTCCTGAAAGTGTTTGAAACCTGGAGGTTCTTAGCTGTTCCCCCACAGTGTGATGTGTGGTTGCAAGAACAACTTAGTATACGTAGCATTACTGGAGTTGCTACACATACGAATTGCAAGTGTACTTTATTCTACAAAAATTACAACTGAAAGTAGCTGGCAGAGTGTTCAGAAAGGATCGTCGTTGGACTTAAATCTCACGAAGGGCAGAGTGGAACATAGCTGTTGGGTTCTCTGAGTAATTGTACTGTTTTCTCCCTCATTCCCTCTCCGGCCGCCCACCTTGCTAAAACCCCCATGTAGGCTACTTTGACGCGCACGCTCTCGCCATGGACTTCATGAGCATTGGATTCCGAGAGTGCCTAACAGAAGTGGCACGGTACCTGAGCTCCGTGGAAGGCCTGGACTCCTCAGACCCGCTGCGGGTGCGGCTGGTCTCGCATCTCAGCACGTGCGCCTCGCAGCGGGAAGCGGCGGCCATGACGTCCTCTCTGGCCCACCACCACCACCCGCTCCACCCGCACCACTGGGCGGCGGCCTTCCACCACCTCCCCGCAACCCTGCTCCAGCCCAATGGACTCCACGCCTCCGAGTCAGCCCCTTGTCGCCTCTCCACAGCCTCGGAAGTGCCTCCTGCCCATGGCTCCGCTCTCCTCACCGCCACGTTTGCCCATGCAGATTCCGCCCTTCGGATGCCATCGACGGGCAGTGTCACCCCCTGCGTGCCGCCGCTCTCCACCTCTCTCTTGTCGCTCTCAGCCACTGTCCACGCAGCAGCGGCCGCAGCCACTGCAGCCGCACACAGCTTCCCTCTGTCCTTCGCGGGGGCGTTCCCCATGCTTCCCCCAAGCGCAGCAGCCGCCGTGGCAGCCGCTACAGCCATCAGCCCACCCTTATCCGTATCAGCCACGTCCAGTCCTCAGCAGACAAGCAGTGGAACAAACAGTAAACCGTACCGACCCTGGGGGACAGAAGTGGGAGCTTTTTAAGTTTTCACTGACCTCTTGCAATAGTACCTGAATGCCCTCCGTTTCAAAGTCAGCTCAAACCTCTGCACCCTGAAAGTAGCCATGCAGATGTCCACAGATCCACAAAGGAACAATAAAGCTATTTGAGACATAAACCTCACAAGTGGAAATGTGGTATTATCTTTTTTCTCTTGTTTTGTTTAAGGCAGTTTGGTAACTGACATCAGCAACTTTTGAAATCTTCACACTTATCTCCATGTAGAAGTTTCTTGGATAATACAAGGACTGTCCCATCCAGCAGGGTGTCAGTATGTCTGAATTGGGGAAGAAAAATGCCCTGACTGAATTCTCTTGAAACCAGATGGATCACAAATGAGTGTTTCATAAGTGCCTGAGCTAGTTAAGTTTTCTTCTGAACATGTAACATTGCACAAGTAAAGAAAAGTGTTCAGGTTAAGTTAAGAAAGGAAAAGGACAGAAAGATTAGGTTATAGACATTTTAATTCAGTGTCAGAGAAGAATGCTCTAGGCCAAATACAACAGGTATTTCTAGGCCAAAAGGATTGCTGAAAATAATTTTCAAGTTGAAAGACCTAGTTTTATCTTAATTTGCTTTCTTTGTGCAGATTTGCCAAGTGGTACAAACTTAGCAATACATCGGTATAAGCAATTACTCCATCAGTACTCAGTTTACAAGTATTTCTGCCCTGCCTGCAAGTCCCAGGCATTTTTTTCACAGCCCAAAATTGGGTGCTGCTTTATATAAACCATATATTTACAGAGTGCACCTACAAGCAGTTGCCTATTGTGCGCCCACCAGAGGCTCTTTGATTCATGCCAACTTGAAAACTCTGCAGTTTGTAAAGGTTTTGGTTAATTTATTGTCTCATTTAGACTATTTTTACATATTGTCTTCATTTTGTTCTGATAATGTGTAATATCTGTTCTTGTCACCTTTTGGGGAAACGCTGCATTTCTAGAGGTGGTAAGACAGGAAGAGAGCATTAGGAAGAGAAAAGCAAAGATTTTTAAATGCTCTTTGTTAAGTTCATGATTGCATATGATCCCAAACAGAGATGAATATATGCATTGGGATGTACATAAATTATTTTTGTTCATGCCTAGACTAGTGCTACGTAATGGTGTTTTTTTATTTTGTTTCATGACAAAATAATCTCTTAAATACATTGAAATTGAGCACATGAGATTTATGTTTGAAAGAAAAAGACACAGCATGTATTATGCACTTCATTTCTCTGCTGTGTGGAGAAAGCAATAAACATGAGAATGTTAAACATTATGCAAGTTATACTTTTAAATATTTGTTTAAAATTACTGTACCTAGCCTTTTTTTGCATTACTTTGTAACCTCTTTCTATGCAAAAGTATACATATCACTAATTAAATGAAATCCTTTTTGACTATTTTTATGTGGGTGAGTTGCTTTACAGAATGGCAAATTGACAGGAATGTCAAGCAAGGGCTTCCTTCACTGACAAATTTAAGCCATGGCTTTTCTTTTTCTTTTTCAAAAATCACTTGATATAACTCACAGCTTTCTTGAAAATAACATTTATCTGAGCTCATAAATCAACTAAGCATAGCCAGGTATGACATTTGGAGGCAGGAAGTGATCAGTTTCTTCTGCCTTTTATTCTTAACCATGATTCTAGGAAAAGTGCAAACACATGCACTCCAAATAATAGTTTACTGAACATAGAATAATAAGCTAGAATGTGTCATACAGTTTGCAATTTAAAAACACCTGTAGAGTGTTTTTAAAACATCACGTACATACATGATAGGTGTATGCTTGCTTCCTGATGACAAATCCTCTGTAGCTACCTCAGTGAAAATTTCTTTCGATCCTGTAGAAATTATGCAGATACTTCTCCATCCTCAATGAAGCTTAAGAGACTTTCTGAGTTCTTGAAGCTATTGGGCCAAACGTGAAGAGAAGAATTTTTATATTAAGTATATTAGTTATGCTCAGAGTTAAAGGAAAAACTGGGAAGCTTCTTATTTTTGAAAAATCAAGTATATAGTTTAATTTCTTCTGTCTGTAAGTGGGTTAAAAAAAATGAGCAAAACCAGATCACCTTGTTTCTCCCGTCTATAAGTCATAGGTATGACCGCCACCCTTGCTATTCATAGGGTCCCTCAAAGGGAGGATGTGCCCAGAGAGTGAGGAAAGCATTTCTGGAACTGGCTGGGGATGATTCTTGCTCTCCTTGGGATCTTTTGCTATTCAGTATATATGACATTTCCTATCACATCTGAAGAAACATCAGGGACTTTTAAAGTGATATTGAAACATAAAAAGTCCAAATGTTAACTAGAGTGATAGCTCTAATGATGTAAATGTACATGTGTGTTTCTGATCTCATTGAGGCCTTTTGGATTATCTTCCTTACATATACAACTTGTTCCTTCTGCCAATCGTTAATACAAAGCAAGAGTAACCATCTTAGGTAACATCATCACAAAGCATATGATTTTAGAACTCGGTTTTCATTTGTGGTTATATCCTCCATTAACTCTGATACAATGATACAATTAGGTAACAAATAGGAAAATAGATTTGGTAGTGTTTGAAGTTTGCTTTTCAGTTATAATTTGTGTACAACAGGCATAGAAATAATTTTTATTTTAAAATCATCTTGGCCTAACAATTGATTCTGTGCATATTATGTCAGTGTTCAAAGAACTTCATTTCCTTTTTTTGGAATGTAAACTGCTAGAGATCAGAATTTTAGGGGGTGTGTTAAGTATTCTAAGATAAATCCTCTTCCTTCTTCCTTTCCTCCTTTTCTGATTCTTTCTGTGTTTTCTTACTTTTTTCCTTCCCAGTTACATACAGGTTGTTATTTTTCAGTGTAATTGATTAAAATTTTTGCAAACCGACTTGTCACATAATTGCTAAGGGTTGTCAGAGTTTCTGGAGATAATCTTCAGTAAAGGACTGAAAAGTCATTTCAAGTTAATTGGTCCTTGTTCAATGTTTCACATCATCAGCTTTTAACATCACATTTCACAGTGTTAAAAAAAATTAAAGTTCAACTAAGTAAAATGAAAAGATCAAATTGACTTCATTCAGCAATTCATGAGTCCAGGGGCGGCATCCCATCTAGCAAATAGCAAGTTACTGCGAGAAGTTACACAAAATGGAAGGCCTTTATAGGCAGAAGGGGGCAGAAAAAAGACATTTCTAACAAAGAGTGGATTGTTTCAGGCCAGGTCCCCTTCGTTTGGGGGAGGAGTAGGGGCCCACCATGTAGATCACCTCACTAGTGCTGGTCAGGTCATTCTAGAGTGACTGGTTAAAGGTCACATGGCTGGGAGAAGCTGGAATCACTATTAGGTTACATGTTAGGTCTTGGTTTGCTGATGTGGGCTTAGCACAAGGGACTTCATTTTGGGCCTGTTGCTTCTTTTGAACCACTGTTTCTATTGACTTTACCACTGAGTTTTCCATCTCTGATCCATTGTTTCCTGAACGTGTTGTTCCACTTTTAGGTGTAACGATTTTCATGTTTGCTTACTGAAATAAAAAACTCTTTTTATGGCTCAAGGGAAAAGAACTTTTTAGGGTTTGAATTGCTGCTGACTTTTATTTGTAAGAAAATTAGTCCCAAAATTAACTCAAAGGATTTTTGGTGGAATAAAAGGAAAAAGGGGACATTTTTAGAAATTTGGTTTTCCCTAAATGTTAAAAGCTATAGGTATGCATTGTGTTAAAAATGATTAAAGAAGACAATGTAGGTGATACAAACTTTTTTTAACACTTCATGAAAAGTGGGCAGTCTCCTTGTAGAGAACTACAAAATGGGGGTGAAAGGCAGGAAGCTTTTATAGGCTAAAGAATAAAGAACAAGGAAGAGAAAGAAATAGAAAATATCTGATTGTCTGAGGCCACACATCCATACTTGTTTGGCGTAAGAAGGCCCAGAGTTGGCTTGGCATTAGGGATTGGCTGACTGGATACACTGTTTCTGGGCATGTGGAGCCTTTATAGGGACATGAAAGTTTTCTAAGATTCTGTTTGCAGATAGGGCACCCTGAGGAAGGAGCAACTGCATCTTGGCCTAGAAATTTATTTCAGCACTAACACAATTTTGTATTCCCAAGTTTTTGTTGAATAACTGCTGTGTGCCCAGCATGGTGCTGTATATGTCAGGTTTTGAATGGTGTGTGGTTACGCATGTAAATGTGATCCTACAACTGACAGTCATAGGTATGACCACCACCCTTGCTGTTCATAGGGTCCCTCAAAAGAAGGATGTACCCAGAGAGTGAGGAAAGCATTTCTGGAACTGGCTGAGGATGATTCTTGCTCTCCTTGGGGTCTTTTGCCATTCAATATATATGACATTTCCTATCACATCTGAAGAAACATCAGGGACTTTTAAAGTGATATTGAAACATAAAAAGTCCAAATGTTAACTAGAGTGATAGCTCTAATGATGTAAATGTACATGTGTGTTACCGATCTCAATGAGGCCTTTAGGATTATCTTCCTTATATATACAACTTGTTCCTTCTGCCAATCGTTAATACAAAGCAAGAGTAACCATCTTAGGTAACATCATCACAAAGCATAAGATTTTAGAACTCTGTTTTCATAAGCTTAAGACGCCATCAGTTGCAAGGTGTACTTTTGATTTGAGGTCCATTTTTAAGGAAAAGAACTACCGCAGGATTACTTTACACATGGATCATAAAGCATCCCAACTTCCAGAGTGTAAAGATGAAAGAGTAATCTTAGATTTGAGGCAATCCTATGGCACTTGAATGTGATTAGAAATCCATAGCTAGAGATGTGCATTGATTAAAATGTGGTTGATTGAGCTTACTTTAAAAGTATCTCATCAGGATAGGGTACTAGTCAAGTCAAAGAATCTGGATTGACTTTGTAACCCTAATGATCTAAAGATAGATATGTTTTTTAAGCTTTTCATGTTTTTATTGCCCAATGGGACTATTGCTAGTTCTACATTTTACTGAAGAATGGAGTTTGACTTCCCCTTGTAATTCTTTTAAGATCTAAGCAATAACCGAAGTGGTGAATATTTCAGCAAGTACAACAAAGCATTTCAGCAAATGTGACATCACAAAGTGTGACTATAGCTCATATTCTTTGGAAGGATAAGTCTTTGAACTTGGATGGCAGATCTTAAACAGAAGAAAAGCCCCCTAGCTTACACAGGCAGTCTTGTATGAGGGACCAGAGGCACATGAGAAATGGCTCCCTAGGTACCAGACAGCAGTTTTTCCTTGCTTCTAACTTCAAAGGAACAGACAGGATTGGGGTTGGTCAGAGAATCCAGTCCTCTGCTATAACTGACAGAACCAATACCCACCGTAAGTCACAAATCTGACAAAGGGAAAAAAATGTAATGCTGCTTGATTGTCCTCTGTACTAAGCTTTGTGCTTAAGTGTGTGAAGTCTGTTATCTCACTTTAGGCTCATAACTATCCTATAGAGTAGAGAATATTATCTTTACATATTAGGAATTGGAGAATAAGAGGTTAATTGTGCAAGGTCATATGTAGCAAGTTGAGCTATGACTCAACCCATGCCTGTCTGATTCCTAGTCCATT